>JAOXNG010000001.1:135308447-135330997 GCA_028566535.1 Scolopax minor | reverse complement strand
GCTGCCAGCGAGGGTCTGGGCTGCCAGCAAGGGTCTGGGCAACTCTGCAGGTGGGCTCAGCTCCCAGTTCAAGTGCAAGATGCCCCGCACCCCTGGGTGTGCCTGCCCACCGCAAACAGCCTTCCCTGCCTCATGCCCATGCCCCGAAACTACCAGAGCTGAGACAGCCCTTCTTCCACCCTGCTTTTCCTGTGCAAAACCACAAAGATTTGTTTTCTAATGACTGTGGCACTTCTCATTTAAATGTTTTGGGGACAGCTAGGCTTTGAACTATCAGAATAAGAAGAAATTTTAAGATGGAGAGCTTGCCTTTCTAACTAGCACACAAAAAACCAAACCAAAACAAACCAAAACCAAAAACAACCCTCTTTGAGAAATGATTACAAAATAAAAGGCTGTAACTTCATGGCCTACACCACAAATGGCCTTCTGGCAATGAGGCATTGGAGAAAATGTCAATACGGTGACTGTAGCCACCCATGAGGGACTTTGTTGTAGTTGCCACTATGTCATATGAAACAAGGGCTGTCTCACACCTCAGGACATCTTTGTTTCATGATTATTCTTGCAAGGCTTATTTTAAACTGAGGCTTTGCTATCAGAGAAACGTGGATCCCAGCAACTTTGCTGTAAGCATCAGGAGTAGGAGTAGTTCTACACCATTGGCATCTACCACTGTGTGATGTGCC
Source organism: Scolopax minor (assembly GCA_028566535.1). Taxonomy (NCBI): domain Eukaryota; kingdom Metazoa; phylum Chordata; class Aves; order Charadriiformes; family Scolopacidae; genus Scolopax; species Scolopax minor. The sequence goes on along the minus strand of JAOXNG010000001.1, from coordinate 135,330,308 downwards.
CATACTTAGCATGGGACACCATCAACCCTCATCATGGAATTTCATCAGCACAGTGGAGTCTGGAAGCACTCTGCCTTATCTAAAAGCAGATTTGGCCTGATGTGCATTGGATCAGGTGCACTGCTCTTCCTTGACTGCATTGACTCCCTCTCCCACTAACACAGGATTTAGAGACAGCTTATGGCTGAGTCCCTTCTTTACAGTCAATGGGAGTTCCTATAAGAAGGTTGTGGCACTGTGACCAAAGAGAAGTTGCAGTTCAGTCATCACTGACCTTTCCATTCCCAGGCAGATGCCATGTGTCCGGCCAGCCGGTGCCCGCGTGGGGCTGGATTAGCCCCAGCTTGTGGTGCTCGCTCTCTCTCCCAACTATCAGGTCAAATTAACCTTGGTAGGTGTCCCCTACCAGTTTTTAAGCGTTGGACTGGGGGGAGGTTGGCAGATGCACACACAGAAGGCTCTGTCTCTGTGGCTGTTTGCCTGGGTTTCATCGGCAGAGGAGTATGGATGATTTCTGCTGGCGGGGGGACTTTAGGCTGGACACCTCGCCTCACTGAATTCAGATCCATCCTCCGAAGATGCCATGACAAGCATTAGTGGTTTGTGACTTTGCCCTCCATGGGAGAGAGCATCCTGTTTGCCAGCCAGCTCGGTCACCCGGGGAGGTCTGCTGCCTGCCTGGAGCCTGGATCCATGGCGTTGCAGAGAGGCTGCCATGGCTTATCTGGCTTTCCGACTGCTTCCCTGGCAGCTCATCTAGACAGGCATCAGTGGAGCAGCTGGAAAAAGCCTTTAGTGGATTGAAGGTGACTTTAGGGCTCTGGGAGCAGAGGTGAGAAGGACGAGTGCCTGAGGGGCAGGTTCCTCAGTCCTCCCACGTAAGGCTTGATTTTAATGCAAAGTTACCGAGAGCTCAGAAAAAAAAAAATAAATCCTATTTTGCAAGTCTGGGGACTTTTAAAGAAGGCCCACTAGACTAGGCAAGGAACTGCTTTGGGAACTGAAACTCAGAAAGGCAGCATGCAAAAAGCAGAGCATACAAAACCAAGGACAGGTAACAGAGGAGGAGTACAAAAGCATAGTTGTAACAAAGCAATTGTAACAAAATTGTAACAAAATTATTGTAACAAAGCAGTATTGCTTGTCTCAATAAAAAGCGACCAAAAACTAGTTAAACTAACAAGAAGGGATTCTCAAAGTAGATCAATAGCAGAGGGAGGTTCGGGAAAGCTGTAAATTCATCAATGAATAGGAGAGACAAGCGAATATATGATGGTGGCGAAAAATGGAAGCACTAAAAGCTTTATTTGCCTGAGGGGAAAGCCATTTTCCTGCCTTTCTATATGCCAGCATTTTCTGAGAAGAGAGGCACAGGCAACAGCTGGAGAGCAACAGGTTAGGGGCCACTTGGAGAAGCTGGATATATTCAGATCAGTAAGACTGGATGGAGCTGCTGAGGTTCTGACAGAGCTGAGTGGTGTGAGACCACTAGAGAAAAACTGAAGTTGAAAGAGGTCTACAATGAATGAAAAAAGGCTGGCATTTTGCCTGTCCCCAAGAAAGGTAATAAGGAACTTCTGGGTAATTACAAGCTGGTCAGCTTCACCTCCTAGCTTGGAGAAAGATCATGGAGTATGTTTTCATTTCCAAACACGCAAAGAACAAGATGTTAGTCAGCATGGATTAAGCAGGGGCAAATTGTGCTCGACTCACCTTATTGGTGCCTTGGATGAAATGAATTGCTATAGGAGTGAGGGAGAGCAGTAGCTACCTTGAATTCAGTAGGGCTTTTGCCGCTGTCTCCCACTGAGGTTTCATTTGGAAGCTGAAGAAGTATGGGCTAGGCAAGTGGAACTTTAGATGGATTGAAAATTGACTGATGAAGGAGATGAGCGATGCTTTACATCCCATTGATGGTCCTTAAGAAGCAGGGTACTCTAAGGGATGAGACTGGGGCTGACACTGTTAGAGTTTTTATCAACAGCCTGAGTCATGAAGCAAGATGCACTTTGTGCAAATTTGCAGATACACTGAATGATGTTGCTTGACATGCTGGATGGTAGAGTGGCAACCCAGAGAGAGCTCAGAAACTCTGGAGACTGGAGCACTTACACTGAAAACTGAAGGTTTTTCTCCCCTCTACTTAGTGTTTGTGAGGCTCTACGGAGGTGCAAAAGTAGTGTAGCCCTCTGTTCAAGAGGTAGGTAAAAAAGTTGGAGGAGGACTATTAGGAGGTCTAGCAATATGGTGAAGGGCATACAGAATGTGGTTGTAAGGGAGAGGGTGACAGAGTTGGGCTTGTGTAGTCTGGAAAAAGAGGAATCTGAAGAACCATCCAGTAGCAGCCCAAAACTTTCTGAAGGGCATTTATGAAGATGTTAAAGCTGATCTTTGTTTGGTAGGGGCAGGTGGCAAGAAGAGGGATGTAATGGCACACCTTGTAACTTGGGATTGAGCAACAGGGAGGAAGGTTTATCTGCAGGGGCAGAGCAGCACTGGAAGAGGTTACCCACAGAAGTGCTTTAATCTCAATCCTCGGAGGATTTTGAGATTCGTTTGGACAGAGCTGTGGCTGGCTTGATCTGCTGTCAGCAACAGTTCCCACTTGGACAGCAGATTGGGCAGAAGTTCGTCCCAGCCAGCACTTCTTCGATTCTGTGAAGTCTCAAAGACACAGGGGATCCGGAGACAGTCTGGTTCAGGTGTGATGCAGATAGCTGTAGGAAACCAGTCTTCATTCAGGCAAATGCTTTCATGGACTGCTTGGTGGGGTGGTTTTTTTTGGTATGGTGTCATCATTCCAAATTTCACAGATGACTGGAAAAAGAGGTACTTCACTCTGGATCTTTTAAAATACTTTAAAAATATGTACAGAAGGAGGGTTACTCTGTCAGTATCAATGACTCCCCTATAGGGAGTGCAGCTTTGGCCTTAGGGAACTAGGTTCTGAGAGTGGATCTCTTGTTGCTCTTATCATTTAAGCTGAAATAAAGCCGCCCGCTTCTTTTGCACCCAAGCTGTAATTTGAAAAGTTTACAATAACTTTTTTATTGGAGACAGGGATGCTTTTAGCACAAATAGTTTGAAAAGCTGCAAGCGTTGCCTGTGTATTCTCAGCTCACCTCTTCTATCTGTGTAGATTAGATGAAGGTCTAAAGCTCTGAAACAGTGGCCCATTTGATAAGTATTGCCTGGATTCAGGGAACCTGATGAAAACACATGTAATCCCAAGCTTGACTGCCTTCTGCTGTGCTGCTGCTTAGTCTCACGATCTGCTGCAAAGACAGCATTTTGGTTCCATTGAGTGACGGTCAATAGTGGTATTTTTATATACTTTATTTTTGAGATACTAAGGAGATAGTCTGAAAGTAAATGTATCGCTGTCTTTTTGTCCTCTTTAGTGTTTCGGATCTGTCTTCCCAGAGAGCTCTCTCTGTGTGTGCTCGCATGCTTGTAATCAAATTTTTAGTGCCCTGCTTATTTTTCTTTCTAACTCCTGCTCATACCTTCACAAAAAGCTGTCTTTGTGCACATGAAATGATTGGGTGTATGCCAGTACAAACTGAAAGCAATAAAAAGATATTTTCATTGCTTCTTTAAAAGATTAAACAAACTGCAGAACTCCCAATCAGTTTATCAGATTGCTTGTTTAATCTCATCACTATGCATGGAGCCTGTTTACTGCTATAGCTTTCATTAGTGTTTATGCAAATTTTGTGTTAAATCCCATCAATAATAATCTAGTTTTTTATTAGCTAGGCATTTGTATTGCTTGGAATTTTCTGAAGCAAAGTTTAATGGCTGAAGAACGACGAATATCTGAAATACTCATCTTAGGGGTATGCCTAAACTGTAGTTGCACTTTTTCAAATACTGCTGAGCTACTTAGCTCCATTGACAGTAATAGTGCAGTTGTTGCAAAATCATGTGCTACTGCCATTTATTGTTGTTACAGGCATGGAGTTACTGTAGGGGCTGTATGTGGAGTGTATGGTCAGTGTGGCAAGAAGGGATGTGCAGGGATATAGTAGAGACATTGCATGAGCTTTGCATGTGCAGTTTATGCACCTGGACTGAAGGTGTGATGCATATGCACTGACTAGATGCACTATGTATTTCCATAATTAATTTGGTGAGTTTGAGAAGGTTTGTGGGGTTTTTTTTCTTCTTTTGGTCTTTGTTTCTAAAACACTGAAGGGAAATGTGGAGTATGGAAATATACCACTTGCAGGTGGTTTTGCTGTACCACCCATCCTTGCACCACAAGACCAAGGCTTTGCCTGTCTGTGAATTGTTTATATCATGGGTGTATCTGCATGAATCATAATTATCCTTTTGAATGCAGGATTGATATTACTAAAATAGACTGAGGCTCTGACCTGAAAGTTAACTGGAAGTTATAAATGTATGTGTTTAGATGTATTATTGATGCATGATGACTGAAGTCCAAAACAGATGCAAAACACAGCAATCTTTTAAATTGTGCCTGTTTATTTTTTGAGCTGTGTGTCTCGTGGGAGAATTTCTAATGCTGACACAGCAGCTCAGATACCATGTTGCTAATATTCTTGATCACTCTGCTGCTATGGCCAAGAAAAGTGAAAGCTAATACCTATTTCAGGGGTGATTTTGTAATTTTGGTGTAATTTTTGTATGAATCAACTTATTTTGCAAAGCTAAAAATTGTCAGATAACAGTGGTTCTGTTTGGGATGGTTGCTTTTTAATTGCTATGCTTGCTTGTGTAGCAAGTTGAAAGAGAGCACTGTCAAGCTTGAAAATTAGGGTCATCAATCTGCTTTTGTAGGAGCCTTTTCTGTAAAGCTGAATTTTATTTTTTTTTTCAGTTGCTCATATTTCAGATGTAAACAAAATTTAAAACATTCTCTTATATTTTCTAGTACCAAGCAAAAATTGATTATCTAAACTATTGTCTTAAATACTGTTGACTAAACTATTATTTCACACATAGCAATGGTTGATACAACAAATTGCAAGGAAGTTGCAAGGAGCTGTATGATTCATGACTGTCTGGATTGAGGAAAGAAAAGATGTAATTTGATTTTAAGCTTAGTTTTTTCATGTGGAAATGCTACCGAAGGGTATGTCAGTTTTCTGCTTTTCCTTGTCAATTTAACCATCCCATTGTCACTTTGCAGGTGAATTACATAGCTTTAAAAATTAATCAGTTCTGTTAATAATGAAGTAAGTAATAAATAAGACTCAGTAAATGTTATAAATGTCTGAGTCATTAAGACTCAGTTGGCTTTGGCAAGAAATTTAAGATGTGATCTTATTCTAGTTGAGGTGTCTGTGGCCCACAGTCTGTTAGTGTAGGGTGATTTTACTGGCATAACATTAAATGGATTGTGTCATTTCTATGAACCTGTATTCAGTACTTCAGCTTCAGATCTATGTGACTGCCTTCAGTATTCACAAAAAAAAATCACGTCATTAGTCTCAGTTTGAGGTTAATAATTTCAAACCTCCAAATTTGTAGGTGAATAATCTGGAGCAGCGCAGTCCATCTTGGTTGCATGTATCGGGGGTTGTATTTTGCCTCTTACACTGAAGCAACACACCGGTTTCAGTGCTTTTCTTTTGGTATTTATTTGACATTAACATCTTCTTATAAACATATGATACGACATATAAACATATAAATGATATATAATGTCAAATGATATATGTCATATAATATATGACATATAAATGATATAATATTATTAACTGGTTGCTCATTTGGTAAAAATCTTCTGCATAAAGCTTGTGTTTATGCAGTTCTTGTGTTTTATGATCCTTGGGTTTTGCTGTACCCCTCAAAAGGCTCAGCTGCACAGCCAGAGTGCCCAGAGTGGCATTTTGTTTTCACTTGTGCTTGTTGTCTGTCTGGCACAGTAGCCGAGTGCTTCCCAAGTAAAATGATCAGTAGTGAAGTCTGTAGCAGTGACGGACTTCAAACCTTCTCTGACTCTTATAAGGACTTTATTTTGAGGAGTAATATTTTGAAGGAATGTCATATCAATTGGGAAGGGAAGATGTGTGTAAGAGATGTCACTGTGTACAGTAAAATTTGGGAAGTTCAGACTTTTCTATCCCAAACGCTGGAGTACAACTGCCTCTTCCCTACAGAAGGAATGATGAATTCCAGCAAATACAGAATTGCCTTCTGATTTATTTTTTTTTAAGTTCATGTCCTTTTTCCTATGCTTTCCCACATTTGAAACGCTGGAGTTCGAACCCTGGCTGGTGTTACTGGGCAGAGGGCGATCTTTATGCTGTGGTTGTCACTGGGTGCCTTGTGGATTTATTTTCCTAAATTTTGCTGAATGAAGAGCAGAGCAGTAAGAAGCCACACTGTTTGGAAACGACTCAGACAATACCTGGAGGAAAAGAATGCAGAGCTGAAAACAACAATTTTTAAGTACACGAGAGGAGCTGTGTTGCTGCATGATGATTTCTACAAGCCAGCAATGCAAAAACATATATTTATACCCTCCTGTCTCCTCCTTGGGTTACGCCAGCAAACAATCAGCATTCTTTGAGTTCTCAGTTGTTACTAATGCCACCTAATACATTTTGAAAAGAAATACTTTGAACTTTGAGTACAGGTATACATAAATTCATATACTGATTGTAGCTTTTCAGTCTGTAGTAGTACTAAAATACATTTCAAAGAGTGTTTAGAAAATAGGTATGTTTTTCCCCTAAAAGAAGGTACAGAAGATCTTCCCTCTTTTGTCTTGTCTAGTTTAGATATTTTACCTTTCCTTCCTTCATTAATTAATAGGAATATGGAAAAACCTAATTACTTCAGTGAGCTAATTCTGAGTAAATCCTGTGATGCAGAACAGCATGTGAAACTTCTTGTGCCCATCCATTACACAGGGCTGCAAGAGAAAAGGAAAAAAAAAAGAAGAAAGCCTATATATCATGGATTATATTTTGCTTCAGGCATTCCCTGACCTACTGTATTATAATTTGGCAGCTACATAAAAAAATTAAAAGCTATTTGGGTTCCTACCAAATATGTTTTATAAAAATAGAAAATACCAGTAATTCAAGCTGTGGAATAGCTTTTAGATGGATGATTATTCTGAAGATTTTAATAGTCCAATAAGAACCTAATCTAATTGCATGTTGAAATGAAGTTAAATATTTTCCAAATAGATTAGAGAAAGGGAATTGCATTTTGGCAGTGTGGTACAACACCCTTCTTCTCATTGAGTGCACACATTTAAAACCTATATTATTTTGACTAAACGAAAGCCTCCCAAAGGAAATAAATATAACCAAATGATTATGATATCCACATTGCCTGCGTAGTGAGAGGATCACAACTGTAATGCACTATCTCTTCAGTTTATCCATAAGAACCAGCTCCCTCTTTGTTTCCCAGTTACAGCCTCTGCAGGACATTTGGTGGGGCAAAGGCAGGTCCTGATCAAAGTTTACAGAGGGCCTAACCTTAACAAGGGGCTCAAGGGGACAGTTGGGACAGTTGCACGAACTCACAGTGCGAGGCTGAGTCAGTAAGGACAAGGATCCCTTTTGCTAGTTGGTAAAGCCTCCAAAGCAGATCCTGAAGGACAGAAGGCTGCAAGGGCTGTGAGGAACTAATCCCATCCTCCCTTCAGACCCTAAATGAAAATGGCAGGAAGCAGCGATTCGGGTCAGAGTCTTTTGGTAACAAGGCAAGCCTTAGAGCATTTGACTTTCAGATGGGAGTGGCCTCCTTGAACGTGTCACTTCTTAAGCAATTTCAGGTCTGTAGATGAAGCCCACACTTCTACCCGCAGAAGAGGGAGCACACCTCACCTGAGTGAGCTGTGAATCTGGATATGAAGTATACATACTGTAAATAATAGCAAATACAGGGCAAGGACATGTCCAGGGGGAGAGACTACAGCAAGAGTGATGCAACCATCCACCTTGCACCTCTAAAACATCTGCTTTTCTATAACTCTCTCGTGATCCTTTGCATCTGATTTAATTTTATGTTATTACACTTTGGATAAGCCTATTGTAGTTTACACAGTGAACATAGATACTTGTGTTTTGTTCTGTGCCCGAAGTGGCCTAAGCGTGTGCTTTGACAAGATGCTGAGAAGAGCTGATCCATGTATAGCAGGTGCAGGTGGGGTCTCCTCCACCACCAGAGGAGCTGGCTCGGTGCTTTTGGGCTCAGCGCTGCCTGAGCACCCAAAGTGCCATGAACACCCTAGGACTTGTGATGAGAGAGTTTAGGAACTCCTCTGGCACCCATGTCCTGAAGGTGCCATTAGCAGAAATGCTGAAACGTAGCGTGTGCGTCTCAGGCAGGGAGATGTGAGGGCAGGAGGGGAATGGGAACAGTTCTATTTAGGTGCTCACGTTTTTGCATTGAAACCTTTGTAATGTAGATGATCTATAACCCTGAGGGGCTGGTTAAGTGTACTATATTGCCATGCTCTTTAAATATTAAGATGAGAAATACTCTTTTCTCTCTTTTCTCTGTTCATGTTAAGTGTTACTGTAGAGTGGAAGAAGAATAAGAAGTAAAATGGGAAGAAAAAAGAAGTCCTGAAAACTTTTTATCTTTTTTTTTTTTTTTTCCTCCTTCCCACTTTTGCATGGGATGGTTTCTCTGTGAATGGTTCCTTTAACCAGTCTGGTATTGTCCGTTTCCACATTGATTATTTTCAATATTAAAAAAAAAAGGCAAAAATAGAAGCCAAAGTTTCAAAACAAAACAATTTAGGATGCATTTGTGAAGAATAGAGAACCGAGGAAGAATGATTCCTGGGAAAAGAAGCATATTAATTGTGTTAGTGTAATTATATTAATAATAACAGAAATAACGGGCATTAGTCACTCTAGAATTAAGTGTGCTTTTATTTTTACATATGCTGGTCATCTTAAAAACCCAAATAATTAAAAGTCTTTTTTTTTCTTGCAAGACTATCAATAGTTTAGAAAAGTCATTCCATTTACTACAGACTACAGATTTCAAAAGGGATTAATTACTGCTCATCTCATCTTTATGTCCTCACTATAACTACAATGGCTAAAAAAACCCCAACCAACCAATGTTTCTCATATTAATGGTTAATAGAAACAACCTGTTCAAGCTGTTTTGATTACTTCAAGCTTAAGAAATAAATATGGCTAATTTTCATAGGAGCCTTGTCTTCCATCTGCCTACATCTGCCAAAAGCCCAAATATTTTAAAAATTAAAATTACTCTAATTTCAGTATTAAAAACCAGATGAAATATTTTTTTTTCCTCTATTTAAATTTGAATTTTTCAGTAATTTAAAAAAATATTGCTTGGAGGATTATTTTTTAATTATTTTGTTTTGTTGTGTTTTTTTGTTTATCTTAACTCTATCCTGGAAAATACAGGGGGCTAGATAACATGATTAATTTACTGGAAGTTCCTTTTTATCTTTACTTTCTAAATTTTTACCAATATTTTAAACTTTTTTTCTATTAAAATTACATACGTTGCCCAAAAACTGAAGAAAAAATAAGAAAAAAGTGAGAGGAATGAAAGAGGAAGCCTTTCTTTGCTTTATGTGACCAAAGGAAAAATGTCAACTTTTTACTTTTCTGTGGTTCACTAAAAGGTTTTCTGAAAGTTGTGTGTATAGAATCTACTTTTTTTTTAAAGTTACTAAAACTGTTAAGATGAGGGAATGAGAAGGAAGATTCAAAGAGGCTCTTTCAGCCTGTGATTTTGTGTCTTCATCTGAATTTTGAATTACGCATTTGTAACTTTTATATTGCTGAGGGTTTTTTATTCTTGTTTCAATTAAGTCCTTTCTATAAACAATAAAATAGATGCACTTCTCTGAGTTAGTAATATTTTGGGGGAATAACTTTCTGCATGCAAGGCAGGTAAATGCTGCTGTATTTAGCATTTGATTACTGGTTCTGTTTAATGACTACCACATTCATAAAGGTACGTTTTATCATTGTTCTAAAAAAATTAAGAAGTCAATTACCTTCAATGTGCTTGACTGATGTGTCTATGGAAAGGCTTCTATTCAGCATATATCAAGGGCATTGCAACAGCTTTATTAATATCGTAAAATAATTTTATTAGTACTGATTTTTGAAACATTTTCATATTAGCTGTCAATGAGTGTAATTAACCATAGCATCTGAATACTCAAGTGCCTGTATTAATTATTAGTCTTTTCTCATGCTTTTGTTTACCTCTGCAGAAGAATTAGTAATTAAATTGAATAACTTTTATTAAATAATGAGTCAGAGTATGTCAGTGTAAAATAAAGCTGCACAAAGTAGAGAAATTATTAAAAAATACTGATTGGCATTTGTGGATTTATTTTTCCATATTTATGTTCTGCAAATGTTATGGCTTCATTTTTTTAAAAGAAATAAGCTGCCCTGGTTAAACTACTTGCACCTAAGTTTTGCATCCTCAGAACAGCTTTTGTGTTTTCCTGTGCCTTCACGAACTGTGAATTTATTTTGCCTGAATTCTAAATTGTGTAGTTAAAAGGTCAGTTTGGGCTAAGTGTTTGGGGTTTTGCATTTAATCTCCAACATTACTCTCGTGTTAGAAATTTGCGATCTCCCGACTGCTGCAGGTAGCCTGGTTACTGAGCTTTAAAGGGAAGTTCTCTGCTCCCAGATTAATGCATGCACTGGTAGAAAACCTTGTATCAATGCTACTCAATGTAATGGTTTCTGCTTCAGCAATCAGTTGTTAGCCCCTTGGTGACTCCATTTTATTTCAGAATTCAATAGTACACATTTCTGTCCAGTGTTAGTAGCACTGTCAATGATGAGCAGGGTATATATCCTGATGTAGGAGACCCAGCTGCAGAGATTTGTTTTCTTTTGTGGAGGGGAGGACTTTGCACACAGCCACAGGATGTGAAACCACAGCTGGCAAGAGGCTGAAGAGTGCCTCTGCTCTCCAAAGTTAGCTCCATCTTCTTGGAAGAGGTTTCAGGGAGGTATTTTCTCTTGACAAAGGAGGAAGGGTGCGGTGGAAATGGCTGCAACATTATGCTTGGTATTTTTTCTACATCTTTTCTGACAAATGTTCCTGCTATCACCTGTGGCAAAGTATTTAGCAGAACTTCTGACTTCGGGCTAAAGAAACATCTTGCAGAGCATCCACTGAGATCTTTTAAAATTCTCTGGTGCTGTGGAATAAAGCAATGGAAGTTCAGAGATACAGACAAAAGATTCAATTAATTCTAGACAGAATCCATCATGAATGCAAAAGTAAAAAAACCAAGTATATTCATGTGGAACTAGAAATGGTGTGGGATCAGCAAGCTTTTATTTTCCATGGAGTTGATTCTCTGATCTTAATTTCATAGAAAAAAGTTCCCTAGCCCCTATCTGAGGGCTAAGTAGGACTTGGATAGATATTCTGGAAAGTTCATCAGTAACTTTTATACCAAGCAGATACTATGTGCACAGATGTGTATTTTATACCCATAAATAGTACAGACTTGGGCTGTAGATTCTCACTTCTCATTAGAGAATGATAAATTTTTTAATAAAAAATACTGAGATTTTTACCTATAAATGACAATAGTGAAACAACCAATTCTTAACTAAGCTAGATATAAAATAAAACCACATTTTGTTATCAAATTATTGCTGTATTGAGTATATTGTGTGCCTTTTTCATGTCCTTCTTCAAAACTGACTAATTGGAGAAGAAATGCCTGACCCATTATGATATGCAAAGTATTTCGTGAACTCTGGTACTTATTGCATAAAAGGACTGCCATATATGCTGTAATAAGGCAATGTTAATGCATTTAGACATGCTTGATTACTATTTTTGTTTAATGATGTTCAACATACACATGAATATAAAACAAGAAATGCTTTTATTTGTGAATATATTAAAAGTTTTCTACTTCAGAAAGTTCCTTGTTTAGAGTTTTTGATATTATAAACCAATGTCAAAAAGAGCCAAACTTATCCTGTCTCCTTGGAAAAACACCTCTTTATGTTCTTAAAAAAGAAGAAAGAGAAAAAGTGTAAAAGGTAGCCCCAAATAAAAACCCAACAAAATTCACAACCCTATGTATAGACAAAATAGTTCCTTTCCAACGAGTTCATATTTTTTATGTATTTAGGTTAATGAGCAAATACAAGAAAGATACTAAAGAATCTCAAAATTAACTGTTGGCTCAATAGCTGTTGAGTACTTATAATTCTAAAATTATGTGCCACTCATCTTGTCCTCTGACGCTTGAGTTGCCTTTCCTTTTGGGGCATGAAAATGGAATGTTTTCCTTTAACTTCTGTGTAAGAAAATGGAGTGGAGTACAGTGGCATCGAGGGCTAGCACGCTTGAGAGCGCCGTGGAGCAGCAATCAATCTTGCATATTGCAGTATCTAAATGGGTAATGGTGATTAATGTTCAGCGGGATGCTGTGCACTATAGAAATGATGCCTCTTCCCTTCGATCTGTATGCAGTTAGAGTCCTGAGAAAGCTGTAAGAAAACCAGGATGATGTGCTTTGCCACAGCCTTGTTAGCACCAGGATTTCTTACATGCAGATTGTGTGCTGCTTATACAGGTTGTTTTTTAATTTTTAGTTGTTTGGACCCTTGATTAGCTCTTCTCTTTGCTAGAAAGTGACCCAGACTACGAAGTCTTCTTATTTTCTTTTTTTTTTTTTTTTTCTTTTAATGTGAATATTGAGTGGAGAGGGCTGGAAAACTGCTGCTGCTGTGTGGGTTAATTCCCAAGAAAAATGTAACTTTCAAAGAAGATGACTCATTTGAAAGGAGGGAAAGCTAGACTGTATGAATGGTCTGTTGTTTGTTTTTTTCAAAAACACCTGTAGGCATCTGATGCTCTCTAGTGTAACTGGTGATTGTTGCAAATACATGTCCAGTCTGTTTAACATGCCTTAGCGCATACATGTAGCTGAAGGGGTTAGTTGAAAGGGGTTTGTGGTTGCAAAATCAAGGCATTAGGAGAAATCTTTGCCCCAGAAAAGCAGATTTTATGATATTCTGTTATGTCGAACACTGGAGTCTCTTTCTGGGAAGACCTAAAGAAGTCAGGGCCAGCTAAAGTAGCCAGGAGCCCATGAGTGGGGAACTCCACACCATGCAGGAACCTGGCCAAGGCAGAGAGAGTTCTCTGAAGTTACTGCCTGACGATCCTGTCCCCTATGGCAATATTTGGTGGTTTTCTTTGAATTTACTCTGGTGCAGACTGTCCAGTGGGACTGGAATGTTGAAACATTGCCATAATATCCTGTTACCCCAGATTGCAGTAATTTAGCAAAGATAATTTAGTTGTTGGTACTGCTGTGAGCTATTGCATGAGTTATCTGTTAATGACATACGGTCATTTTAATCCACCTTTTAAGAAATGGTAACATTTTAAATGAAAATTGTTTTTCTCTTGATGTCTCTAAATTGTGGAAGAAAAAAAGCCCAGTGTCTGCATGGCGAGGCCATCCTGTTGTTCTGCAATAGCTTAGGTAGTAATAACAGTGTGATGGGACCTGCCACTTGCAATAAATATGCAAAGCTCAATGAGGACAAATCAGCCCAAGGAAAAGATAATCAGGCATTTGACTGTTCTAGAAAATTGCTCTATATTGTCAGTAAAATAAGTAACATGTTATTGCACTGCATGGACTACAGATTAGTTGTTTTAAAATCATATAAGTAATACAATAGTTAAATAGTCAACTTTTTTTCAGAGTTGTCTGAGGAGCTTTTGAGGCTCTTTAGACTGTTCTATAAAGTCAGATTTTTTAATAGTGGGAATAAGAAAAAACTTTAAAATGAACCACTTACCTTTCTGCACCTTCAAAAAAAATTTGTTTCGATAAGAGCTGAAGTGACCCCATTTATTATAGTCTTTTTATAAAATGTTTACTTAGAACTACCAGTGTTTGAGATCATCACCTTAACAGTTATGTGTCACACAATGAACTGAAAATGGACTAACTAGTATTTTTCAAAATATAGCTATTAACAGAAAGCCACTGATGGGGGGCCGTCCCAAGAAATACGATGTTGGTAGCTTTGGCTAAGGGCAGCTTGTTAGCTCTGGTGTTGCAGAACATGAAAAGTCCCTGATGTGGCTTGATTAGCTGTCATTGTTCTGTCTAGGGCAGGCTGCTGTACTTAGGTTGCCTTGGTGTCTCAGCACTCTGATTGCAATTAGACGTGTGCTTCAGCGCAGCAAACACGGCTATCCCCATTTTGCGTGTTGAGCACTCTTGCTTCACCCAATACATGAAGCCCGAGGGGACCTTTAGACCTTTTATTTTGATCTCCTGCAGGCTGTTTAAAGAGGCTGTTCCCTGAACACACCCCCTAACATGTAGGACTGAGACCTGTCTGTTACACAAACTTATTTGTTCTCCACATCCTTGGGAGAAACTGCAGTTCTTCCCCTGCTTTGACTCTTGATCTGTAGATTAATGCAAATACCTTCTCATATTCCTTTGTATGAATTTGTCTGACTTCAGTGTCAACTTTTGGCACTTGTTGGCTGTTTTGTACTGTGAGATTTAAGAACCTTTTCCCTACCTGCATCCTGACCTCTTTGCTTGTGGGTCACATATGTCTACCTTTGGTTGGTTTGGTTGGTGAATCCAGTCACAATGTTCAAGTCCCATGGACCACCTCCATTTCTCTTTTCTCTGGATACAGTTCCTAGCTTTCTGCTGTGTCTTTTGGAATATGGAGATGCAAATCTAACTTTTTTTTTTTGTAAGCAAAACCTCATGGTATCAAATAAATGAGGATTTTCCAAAGTAACTCAATAGTTTATCTGGAAAGCTTATGAAAATGAAAACTATTTCTAGGCTTATATAATGGGAACAATATAATTAAAAATAAATGAACCTATTCTTTTTTTCATTCGTTCAACATGGCATATTTTTAGCTTTCTGTATCTCTTTTAAATACTTCAGTGTTTCTCTCTGTAGAAAATGTCAACAACACGCTAATTAATTGTTCTGCTGAATAAAGAAGGGTAGGCTTTTTATGTATGAGCAGCACCAAGCTGCTACTATATATTTACAGGAAATCAATGAGAAAAAATTAGCTAGAACATTGTCACTTCCCAAAGGCAGTCAAATTTAATTTTCACCAATCAAAATGCCAACTTGATGAAAGTAAGACTATGTATATCGTCACAGAGTTAATTATACTAATATAAATCACAGAGTAATAATTATGTTAATTATATAATATGCCTAATAAAATAAGTTTGACAGACCTTTTCTGTGTTTTTTTTTTTTTTAAGTAGTAATCTGTATAATTTGACTTTATTTGAAGAGGTGATTAATTCCAATAGTTCCTGGCTTTTAAAATCATGTTTACCTGTTTAGCGTTCTCCAAAGTGCACTTGAGGGGCTCAAGTCAAGCATTTGGTCTGTTCTGTGTTAGCATCTCCTTTTCAGGAGGTGAAAATTTTAATGTCCTTCTACATATTCTTGTGTAAAACACACTCATGTTATGACTGTTACTGCTTTGTCCTTTTCTAGCTTAAAATACTTGTTAACAAGTTTTAATTTTTTTCCTCCAGAACTTGTGGAATATGTAGAAAATATTCATTTTGTCACTTAAAGCCTTTCAGTTCACTGTGCAGTACTTTGCCTTCTCATATGCATCTCTCCATGTCTGAAGACAGTTTTCTTCTAAGTGTGGGTGCCCTGGGCTCAGCATCCCAAACCAGCAGAGAGGTAGGATCTTGCTGTGGCTGACATGCTGTGTCCAAGCAACAGTGGTTGGGCCAGCACACCTTCTGAATTTCTCTCATCTCCCTTATGAGCAGAGCCATCCTGGTGGGATGGGATGTGGGCCTCTGTCCTCCCAAAGCAGGGCTGGCTCTGGCATCAGACCAGCCTGCTCAGGGCTTGGACCACTTGGCGCTTGAAACTTTCCGTGGATGAAGATGACACAGACTCTTGAGGCAAGTTGCTCCACTGTCTCGCTGTTGTCACAGGGAAACAGTTTCTTATGTTGAGGTCCCGAACTCGATACAACATCTAGATGTGGTCTGATGTATGTCATGTAGAAGGGGACAATCGCTTCTCTTGGTCTCTGGGCTGTGCCCCTGTTCATACCTTGCAAGAGCTGCAGGATGCCTTTTCTACCAAGGCACAGTGCACACCATCGCTTCCTCCAGGTCATTGATAAAGATTTTAATGATGACAGGTCTCAGTTCAAGACCCCTTCAGTTCTTCACTTGGTGGTCATCTCTGTATAGGCTACAACCCACTCTGAGCCTGAGTATCCAACCATCTTCTTCCCTGTCTAGTTTAACTGTGTGCCAATTGTCTCTCTTTCTCTGCCATCTCTCTGGACTTCGTGTATCTTGTTAATAGTAATTATAATTGTACTTTTCCCCCCTTTTTTTTCCAATAGAGACCGTGTACACACAAGGCAGACAGAATGGGAGTGACATAGTAAACCAGCAAGATTTACCCAAGAGGGTTTTCCATACTTGGCTCCCATACTTGCCTTTCTCAAAACAGAATCAGAGAATCATTTTGGTTGGAAGAGACTTTTAAGATCGTCAAGTCCAACTTTTAACCTAACAATACCAAGTCCACCACTAATCCATGTCCTTCAACACCCCATCTACACATCTTTTAAATACCTCCAGAGATCATGACTCCACCACTGCCCCGGGCAGCCTGTTCCGGTGCTTGACAGACCTTTAGGTGAAGAAGTTTTTCCACGTACCCAGTCTAAACCTCCCTTGGCACAACTTGGGCCCCCAATTTTCCTCTCATTCTATAACTTGTTACTTGGGAGAAGAGACTGATCCCCATGTCCCTACAACTTCCTTTCAGGTAGTAGTAGAGAGCAATAAGAATAAAATGAAAAATTAGTTGCTGTAGAGTAAGTAAGATAATTAAATTCTTTGTGAAAAGACAGATTACTGTGATCATTCTGAGCTCCTGCATTTCGTGCTTAAGCTACTCAGGCTATAATGAAGTTTAACAGCCTTTTTCTCCACAGTGTATTCTTGTAAGTAGATGCCAGACAGGCTTTACTGAAATGGTACTTAAGTTCCATTTTTCTTGGCTTTCTGCTTTTGGATTCCTGTGTTTTGTGCTGATGAGGTGGAGGAAGCTGTGAAAGGCCCTAAGATTACACGAGCGTACACGTGACTTGAGAGCAATGCCATAATTTCTGTTTTTTGACAGCACATACTGTAGTGGGAGTTGTGTGCTACTAACACAGTGCCTTTGAAAAGGTGAGGAAAGGATGGATTTCATCCTCTCTTTAATGTCTATTATGTTTGTAGCATTGGTATTAAAAACATAAAATGAAAAAATGGTCATGCTCTCCATGAGTTAGTGGAGATTTTAGTTCCTCAGTTCTTGGGGAAATGACTGAAATATAAAAACTCTCTGGTTCCATTACAAGAAATAATGACAATTATTTGCTCAACTGTAGAAGTCAGAAAAATTTTATTATGAAAACAAAGAGAAAGAAAACAGTAATTTTTGTACAGTGGTAAATGTGGAATAAGGGTTGGATTTATACAAGGTTAAATAATTCTGTAAACACATTAGCTATGACCATTGATGCAGGGAACTGCACTGGCTTAGTTAAGGAGGAGCAGAGACTCCAGGAGGACCTACAAGCAAGCCTGCCACTGTTTAAGTTATAAAGAAAGCAAAACTGAGCCTTTATCTGATGTGTATACCTGGAGAAAGGGAGCTTATAGTCATAAATTGAAGAAGGGGAGGTTTCAGACTGGATATAAGGAAAGAAACTTTCATTGTGAGGATAATTAAGCAGCGGAGCAGGTTGTCCAGATGCTGTGCAGTTTCCATCCTTTTATGTGTTCAAGACTAAATTGGATATAGCTCTGAGGAAAAACCTGGATTGACCTTAACCTTGACCAGTAGGTTGAACTAGAGACCTTTGTACATCCCTTACAACCTGAATTACTCTCTGATTGGGGTAAGAGTGTTCTTTACGCAAGAATCATAGGGGTCCGATTATAAACCTCATGGGCATTTGGCCTGAATGAGGTCTGCTGTCTATGCCCTTTGAGAAGGCCACTTCTTTCATAGCCTTTTGTCATCTTGTCGTCATTTTTAATAGATGCCATTTTCCACCAAACTGGATGTAATTTGGTTCTGATTTTTAATGCATTAAAAACCAAAAATTAGTCTCAGGGTCTGAATTTGATTCTGCCTCTCCAAAGAGTGAGGGTAGTTCAGCTCAACCCCATCTGGTGTCAGAGATTAAAATTGGGATTGCTGGTTTTAGGTTTTATCCTGATTTTCCAAAGAAGTTAGATCTATGTGATTCCAGAGCACTGGAATAGGCTGCCCAGCGAGGTGGTGGAGTCTCCTTCTCTTGAGACATTCAAAACCCGCCTGGACAAGTTTCTGTGCAACCTGCTCTAGGTGGACCTGCTTTGGCAGGGGGGAGGTTGAACTAGATGATCTCCAGAGGTCCCTTCCAACCCCATGTGATTCTGTGATTGATTCTTCTGTACATTGCAATGCAGGACGGGGAGATGTGAGCTGCCACTGGGACTGAACAGAAGTGGAAAACAGAGTAACTTCATGTGCTGTGAGCCCATCCTCTTTCCCCTCTGTGCAGGTAGGTGAGCTGCTCTGCCTGGGGCGTAGAGGACCATGTCAGAGTCTGAGGAGGAGACTGACCCGTGGAGCTGTGTTCTGCCATTTCTGAAACACACAAGCCAACTGAGCATGGCCACTGCTGAGGTTGGTCCAGTATCTTGTTTTGTGCCAGGGAGAAGGCAGTGTTATGAGGGATAGGGAGAAGTGGAAGCAAGTTACTGCATGCAGCTGTAAGAGGAACCACACCTTTCCTTCTCAGCTACCTTTACAGAACATGTGTGATGCTCTGGGAATGGGAGGCAAAGGACACAATGAGACAGAAGAGGAGGAATCTGTGCAAGTACTCTCACCAAGGCCAGATCAATCAATTCCTTGCATCAAGGGCTGCTTTAGAACACCACTTACAAGAAACAACAGCGAGTTATGGTCATTTGGGTGTCTGTAAATCCACATGGCTGGATGAGATTCATCCTAGAGTACTGAAGGAGCTAGTGGATGTTACAGTAAAACCATCCTTGATCATTTACCATGGGTCTTAGGAAGCTGGGGAGGTCCCACCTGACCAGAAGCTAGCCAAGGTTATTCCAGTTTATAAGAAGGGCGTGAGGGAGGACCCAAGAAACTACAGACCTGATAGTCGAACCTCTGTGCCTGGAAAAATTACGGAGAAGATCACACTAGGCACTGTTGACAGGCATTAAAAAGGTGATGCAATCACCAGGCACAATCAATGTGGGTTCACAAAGGGGAAAGTCCTGTCCAGTTCTGCTCTGTATTTTTATTGATGGTCTGTAAGCAGGAACTGAATGCTCCATCAGTGATGATATGTTAGTAATGCACCACGCTGATGATACTAAACAGGGATGTGCTTCTGACTGTCTTGAGGGACAAGAGAATTTGTATATTTAATTCTGCTGGAGAGCAGCCCTGCAGAAAGGGACCTGGGCTGCTCTGTAGGAGCCTGGAGGCAAATGCCATCCTGGGGTGCACCAGACACAGCATGACCTCAAGAGAGGCAGTTATCCCACTGTATTTAGAGTTGGTGTGGCCTCACCTTGAGTTGCCCACCTTGAGTGTGTAATTTTCTGGGCCCCTCCATTTAAAAAAGGATGTCCAGGTATACTTGAATGTGCGTGGTCAAACACTGGAACAGGCTTCCTAGAGATGTGGTTGGTGCCTCATGTCTGTCAGTGTTTAAGAAGCATTTGGACAATGCCCTTAATAAGGCGGTTTAACTTTTGGTCAGCCCCAAAGCCGTCAGGCAGTTGGACTAGAGGATTGTTGCTGGTCCCTTCCAGCTGGACTGTTTTTGGCCCCATCTCAACGGTGGCCATACGGAGGAGTCTGATAAGGAGCAGTGTTTGGCTGGAGGATAATGCTACCAGCAGATATTATCAGCCCTGGTGGGACTGCACATAACAGAAAACTGAGCACAGGGCAAGACCCTGCTTGCTCCTTAGGGGCTGGGAATAAGCTGGTCCTGGGATTAATTTTTTTGAGTATCTAATCTCTGTGGATGATACTACACAATTCCCCAGACAAGCTGCCTCACATGGGTCTCTTGTTCGTACCCTCTGGCTGCCTGGCTGATTAAAATTAGTTGCATTTCTCCTTGGTTTTGCCCCGTGGCGTGTGTGTTTTGATAGCTGTAGTTGAGTCGATAGAAGCAGGTCTTGAAAAGATGTTTTAGAAAGTTATGAATGTGCATCAGACTGGGAGATTTCTCCCTCCCCCCCCCTACTACCTGTGAAATCCTGTATGAAGGATTGGCCAGGGCAGTGCTTGGTTTATGGCAGGTGAAAATTTCCCCTTCTGCTAGGTTAGTTAGTGTGAAGTGAAAGCCTCCAGGAATTGGGGAAAATGCTTGAAAAGCGAGGGATCAAAAACATGATTAAATGCCCAAACCCTTTTGAAAAATGAGTGATGTTGGTGAGATTTGATTGTGCTACTCTTCCAGGGTCCTCTGATCAGCTCAATCAGCAGTGACAGTCAGCAGGAGCTGATGAAGAGTTGCAAAGGATGATCCCTTCCAGGGAAAGGTCCTGGAGGTCTGTTGCCCATCTGGTGCCTGTCCTTGTGCTTCTTGAGCTTGGGATCACTTTTTTCCTCCCTTAATTCACGTGAGCCAGACCCTTGTTCACCAGGAGGGTGGTTTCTCATGGGTAATTGCACCATGTAAGCAATGATGGCAGTCATAATGCTGATTAGCAGAGGCTCTCCTGGAGTGAGGAGTGTGCAAGCCAAGGACTTAGGTGCCTAGGGCACATCTGAGCCTTTTTTTGGTAGGAGTCTGAGCCACAATGGTTCAGTTTTGGCTCAGCAGAGCCTTGCATAACTTCCAGTTTCTCCTCGGGAAGGTGTGCACCAGTGATTGACCCCATCTTGCTTCCTGAGATGCTCTGAGAGTAGCCTGGTGTGAGCACAGAGCTGGATGTTCAAATGGACCATGGTGGGTCCTTGTCTGTCTTTGGAACAGGAGCCCTCACATCTTGAAATATCCTCTTATCACCACCTCACAGCTCGAGGTTGTTTTCTAGCATGAGAGCAGTCTTCATGTCCTCTCCAAAACTGCTCTTTTCGGAAAGAGATATTAGGGCTTCTGTGTGCCAGAGGACCCTTGTGTGGATGAGTTGTGTCTCCCGGGATCTGCACGCTGAGTTGCAGAGAGGGATGGGACACAAGACACTAGTCTGCGTTCCCGCTGCCTGACTTTTGAACCTAAACTCTTCCTGCCCTATGTGTAAGGGACTCGTGCGCTGGGTTTGAGATTTACTCCTGTGAAATTCAGGCCTTGCAAGGGCAGGCATGTTGTGGGGACAGAGAGATGGGAACTTTCTGGGTGAAGGTCACCATTGCCTAGAGAAGGGTGGGGGTTGAGAGCCTTCTCACAGCCCGGGAGAGCAAAATTTTATTGTGCTTGGCTCCACTGCCGGCCATGGCTCACTCATCCTTCTTTACTAGCAGTCATCACAATGTGACTTGATTGCATTGTTCTTTACGAGGAGCAAGAGCTAGATCTTGGCAGCCTTTGCCTTCCCTCCCCAGGTGCTGTCTCAAGTGTACACTCGAGCGTTTGAAACCTCTTGCTTGGAGCTCGACAGATGAGGAATGAATATCCCCTGCAAAAATGTCCTGCCTCCTCCCACCCCCAAACGATGGTTGAGCAGCACGTTGGGACCAGCTGTACAAACACAGGAGCACGGCACAGCCATTAGCACGTTCCTCGGCAGGCCGGGGTCCCCTCCATCTCTGTCTCTCTCTGAGACTCCCAGGTGGTGCCAGGTTTGACC
>JAOXNG010000001.1:135248635-135271519 GCA_028566535.1 Scolopax minor | reverse complement strand
TATGCTCTGGTAGGCACTGAATATTTTAAATAAAGTGGGGTAGTTCCAGTTTAGTCGAACACTTTCTGTCTTTTCTTTGCCTAAGGACTATCTGAAGCAGGAGGGTTCTGTTCTGCCCTCAGTTTTTCCTGCCATGTAGCCACCTGTGAAGCCATGGAGTATGCAGAGACGAGTCTGGATAAACTAGCCACTCGTTTTAAGGTGATCCAGTTTACTTGCATTGGCATAACAGCATCTGGGATGTAAAGTAGGACTGTCTGGTGCCTGGAGAATGGGAATGCTGCTTTTGTGTCAGTGCCAGTTTCTGCTGGTTTAAAATTGCAGTCCAAGAACTTTATTTCCACCAGTGCAGGAAAGCACTAAATTTATAACAAAATTTACAGGCCTAGGTTGTAGAGGTGATACAATTAAAGAGTCTATCAATATTTCTATAGCAAAGACCTATTGAGAGGAATCTCCAGTTGCCAGTTAAAAAAAAAAGTTTTTGGGCAATATTACATGCTTATTGTCTGAATCTGTAGATGCTTTTTTATTTTTTTAGTTGAATTTTCCAGAAAATGCAAACATTTTATTTTTAAGTGTTTTAAAAAAATGCGTAGTGTTGCTCTCTGTTTTCAGCATTAATACTATCTAAACTGCTCTGCATGTTAGGCTCTAGCAGTATTTAAAAATTCAAAATGGTCTAGTTTTGATCTTAGAAAAAAAAAAGATTGATACTATTACAGACTTCTTGTTTGTATCATGGTTTATGCTGAGTATGTTCTGCATGTTGTGGAAGTGGCACACTTCTGATGTCAAGCACTGGAGGCTTTACACATGAACTCATCTTTCAGTCAGGGCTGAGGCACAAGGAGGAAAAAAGGATGACCTGAAGATGTTCACTGTGTCTCAGCTATTGTATTCTTATTCCAAGGGTACCCCACCCCCCACCCCCATTTGGCACACTAGTACCTTGCATGCTGCCTCTGTGATTTAATGAAATCATTGTTCAATGTGAAGCAATTCAGGGGAATTCTGCAGCAAGGACGTCAAAAGCAGGTTGATGGGATATCGTAGCTAATATTGCTTTGTTTTCAAAGCTCTGCTGGCATGATGTGGCCTAGGCTTTCATGATGAAGTTCACTACCAAAGACTGTGCAGTGACATGAACTCCAGCAATCCATATGATTGCTGTGAGCAAGCAGAAGTGGTGATGGAGATCAAGCAGTGAGTTCCAGTGTTGCCAGTGCTTCCTTTGTTGGCTGGCTTCATGGGGTAGCAGGCATATTTTCTTTATCTTTTTCATCTTTGGAAATATGCAGGTCTTCCAGAAACCTAGGCATTTTTAGTGTGCTCTTCCTCCTTTGCCTGCGTGGGAAGGATGTAGCAAATGGTGATCAGAGAACTGAGGGATTTATTCAAGATCACCTGCAGGGAGATGAGATTTGGAGTGGGTTCTCTAAGCCTGATGATCTTCCTCACCTCTGAGGTATCTTCATGACTTATAGCCTGCTGAGATGACTTTGTCCTTCCCCCAGGTGAAATGCCTCACCTGCTTCTGGTTTCCTACAGAGACTTTGATATTCCTTCTGGCATTTAACTCATCTTTGCCATCTTTTTTCCCTTGTAGTGGCTGTTGAACAGAATCCTTGCAGACAAGCAAGATAATGTTCAACAAGTGGATGGAGGTGTATAAAAATAAATAATTCCATTTATTCCTTCATTTTTTTCAGACTGTACAGGCAGCTGGGAATCACCAGTACTCATCTCCTTTGACTTTAAAAGCCTTGTTATGTTGTTATGAGATGAGCATTTATTATTAAATATAGGAAACATTTTGTATTTGTTTTTCCCATGTCTGGAGCCACCTCCTCAAATTTGCCCACATCTAATGTAGGTGTATACAGTGTCTCAAGTGCTAATATCTCTCCCACTGATTAAAAGAAAGTCTGGAGGGCTAGATCAGATATAGACATATCCATAGTTAAGTAGGACAGTAATTACCAATCATATATGATAAGTTCTGACACCATTAATGTTTTAAGGGTTTAAAGAAAGCTTTCAGGGGAATTAGATTCACTTAAAAATCCACTAATATTATAATCCATACAAAGAAAAGCCCTTAGTTTGAATGCAGAGAAGAACAGTATTGATCATCATCACTGTCCTGTGCTCCTACAAATTATCTGATAATAGAAGTTTGATGTGCTTTATGTGGGAATTTAAATGTTACTGTACCCATTTTACAGGTGAAGGAATTATAGCATAGAGGTTGTGAAAGATTTAATTAATTAAAGTGAAAAGTGTTAAATGCGTGGGTATCCCTTTATAGTCCAGATAAAATAGGTTAGTTTCTTCAAGTTAACTGCAGCGTTAAGGATCCCAAATACTATCGTGTAATGTGAGGTCTGCAGATGTAGTTAAGTTGTCGTTCTTAGATCATAGGCTGACTCCCATCTACAAGACGGGGACAACCCATTCTCTCTCTGTTAAGCACACAGAAAACCAGAAATGCTTAAGCTTCTTTTCTCAGATGCCTGTTTTTTAATTCATTCCTTTGATCAGGAACAGGCTAGTTTCATTTATCTGGGGTGATGTAGCATATCTGATATTTCTGTGTTTCACTAGCCGTGAGTAACTGTAATTTTATTAATATCTCTAGCACATTCAAATATTAGACTTAAGCCCCGTCTTATGGCAAATACCAGTGTTTGAACGTGCTAACAGAAATGTTTTTCTACTCCTTGAAGATAGAGTACTTAATGTAATTGGTAAATCAGATGATATCTAGCACTCCATTGTAATGGTCTGCTTTACATGTAAATTATATTTTGAAGCACTGTATCTTTCCTCAGTAGTGATTAATCCTTGAAATAAGGGGGGAGGAGGAAGTAGCTAGTTTGTTTTTAATGATGCATTTCCCCTTTGGGAAAAATTAACAGTGTACAACTTTGTTGAGTTTAGCAATTTGCAATGAATTGTGGAGTTTTCCATGGAGACCAATTCTGTTCCTTCAGAAGAGTGTTCACCAGGCTACATTGCACTCTTTTTCTTTAAAGGAAATAAGTTCTTACATCTCTGTCTAAGGCAAGAAATACTAATTTCCTTGCTAGCATTTGAACTTAAATAAATCTAGCAAGCAAAACTAAACTCTAATATGTTTCACTCGTAGAGAAAAGGCAGAGAGGGAGAAGGCAATTAATTAAAAACATGCTCTTATTTTTTGTGTCTTTGGTCTAAATTTCAGATTGTATTTGATGTTGTGTGCTGATTCCTCTTTGCTTGTCTGTCATGTGCTCTCAGCCAGTCTTTAGCATCTTTGGTTGCCCTGCCTCCTTTTCCTGCTCTTTCTCTTTTTCAGATTGTACATAGATATTAATGACCTGTGCACTTTTGCTGAAAGACCTATTTGTTGCCTTCTGTACCTCTAAGTTCCACAGCAGAAAGTGGGACTGTGCAGTAACATCTATTTTTGTTCCTGCAAGTGAGGGGTAAAACAGCAGTGCAAAAGTTGAGTTTGTGGTAAACTGTGGGGGATTCTTGCTAGCTATATCTTTTTCTCTGTGTGTATGGAGTCAGTAGATGGCATCTCACAAAATGTTTTAGATCTCGTGGGGAAATACTGTCCCTTGGGAATGCTCCTCAACGTCCTGTAGGTGAGCTGTGTAAGCTACTCCTTTACCTAGGCAGTATGACTTTGCCCTTGCTCAGGGGTGGGAATACTAGCAGAGAGTGCTCGAGCAGTGATATGTCACAGTGTGTGCACTCAGAGAAACTCCAGCCTTTCAAAAGTTATTTAGAGGAAGAGCTTAATGGATAACGATCAAGTGCAGCAACATCTGCGTATAAATTTAGGCCCATATACAAAAGTGTTACAATCTTCCTTCATTCTGACATACGAAACAAAAAATGGCTTGGTTTGCCAGCAATGGGAGTTGCTGCTGGTGTTCCTTCTTGCACCACGTGTGTTGTGTGCAGCCATGTGGGGGGAGGGTTGGTTGGGTTCGTTTGGTGGGTTTTTTGGCTAAAACTGTACTGAGAACTGGTGTTTGACCAGAGGGTGGTCGTGAATGAAAATACATTCCATCTCCTGTCCTGAAAACTATTGAAAATTAGTATTGAGGGTGTGAGACTGATTCACCTGCCAAAGACTTGGGCTCAAAGACCATTAGAAGCGACAGTATATCTTTCCACTTACTGGGAAAATACTACAAATGTAAATAGGCCTGCAAACTTTTTTTCCCTTGCCTGAGTTTTGGCTGTATATCTTACAACTGTGAGAGTACTTCGATGCCAAGTGAATGACGTCAAGTGAGTAAATTTGAAGAATAAATGCAACAAACAAATAACTTATTTTTTCTTTCTCTTTCCCCCCACCCTTCCCGAAATTGCAGCCACAGGAACAAGTCTTCAGGCTGGCCTCACCCTTCAGGGACCTGGAGCTTGAACCAGGGGACACCTTATGGATGGGAGATGACGGCAAACAGAGATGGAAGAGACTACTTCATCAGGTAAGTGGGCAGTGTGAGCTGTGCAGTCTGTAGCACAGCGCTGCAACCTTGCTCTTGCTGTATCTCCCTGGAATCCCAATTCCTGCTTCAGCCCCACACAGTTAATGTTCTTACAAGGAGGTATCTCTGGCTGTACTGTACTGCTCCTTGTTTGGCTACTTGATTATTTCATTCACCCGAGGAAATGCTGTTAATATCAGGACATGTAATTTGTTAAGGAATTACAACAAATGTCATTAACATAAAAAGTAAAAATAAAAATGCTATGTTTAAAGAATGAGGCAAAAGGTCAGTTCTGACTGAGACAAACAATTCTCCTCCATCTCTGCCATGTGAGCTCTTTTAGTTTGTCTAAAATATTCATTTTACTGGTAATGAAAGAGTGTGTATTTAGATCCTGTATAAATATTCTAATTCCTAGATTTTCCATAGTCCTTTCGCTCTGAATTTAAAAGCTTGCAAAATAAATGTCAATGTGCATGATGTGATCGTAAACAAAATTGGCTTTTCTTTTCCTGGTGAAAAGTGTGCATAATTATTCTTTAAAATCTCTTAAGTGGCTTGGATAAACTATGTTCTAGCAAATGTACTCTTAATGTGGCTTTGGAACCTCTTCTCTGAAAAGGGCTGATGTTGATGAGTTAGTAGAACCATCGCCTGATTTTGCAGCATTAGTTGCTGTAGCTTGTATCCCTTTTTTAAGGCTAGCATTTTGATTCTGCTCATGGGAAGGGTTGTTTTTTCTCAATTATTATTTCAATTTTATTTTTATCAATCTGTTTAGGAATTTGCAGGTGCTTTAAAAAGTCCTGGAGGAGAATTACAATTCTTTCTTTTAACAGAGAGTAGAAGGATCAGACTTATTTTAAGTCCAGACTTAAAATTGACGGTTAAAAGCCCTTAATTCACTCAACATCCTTCAGCATCAGCAAACAGAACATGTAAGAAAGAGGATCCCATTGCTCTGCTTTCTCTTCCGCCCAGCTTCGCCCAGGGTGTGTGCCTAGGCTTCCTGGGAAGCATTTGCTTTTGGAGCAAAAGCAAGATTTGTAACAGCATGGAGTCCTGTGGGCTTTCAAGATTTATAGTGATTTCAGACATATTCGAATTGGACCAAGTTATCTGGGTTAATAAGGGTCAAAAGCTGATTTTGAAATGTCATTTTCTTCCTTGAGCAAGTACTTTTCATGCTTTGCTTACAGACCCATGTCTGTAAGACACTGGATGGGTGCCGGGCTGGACAACGTGGAGCTGAATGCCAGGCACGATATAACTTTATTAGCATAGGCTTTCTAATTCGGCCTGGACTAATTAGGCTTGTCAAGAAATATAGGTGAGCTTCCAAAGTCCTGTGCAGATGTGACTGCTGTTTCTGTTACTGTAGTTAGTGAAGGGACCTGCACGCTGTGGGTGTCCATTTTTTCTGCAGACTATCGACATGTTCTCCTCTGCATGACTGAGATTCATTTGAACATCTAATACCCGGCTTCTGAGGACAAGCGCCGCATTTGATTCCTCCTCTTTTCTCTTATGGTCACATAATGGGATGCTGCTTTTGTTGTGTGGCTATAAACAGCTGCGGCTTACAAAATGCAGTGCATTAGTACTCATTAATTTTGCAATTTGGGAACATTTCCTAACTCTCAGTAGCTAATGATTATTTTGTTTATTTTTTGGATTGCCTTTTAGTACCTTAAAGTGCCATATCCCTCTCTTAAATGCAGAAAACTGCATCTAGGAATGAATATCTGTAACTGGCAGTGCCAAATAATGCCTTAAGTAATATTAGGCTTCTTGTTGTTGTTTTGTTGTTGTGGTTGTTGGGTTGGTTTTTTCCCAGGTTCTTATAAAGTGCTTGCTCTCTGTTCTCTTTGGGGCCCTAGTCTTTCTTCCGTTTTTCTCTGCATGTGGATAGCAGGCTATGTGGAAAAAAAAATATAAACTGCTTTAAGGGATGGAGAGAATGAGACCTCTGAGGAGGCTGGTCTGCAGAAGCCTCTGATATTTTGTGCCAGACTTTCTTACCCATTGATGTCTCTGAGCAGTCTTAGATGCAAGTTGAACAGTGCTGTGTATGCACACATTGCAGTTATAGTATGCATTCTTATATCAGATGCTTTAAAGCAACAGCATTGGCTCTAACAACGCACCAGCCATGTCTCGAGAGCAGTAATGCATCTTACATGAAATGACAGTCCCCCAGGTGGCATTAAAAGCCAGTGCCTTCAGAAACTGAATGAAACCAGGAAACTATTTGGAACCATGTACTGCTGTAGTGAATCACCATCTATCCACTGTTACTCATGAATGTCAGCCCCAGTAGTTATTGTGATGTGACTGGGTAGTCACAACATGTATCTTCATTTTAGAAGAATGACAAAAGACTGAATGCACACAGTGACTTTGCCAGCAGTTCCTCTGTGGAGGTATATAGACATATATATGTCCCTACTGTGCCTGTTATCTGGCCAAACAGAAGCCCTCTCTGGCTTTCGAAACACCTGCTTTTGCAAATACTGCACGAAACATAAATGAAAACACTATTTAACAGTCTTTCCTTCCCTTTCCACCCCTGGATTTTAGGAATGAAATAGTGAGATGGTTGTTGACAGTGATGTCAATAAATTCAGGAGAGAGATCAGCGAGATAGCATTTCATATTGTCTCTGAGGCTTTTTATAACCATACAGATTAACAAATTGCACCACACTGAAGGAGAAAAAGCAATTCAAATCCTCTCCTTGGTTTTGATTAAAGACGTATAAACCAGGTATTATCACAATGAAATGTGCGCATGACTTCTGTACAAGCAAATAACATAATTCATAGAAACATTAACTGCTTTTTAGTTAAATAATTTTACTTAGTGCCATATGTAGATATCCATTCAACTGCAAGCAGACATATTGTCATTTTGAAATTGTGGGAGGAATAGAGAATCCAGGAAAATCTTTTGCTGAAATGAAAAGTAATTATATAGTGTCAGTGCAAATGCTTTAAGGCGTGAACGGGAAGTGATGTTTATTCTTTCTGCTGAAGCAAATTTTGTTTCTTTCAAATCTCTGAAAGCCCCTATGGCCTAAGCTAATCAGGGGCAGCTTCCATTGCCAGGCAGCACTTTTGTAAAAGTGCAAGAAGTGCCTTTTATCAAAATGTTATGAGATGTCACTATCAATTCATTATCTCTTCTGTACAGATGGCGCAACCAGGGTCGTTTTGCAAACCTCTAAAATACTTTTCCTTAAGTTCAGGCCATGGTAAATTAAAGTTTCAGAACTTCACCCATTCCCTTTTAACTTCTTACTTTTACTTGAAATAGCCTTATGAGATAAGTAATGCATTTCAGTATGGAAGGACAGCAATCATCTAGTGTTTTCCAGTGTGTTTCTGTACTGCACAAGCAATATTAAGCTTGGTCTTTAATACAAAATAGTTTGCAGTGTATATTTAAGCATTTAAAAGGCCTGTTTTCTTTGCATTTATCATATAAGCTGTGTGATTATAAGAAATTTGAGTCCAAACATAAAACTTATTAAAAATTTATTTGGTGTGAGTGCAGGGTTTCAGGGAGATAGAATGCAAAGCAAAAAGGTTTTGGCTCATTTTGTCCACAAGGAATTTAGCCTCATGGATATCTTGGCTTGCCTAGGTTGCGACTACTACAATCTTACTGATTTTCAGACCTGTACATTTTCACCCTTTCCCTTGTGTTAGCCTTGCTGCTTGTCAGACCAGGAGGGGAGTTGATAGAGGGAAATAAACTGGCAACAGCTAATAAAAAATCAATCCTACAGAAAAAGCCATTAATTTTATGTCAGTTTAGCTCCCTGAGCCAGTCCTCCACATGTCTGATAGAGTTGCAGAATCGTTTAGGATGGAAGATCAGCTGATCCAAACTCCTGCTCAGGGCATGGCTGATGCCACGTGATGAGCAGCGTTGCTGACACACGGACTGATGTGGGAACAAGGCTGCGAGAGACTCGTGTTGACTTAAGCTGCCCAGCAACTGCAGTCTAAGGTGCAAGTTGAAATAACACTTGCTGCCATGGAAAGTCACACCATTTTAATTCCTATTCCTATTTCATTCCTAAGGTAACAGGCACTTCAGTATTTCTCTAGATCTGGTTTCTATCATTCATATAAAAGACCAGGACCTGAAATCAGATTTACTGCAACAAAGTGTAGCCCTTCCTATGTGAACTCAAAGCACAGTTGTCTCAGTAAGGTGCAGTTAGTTATTAAACTCTTAAATTTTTAGAGGAATCTTTTAGGTCATTATGTTGCCATATCCTGATTTGCAAGAGATGCTATTGATCATGTTTCCTTTAACTCTTGTCATTGCCTCAGAGAGGAGTACAGGGTCTGTCTGCCTTACCAGTTTGGTTTGCTCCCTATTTCACTCCAAGGACCCTGACCATCTGTACTTCATGCATATTAGCTTGCTTCTGTGCTCCCATCTGGAACAAACTGAGCAAACAGCTGGGACCCCAGGCGTGAAATAAAAGGCAGCACACCCAGAGATCAAAGCCTGCAGCATTCCTGCATGGTTTGAAACCACAGGTCAGTCCCAGAGCGCAGAGCAGAGCTGGGAGAGACCTGTTCGTCCTAAGTCTTTCCAAATTTTGTTATGTTATATGACGTGGTTGCTACACCAGTTGAAACATGTCACAACTTACTTTGTTATCTTGAGTGCCTGCTGTTATTTTTTATTGATGTTTTTGTATTTAGTAACACTAAATTCTTCCAGACTTCTAGGTCTATCTGGCAAACAATTCTTTTTTCCTCTGAGGTACATTATCCTGCATATAATATCAGCTCCATGGTTTTTGGCATTTGAAATCATTATGTTTCAGTTGTTCCTGCTTGTCTTAGTAACTCTGCTATTCCTGAAATATGAAATTCTTGAGTGTCAGCTTTTGACTCATACATAAAACATGGGTAACATGTTTGTATTCTTTGGTAGCTAGTGCACCTGAGAACATCCTAAGTTCTCAAAGCATACACATTAAAATATTTCTTTGCAATACAGCAAATACTTACCTGAATTCTCTTTAGTAGACTTCATCTTACTCTTTCATTGCTTGTTGTGCTTAGAAGAGGGAACTCATTCATGTTTTCTAAAAGGTGGAGTGCCTCTATGCATGTCTGGGCTGTGTGATCCTCCTTGTACACCCAGTTCTCAGAGCTGGCCAGCTGTGTGGAAAGGCAGAACACAATCTTATATTAATGACATATCAATCAAGCGTCCTGCTTATTAAGGGTCTAATCAGTTTACTTCAAAATAAATAAGCACAGAACAGGAGAACAGGATCAGATCATTCAGCTTTTTCTTTTTTCTTTTTTTTTTCTTTAAATTTAAATTTCTCTTCATACATCATACCTCAATCTTCTCATCCATGTTTTCTGCAGGTTGTACATGCCTATTGGTAGTTTAGTCCTTTCTCAGAATATTTCTCTGGAGTTTGCTCTGTCAGAAGGTTCTGAAAACAATCAAAGGATATAAAATAGAGCAAAAGCCTTAATTGTTGTTACTGTGGTCTTCATCTTCCTGGGTTTTGGAAAGGCTGCTGTTAGTTGTACTTTAAGTTTACCGTAGTACATAAGGCCATAATGAAAGTTTGAAGCCACAAGAGCCACCTTCTGCCCTGTGGGTATGATGTTACATAGCACTTTACTGAATGCATTACATTCCTTCATCTCTAATTACAGAAACTGTGTTGTCTAGATTCACTGGAGGATTTATGTGGCATTCGCAAATACATGAGCAACACCATTGTGCTGCTCTGTCCTCCGTGAGAGCACTTGCTCTTAAGCAGGGTGTCAAAGAGAGGGTTCATTTCCTCCTCCTTCCAATGCAGGTTAGGGATGTGAATGAAGGCAGGCTGTGCCAGGATAATGCCCCAAGCCAAAGGCTGACTGCAGTACTCCTTTTGGGCACCTCCGCTCCCAGGTGAGATGCTGAGGGAACAGGCAGTGGAATCACACTCTCTGGCCCACTTATTCCCATGTCCCTAAAAGGGACATCCAATGAGATTGAATGGCAGGCAGTCTAACAGTGATAAAAATAGTACAACCTATATAATTAGCAAATATAACTCTCAGCTACAGGTTACAGTAAAGCCTAAAATGCTTCATAGGATTAAAATGTACATTTGCAATGTACATTTGTAATGAGACTTCCACTATTAAATTACATGGGATTCAAAAAAAAATAGAGCAGGTATAAAATCTTATGTTTCAGACAAGCGGGTGAGTCAGCTGCTGACTGCCTAGGGCTAGGACGAAACTTCCTGTATTAATCAGGTTATTCTATAATTACAAGGTTTCTTGCACCTTCCTCTGAAGCGGGTATTGAGTGCTGTCAGAGAAAGGATACTGGACCAGGCGGACAACAGGTCTGATTGGTATGGCGATTCTTGTTTTTTCTCTCCTTTTTTCTTTATTTTTTTTTTTTAAATTCCCTTGTCACTAATACAGGCTGCTGATATGAATAGTGTGCTATTAGAGAAAGAGTGCTACTGTGCTCCTTTCAGACTGCGTACAAATTTGCTTTCTGTTGCTAAGGGTTTGACCTGCTCAAGGACAGGATTGTATGGTGGAAGGGGGAGCGGGGCTAGAAGAGGTGAGCAGCAGCAGGGATGCACAAACTGTTTAAAGCAAACCTGAATAGTTAGAAAGGAGAAGAAGGAAAATTATACAGCAACCTGTTTGTGTCAGTGGTCTGCCTAAGCACAACTCGGGCATATGATGAAAAAGAAAGTATAGCTAAATCAGCTCAACCTTCTGAAAAGAGAAGATGATTTAACAATCGTCCTTCCTTCGCAGAGAACTGTTGCTCTAGCCGTAAAGATGGTAGGCATAAATATGACAGGCAAAATGATTCTAATATCGAGTGGGATAAATCATTGTTATAATGGAGGGAATAATAGCACGGCAATGCTGGCTTGTGGGGTTATTTTATTTTAATTAGAACATGGAAAAATGGAGAGTTCATTGCATTGTAGGACAGCTTTACCTAAGCTGGTTGGGCTAGTTGGTGTGCACTAACTCAGGAGTTAGACTTCTCTGTCTCCTGGCTTGCCCTTTCTGAGTCCTTTCTGCACACATGTGCAATCATCACTGAACCAAGAGGATTCCTCACACTGGAAAGGTGAGGGGAGTTACACAAGAAAGTATGAATGTGGGTGAGACTACTCGGGATAGAAAAAGCTTTTGTTCAGTCATTAGCCTTGTGTTGCCTGGATGTAATTGTACCGAAGTGCAGTACAGGGAATCACATACTTTGGGCCTCGGCTACAGCAAGATCAGTGTTTCTCCAGTGTTTTCTCCAAACACAAACTGGATGGGGATGCCATGAAATTCAGAGAAGTATTGTATCCTGGAAGCTGTTATTCTTGTGTGTTAGAAGGTGGATTAAGAAGCGGTATAGAACTTCTGGTGCAGAACCTGTATAGAAAAATATAAATCAAGGTATCCTAAACCAGGACCACAATGTGGGGTGAGAAGATGAAATCCTCATTACTCTTGGAGTTCGCATGTTTCTGGGTAGATGTTTCATATGGCATAACAGCATCTCATCTGTGTGTAACAGCATATAAATGCATCTATAGAAAGAAGCATAGCTTCAGTACACCAACCTACCTTTCTTGGGAGGAAACCCCAAATTATTTCTTGTAAACAGTTTGTGTAAGAATGATAGCCCCAGTAGGACTCCACTTTTTCAAACATCCCTCTTGTAAAACATCATGGTCCCTACAGAATCAGGATTAAAAGTGTCAAGTTCTGATTCTGCAAAGCCATGCAGGTGTTTGGGAGAGTGGTAATGGTTTGTAAGAAGCTATATGTCTATCTTCAGTCATGAGCTGGTGTCCCCAATGATACAAACACAGAGGCTCTGCATATGAAAAAGAACCAGACTAGTTGATAATCCTTAAAAATAAAGATGGGAAAACAGCCTCTGAAACACCAAAAAGGTAAGAGTGATCCTACAGGCTGTACACTGGGGCCTTGGTAAATAATGGAAATAAATACAGGTAAATAATGGAAACCTTTCTGACACTCAGTGATGAAACTGTGACCTTTCACAGCAAAGGTGAGGTGAAAATTTCCCTCAGAGCTTCAGTTATGGCATTGAGAAAAAAAAAAGTGTAAAAGTGTTAGGGCTGGGTTCTAAAGTGGGAAAAAGGGGTGAAAATTAGCACAGTATATTGTTGCTTTACATGGCACAGTTGTAGTCCTTCAGTTTGTCATAGTGTATATGCAGAACTTCAAACAAGTTAGGTATGGGCTGTGCCCCTCCAGGAAATACCATATTGATGATGTTTCCAGCAGTCATTCATGTACTAAGGAACTGCACACTGAGGTATATGAAAGGCAGCACTGAAGAAGCTGTATTTATCATTTTGGCTTAATTTCTATCATATCAATATATTTACAGCTTTCTATAAAGAAAACTAAGTATAAGCCTACTGTAAAAGGTTCTTATCTGGATTGTTATTGTAGAACAGCAAGGTAATTTGTTTTAGAAAGACATGGTACTATCAACAAAAGCTTACTGAATTTTAATTCTCATTTAATTGCCCGTCTTAAAATAAAATACTGCTTAATTATACTCAAAATGTTCAGCTCCCAAACATAATGCTAAAAATCCTCATATTATGTATGTCGTCATATATATATAAGATTAAGGTGAAGAAATAGTTTAACTGAATTCAAATTAATCTAGTCACTGACAACAATATGACTCACAGCAATATTTTGAAAGCCATTTATCTAATGTTCGATAGGATCCTGTGCTGTTCCACAGAAAAACTTCAATTTAAAATAAACCAATCAAACTGTGTGGCTGCGCAATTAAATATCACCATGGTAACAGGGATTAAGCACACAAGGTAAAGACCTGCTGACAGTGCAGAGATTATTTCAAGTTTCTTACTCTTTCAGCAGTAGCCAAATGAATTTACATTTTTCTGTATCAAACACTGGGAGACAAAAAATGAAAGAGATTGAGGTACTTGTGTGGCATCTTGGGACTTCAGAGAATATTTTCCTGACAGGGGAAGTAATTAGCTGGAATTACAAATAGGAACTCAGCAGACAGATATGAATAAGTATTTGCCCATGGGATTTATTTAGCGTTTCATAATTAAAACCTGGAGAGGCATACTATTTAAGATACAACTAGCATGCAAAAACTTTGCCACAGTTTAAGAAATTGAACAGAATAATAATGCCATTTGGCTTTTAACTTTTCAGTGAATATAGTTTCACTTTGGAAGGATGGTTATTTGCAGCTCTGCTATAAAATAACATTTCTAATGTGTAATATGCATATAAAGTTATAGGGCAGATAGCAATACTGATATTCAGCGAAGACATAGGATGAGACTTTAATTAATCCTAATATATTTCTGATTGTCTCTGGCTCTATTTCTAGCTTTTTCATGTGTGCTTATGAAAAATACTGGAGATGCAAATCTCCTGACGTGGGGTTTTCAGTTTTTAGTGGTGTGGCTTAGGGTTGGTTTATTTTTTTTTTTATTTTGATCGGTTATAGGAGAGCAATTCTATTCAGTGTTATGGTCTCTTACTGCTGTATAAAGCTGAAATACCTAGTCTAAATTGTGACCCTTAATCCCTACCTTTGATTCATTAGCAAGTGTTCAATGTCATCAGGGGATATTCTTCTGTCCAAGAAATGCATACCGATGGTTTTGGGCTGTTCTGATTCTTCCATGAGATCAAGTTTGTGAGGATGTCTTCTGTCACTCTTTTCTGTCAGGCTGTGAGAAGTGGAAGTGAACTGCCTTTGATGTGCAAACATTGAAGATTTACAGCTATTCATCCTGTATTAGTGTTATAGCTTGAGAAAACCCATAGAAATTTTTTGCTGTTTAGACAATTGTTCTATTGCCTGATGACCCCTCCCCATCAGGAAAGGGGAAAAGATGAACAGAAGGAAACACAAGAGTTGAAATATAAATAGATTTAATAGGATTAGACTAAATAATTAACAATAATACTAAGCACCAGTAATAGTCCCAATACTAGTATAAGATATACAAGAAATATATTCAGTCACCTATAGCAGTAGGAAGCTGTGCATTCCCTCAGTGGACAACAAATGTTGGATACTGCAAGCACAACAGCTTTGGAAGGAAGGGAAGGCCACAGAGGTCTTGCACTGAGGCAAGGAGTTCTCTGGACCACCACCATCAAAGGAGAGAAAGACTCCTCGGCAAACTTTCTAATTTATATTGAACATGATGTTCATGGTATGAAATAATCTTGTTGGTCAAATGTCCAGCCTTGCTCCTCAAGCCTGCACCTGGCAAGGCTCAAAAACACTGAGACCTTGAATCCCACATAGCCTTGCTGGCTATAAAGTAAATATTTTCATAAATTCAGACACTAGAGTTTTCTAAAAGTATAGTTTTCCCCAGCATTAGAAGAGAAGTTAAGTCAGTATTGGTTAATGCAGGACAATTAGGCAGATGTAGACCCTGTAGCGCCTCTGCTTTCTGAATATTTCATCAGTATTTCAAGCTCACAAGACACTGAGATCAAGGTGTATACTTGCCACCAGTGCTTAGTGGTCTGGGGTTGGTCTTGGGATTGTGGTGTTCTCATTCTTTGTGGTAGGATGGACTTTCCACCCTTGCAGAGCTGATATGCTGCTTGGAACATGTTTTAAAAGACCTGGTGGTAGATGAGCCCACAACTGCACCTGTTCTGTGGGAATCAGAACTTTCCAAATCTGAACAGAATGCATTTTGGTGTCTGATTTTGATTATGGGAGTCTATACGGTCTTTGGCACCTTTCATTACCTATTCATTTCAAGCATAAGCTTAGACCTCTGTGTGTGAACAGACAGATCTTTTCGCTCTGCTCTTACAGAAAGGTGTTGCTTCAATTTTACTAGGTGTCTGACATCCAGTTATATCAGCTTTAAGTTAAAATGTTTTTCTTGCACATTGAGATGCAGTTTGGGGTTTTTTTTTGTATCTTGGGATGAAAAGCCTTTGTTAAAGATTCATGACAAATACTGCAGTTATATTCCAAAGTCATTGCATCTGGCGAGTTCCTAAAGGAGGAGATGAATACTGAGCACGTTTTGCAGGGATAAGTGTAGAAAATATCTGTTGATGGTGGTATTCATTCGTTCAGCAAAAATGTCGAAAGTTTGCTTAGTTAAAGTTAGCTCCTGGCATAAGCATCCAGCAAAGGCAGAAGGAAGAAGTAGTGAAATATTGATGAAACACAAGGTAAAATCAGAAAGCCAGGGATATATGGGAGTAGTTTCTTAAGAAACAGCTATGAGATACAGGAGACAGTTTCTTGGGAGTACTGTGTTAGACAGTGCTGTCCCTGGACTTGATCAGGTGAGAACAACACAGTCTAGAGAAGTACTTCATGTTTCTGTTCCTGCCTATAATGCCTTTTGTAACAGCATTTTGGTTTTGCTGCTGTTTTTATTGTTTTTGTTTAATCCATTTAGTGCCTCAAGCTGGACAACAGAGACTTGGCAAAAAGTCATGCTGATACAAGACATTTTGTTTTGGGCCACGAGGGACTGATTCTGGCAGCTTATAGTAATGACATTTAGAGATTTTATTGCATGATTCCTGTTGCCAGCATCCTATTAAAATACAGTTCCACCATTTTAACAGCGAACAAGGGAATGATGAGTTAATGGTCTACCTTTGAAAAGGAAACCATAAAAAGATTAACTCAGCCTTGGTGTTGCACACCAAAAAGTAGCAACTTTCTAGTTGGGAATCTTTTTAGTTAAAACATACCTATAAAAAATAGGGGTTTCCATGCCTTCAGACATAGGCCAGGATTGTGGCTAGGTCTTGAATAGGACTTGATTCCCCTGAGTGTCACACTGTGACTAGCCAGAAGTTTCCAAAAGACATTGAACGATGCACAGTCAGAGGAATCCTAACAATCAGTTTAGAAGCAATTCTGTTCATTTCCCTGACTAGAATTAATTAAAGCAAGTGCAAGCTAATGGGCAGATCATAGGACCAGCTGTTTTCATGGCGTGAGCCTTCAGGAATGCGGTTCCTGAAGGAGGAACCCTATCACCTGAACATAATGTGTAATAGCTGCACAGCTGCTTTTTCAGCCTTGCCTCTGTGACTTGCATAGGCAATTGGAGCCCAGCGCCGAAAGCCTGGGTGCCTTTAGGAAGAGTGACAGGATAAGACTTTCTGTAGAGCTGCTTGGAGTGGGAAGCTTGGTCAGGTCGGCTTGTTCCTTTTCCATAAGCTGCTTCTCCAGCAAGCTCCTACTGAGAGTCAGCTGGTGTTTCCCTGACATCCTGGGACAGAAGGGATGTCACAACTCCACATGTTCAGGATCTGGCAGCCTCAAACAAGTTAGCCAGGTAGCACTTAGCTTCCTACTGCTGTTATTTGATTTTGTGTTCAAATTTAAAAAATTAACCAGCTGAACCTCCAGACAAGTTTTCTCAAAAAATTGTAAGTTTGGTGTTGGAGTTGGTTTTTTTTGTTGTTTCTTTGGTTTTATGCTACAGGAGCACATGAAGTCGGCACATAAAACTGTGATTGGTGCTTGTATTTAATTAATAGATGCTAGAAAGGCATTGACTTCTGAATCATTTTTGATTTTGAAGTATGGTAACAATAAGTGAATTTTTCAGGGAGGGATTAACTGCCAGTCTCTCCTCCCCAGATCTGTGTCAAAATATAAGAATTGCATGTGAATTTTTTGTAACTGCCATTCAGTGATAAATTAGAAAGCTAATTAGAAAGCCTGGCTGCATGTTACCGGGCTAAGTGTTGTGCCATTTTTGAAAGTCATAATGGTGTTTTCATGTAAATATTAATGACAGAAAAGTGATTTTCTGCAGTCTTTGGCTAGATTTACACAGAATACAGCACAAATGCCCCTGCTAACTGGAAGAGAAAACTAATATATATTTGCACTGACAAACCTATGTAATATTCCCTACTGAGCTTTTAAGTTACTTGGACTGCTGCGATTCTCAGGCTATCATAAAGCTCAGCATGGACTACCTGAAAATTTATTGGGCTTCTCAAGCAGGTTTTACAACTTAGGCTGATCTCTCTGCTGCAACAGCTAAGCTGCTACTGGCATCTGATTTGGCATCTTTAAAATTACTTTGGTATAGCTGTGCAAGACAGGAGGCGCAGGTGGTCTAATGGCTGCATTATAGATAAGCTACCATTTTCAATAACTCTGAAAACCATTGTTTTACTGGAGAGCTAAATGTGGATGTATATGCCACTAAAGGGGATTCTCAGGGAAGAAACTCGGAGAGGAGAGACAGGTGGAGAAAGTCAAGAATGTTTTGTTCCTTATGAAAGTACCAATTTTAAGATTAAGCATGGTGGTATAGAGTTGTAAGAGATACACACATATAGGCATATGCACACACATATATCTGCTCTATTTTTACAATGATTCTTGCTGATAATAAGAAAAAAAAATTGTTTAAAGTGTGTTACATGCATGCATCTGAAAACTGGGGTAAGAGAGGCATCATTAGTTGAATTACCACATCAGTAATTCAAAACATTTTGCAGTAATTGCAAAAAAGCAATAAATGGTCTGGGAAATGTTAAAAAGAATGACTAACATAGAAAGCATCTTGAAAAACAGAAACTAGAGGAGTGAAGTAAGAATTGCGTAAATTCAGCCCAAGATAGTTCACAATAAACTGTTAAACCACCTTGCAAGTGGCTCTTCACCCATATAAAAGAGGAATGGGGACTTCTGTGTAAAGGATATATATGAATACAGTAAAATTCAAAGATGCGATTGAGGATTAATAACAGGTCTTCCCAATGATGTAGAAATATGTGTTCTAAATGACTGAAGAGAGAATTCTTGATTTATCATCTGAATTGCTGGGACATCCAAGTGTTTTCATTTGGGTATGTCACTGGCAAATGCCATTGTAGAGATAAGGAAGTATTATTAATTGTAGCTAGATGTATTTCAGAGGGGGATTCATATTGTAACAAATGCAGAAAATGCTGTTAGGATGACTAGGGGAGGGAAAAAATCGTTATATGAAGGTAGATGAGAAGACATCGATTTGTCTAATACAGAAAACTTAAGAACAATAGGGAATAAACACCAAGAAGAAATGAGAAATGTTAAAAACAAAAAATAATTTGTGGCAAGGAACTAAAGGGATGATATGTTTAGATCACAAGGAAGAAGATCCTTAAAGATTAGAGGAATGGAGTTTATTCCCATAGCTTTTGATCCAAAATGGGTTTACACTGATAATTGGTATATATTTAAAGAAGGTTATATGTTATACTTTATATGATACGGTGTAAAACGGCAAAGGATTGGAGATGGTGGCAAACCAAATCCTTTCCATTCCTATTTTCCTGTGAGTCAAGTGCCACTCTACTTGTTTCTTTAGCATGTAGGTCATGAAATCTGAGCAACACGTTTGCAAACCAGACTTTAATCCACTGTGTGCCCTTGGAACCTTTTGCAGATATTAATGAAATACATGTAATTATCTCTGTTAGACGGATTACTCAAGGCAATTTAGATTACCACATAAAAAGTGGAATAAAGATCAGTGTTTTCAATAAGTGTATGGGTAATAAAAGTACTTAAATGGAATGATATTCATGGAGATGATATGATTTGACCAGGCTTTTAGATAACTGTATAAATGCTCTTCCCTAAATGCTGTCACAGAATGATGAATTATAACTATTTTAAAAAATGCTTTCATTGAAAGATAGGAGAGGAAATATTTTTCTTTAAGTGTTTATACATAGTATCAACACAATGTTTTTCTTTTTTTGGAAAACAAGTGTTACCATCAATCTTACTAAACTGAGAAACCCTGAAGTGGGCTGCAAATACAAGGACAAGTTCAATGAATCAGCAATATTTCTTGCTGGCAGTTTTGAGTTTTATACTGTTGTCTGGTAATAGCCTGGATGAGTTATTAATTTCATCAGGCTACGTTGCCTGTCCTCTTCAACCTGCCTATATGAAAAAGTAATCACTAGTATCTGATATCATTTGTTTAAAGTACCATTTAGGGAATCCAGTTGCTTCTGTGAACTGCATTACTATGGTAAATACATAAAATGATGTAAGGGCTGTGACATTTTTGAATGAGTAGACTTTTACTGCCAGTAATATAAATGGTAGTGCTTTGGAAATGTCCTAGTTTGACAGCTCTTGAGAGACTCAAAACCCAACAATTTCAACTGATTTGACATGCATATGACACAAGTTGCCAAAGCCTCCATACCATAGTTCAGGCATCCTGTATAATAATAAAATTCTTCTTTCGTCCAGTGCTACAAGTTACCTTCACACAGGTTGTTTGGTTTGGGTTTTGGTGGGTTTGCTTGCTTGTTTTAAAGACTGACTTTTTATTTTCAGCATTCAGTGTCAATAGCATACATTTCTCGGCAGTCACGGACAACAGTTTCCTTGAACAGGCCCATCAACAACTGGGGATGTTGCAGCACAGGCCCTAGGGTACCTACCACAACTACCCAAGGAGAAGCTGCATTTAGAGCACGTGTCAAGGAAGCATAGATGTTAAGTAGTGTCAACAAGTGATGATATTGGAGCAAGACAACAGGCTACATATGGTCAGCATGTTCTGGTGTACATTTTACATGCTGCACTGGACCTCCTTTATAACTGGGCCAAATGCTGTCTTTCCTTCCTTGCCCTAATGTATAGAATACTAATACTCTTTATGAGTTTTCAAATCTCTTCAGTAGCTGATCCATACCTACGGTCTACCGCACAGCAGATTCTTGGCCCTGGTCTCTTCCTTGTCACACCCCTGGTTACTTTTCCCCATTGGTTCCACTTCCGTGCCATCTGCATCCAAATTCGCCATTTGTAAGACTGTCACCTAGAGACCCTTAGCCTTACATCATAAGACAGATACAGGCCCCTCAGCACTGTTAGCTTTGTGAGTTCA
Organism: Scolopax minor; assembly: GCA_028566535.1. Classification (NCBI taxonomy): domain Eukaryota; kingdom Metazoa; phylum Chordata; class Aves; order Charadriiformes; family Scolopacidae; genus Scolopax; species Scolopax minor. The sequence goes on along the minus strand of JAOXNG010000001.1, from coordinate 135,251,056 downwards.
GTTCCCCAAGAGTAGGCAGAGCTCCCCTCGATGTGGTCATCTTTCACATGGCTCCCTCTCACCTCCCTGTGAAACCCAGCCAACCCCTCACCATGTTCCCTGTAACTTTTGGCACTTCTCACTCTGCTGTGTGTTACAGTCAGCTGTTTCTCTTGACATCCCCAGTAGTTTTTTCATGGTCAATTAGATGAACCTCAATCTCTCTGCCCATTAAAAAAAGAAAATAAAAATGATCCGATATGAAACCTGAAGTTACTGTGTAGTCCCAGGAGGTGTCAACTCTGAATTCCATGCACAGTATGTCATGAGTTAGAATAAAGGTTTTGGTCTCCTTTTTCAGTGATGTTTGGATTCTAATTCTGCATTATAACCATTGTATTTGAATCCTTTCTAGCACTACTTCAGGAACTACTATAAATTTGTTTATTTATATGTGCTTTCTCTCCAATAAATGAGGATTACTATCTAAACAGGATAATGTAAATTTTTGAAAAGCCACACTTACAAAATCTCAGAGAAACTGGAATGAAATTATCAGACTCATTCCCTTCACAAGGGATGCTCAATACCTCTCATCTACAAACCCTTTTAACTATTTGTAGCTTTACTGTGTTTTCCTTGACTGAGATGATTTCTTTTGTTTCCCTAGCTTTTCTAATTGGCATTTTGAAAAACATCATCCCTTTCTTGGAAAAAACAAAGTTGTTTCCCAATCTTTGAGACAGATGTTTGAAAGGGGACCCACACATCGCCTTTCAGCCAGGGATGTCATTTCTCATGTTATTGTGAAGTTCTCCCATGTTAAGAGCCTTCTGAAAATTTTAGAAATTGCCATGCTGTGTAGAATGTGGAAACCAAATAATCCAAAAGAACATTCATGCAGCATGTCCAAAAATTGCATGGCTAAAAAGAAGTGTATCAGTAATGACTGCTGGGCATCAGAATGGAGAGCTGATGAGGAAGCTAGGGAAGCATAGGGCCAATACAATTTGAGAAGGAACTAGTGTGAGTGGTAACACTTGGATTACCAAGTTATTAGGAAGCAAGAGAGAAAGAGGATTAGATGGAGAAGAATTGATCTGACAAAGGATTGGGATGTGTAAACACTGAGGACAGAGGAAGTAACAAGTGACATCTGTAATTTTTTTTTAATACTATGATGGTATTGACTCGTGATCCAGTTATGACCTGTGATAATCCTTGCTGTAGTTCTGCAGAATTTCTTTCCTTAAACATTGGTCTGGATGCTCTTTGGTTTTATTATAAATTCTTTGCTTACAAATTCTCTGTATCTATGTCTGTCAAATGGATAGGAGCATTGGGTCTGCAACATTAATATTTTACCTTGCAACCGTTAGTATTTTACCTTGTCAAATGCCCAAACACATAGCTGTGTGTTATAAGCAGATACATAGTCCACATTATTAATACATGATGGGAGTTCAGGATTGGCATGATATGAGTTAAATATTGAAATTATTGGTAACTGAATCAAAATTTGTCTTATAAAATTATATTATTTAGTTCTCGTGAAATGTGACTGCTAGTAGTTCTAATGTATTAATTTCATTTCATGAAAGGTGTTGCTACCTTTCATAGAGGTGTTATTCATATTTTAATTATGTGTACCAGTGCCACTGGCAATATGAGGCCACAAGATGAATACAGCAATACAACTCTTCTGCACAGGCTACATTTGTGTTGTATGTTATTATAGACCTTTAATTATAATTGTGAAAAATTTGTTCTTGAATTTAGATATCAGTCACTGTCATAGCAAACAAGGAGCCAGATTCTCTGCCATAAATCAGCTTAGCTTCATTAATGTCAGCAGAGTCCCACTGATTTACACCAACAGAGATGACACAAAAGCACTTGGTATATTTTACTGCTTCTCCCATGAGTTGCACTATTGCAGTATTTTGTGACTCCTAGAATAACAGTTGAATCCCACCTTCCCCCCCATCTTTTTCTGTCTTTGCTTTCATTATTTTATCAGCCACTTGAGCTTGAAAATATCCTAGTATAAGTGTAGAAAAGGGTTTGGTATTGTGATGTTTTTCCATAGCTATTGCTGAGGCATTTTAATTTTTACTTCTTAATCAGAGATAATAGTCGAAGTGTGGTTTGGTTTTTTTTTTTTTGTGAATGGTAAACAGCATTCCTGTAGCCTTTCTGACTTCATTCTGCGATCAACCACACTTAAATGTTTATGGATGTGCATGGGTGTCCTGTTAGCCCCATGCTAGAACCCGAACTGCAAATAATTGAGCACCTACTTTGCTTAACTAGGCCTGCTGAGTTCATTACGGGGACCTTGATGAACTTCTCTTAGCTAAGTGTGTTATGGGGTCATTTTGCTGGATCACGGTCTCAGTTGTGACCTAAGAAGAAAAAAGACCTGGTCAAAACACAGGGATC
>JAOXNG010000001.1:135230219-135243350 GCA_028566535.1 Scolopax minor | reverse complement strand
GCTTTGCCTGACCACTCTCTCAGTAAAGTAATTCTTCCTAATATCTAAACTAATCCTCCCCTGCTGCAACTTTAGACCGTTTCCTCAGGAGACGCTGAGAGATCTGTGACTTTTCAGCCTGGAGAAGAGAAGACTAAGGATGGCTTTATCAATGTGCGTAAATACCTGATAGGAGGTAATGAAGAAGAGGAACGCGGCCAGGGAGAGAAGAAATGGGTACATATTAGACCACACAGAATTCCATCCAAACATAAGAAAAAGCTGCCTTTCTGTGAAGGTGATCAAACACTGGAAGAGGTTACATAGAGAGATTTGGAGTCTTCATCCTCAGAGGTATTCAAAACCCAAGTGGACACTGTCCTGGAGAACCTGCTATAGGTGACCCTGCTTGAGAAGAGGGTTGGACTGGATAATCTTAAAAAGTCCTTTCCAGCTTTAGTTGTGGTGTGATTAAGTGACTTCCCTGATACACTTTCTCATCTTCTAACAATCTGCTACTGTGAGGCTTCGGGTGCTTGTATTTAAAGAATGTGTTTGCATTTTGACCAGAAATTGGTTAACTGTTATTTGTATTTAAAGAGTCATGTTTATAGATCTTTCTGCACATGACACTTCTACTGATATTGCATGTAGAATGAGATACGGGATGATAATAGACAACATGCAAAAACTTATTGAAGCTTTGTTATTGAAGCTTTTATTTCTGTTATCAATTAATTTGTACTAAAGCTGCTACAGACTTTCTCAAGAAGATCCTGTTTTAGACACTGTTGAGCTGGGAGCCTCTGTAAATTAAGCAATAGTGCATGATGTTTCCAAGGATGAAAACTTGATGGGGCTATGGAGCCAAATTGTTAGAATGGTCCTCAGCATGCTTTTGCATGTGCCACTTAACACTTTCCCAAATAAATCCTGGCCACAGGTTGGGATTTGGCATGGGCTGTGGTCTCTCCCCACAAGGCTATTTGGACACGGCACCTTAAGTTGTGGAGGTTGAGAGAATAACTACAGTGAGAGCTACAGTGCAGTAATAATGTTGGCACAGGCTGTTCTGTGCTGCTTGCTCTCAGTGCCAGGGAACAGCCTCTGGCATAATTAATTTATTAGTATCGCCATAGTGATAGAAATGTTCTCAGGCCAATATTGCTTGCATATTATTTGGAAATACGTAACAGGGAGGTAGGAGATATTGGGAGTCTTTTAGTCCATTTCCAGAACAAGACTGGTTATCTGTTGAGAAATATCTGGGGGAAGAAAAATGAATAAGTACTTGGAGAACTTAGTTAAACCCCATTTTCAGTTTTTGCTGTGTGTGAATATCCATTTTTGTCAGTAATCCAGCTGGCTGCAGCTATTTTTACCAAAGGAGAGTTTCTGTTTCCTAGAGAACCCATGTTAAAAAAATTATTTAATTTCAAGTATTGATAACGGATCCTTTAAACTCATGCTGTGTAAACTTGAAAAGGTGCACTATATTGTCATTGGATCTTACAAAATGTGTCATGTTATTACTGAACTGCTTTTGAGGCTTTGCAGTGGTTAAAAGTAGCATGGCAGCCCACACCTACTGTGGCCATCCACAAAGATGATGCCTGTCAATACCTACTTTGGTTTCATACTACTGACAGGGGTACGGATACTTAAAGGAGAGATTTATCATCTCAGTGGCAGAGAGAGACAGTGAATGGTTTGTTCTCAAGCTTGATTTATGTGCCATTGTATCTTGCTTGGCACCTTATTGTTATAATGAATTATTTCTTTAAAGTTGCTTAAAAGACCTTAGAAATTCCTTTAAGATACACAGGCACATGTTGGCTCTGCATTTAGTCTCATAATTAGTTAGTTATACCATAATTCTGATAAACATGAGCAAATGGGCAAGAATTTTCTATGGAAATTAACCCTTGTCACATTGAGGCAGAAAATGCTTTTTGGCTACCTATCATTTGTATTAAAGAGGAGATCCAAAATATGGCTGTCTGCTTTTGATTATTGTGAGCAAGGCTGTGACATTTCACACTTTTGGGATGTGAAAGTAACCAAATCATTTGTAGCACTGTGAGTTGCAAAGCAAAGGGGTGTAGAAGCTTCATCCATCCAGAAGCTTCAAAGGGAAGCTTCATTTGCTTTCCGTATATGATTTAGCATGATCTGTAGCTGACTTGCTGAACAGAGCAGCCAAGCAGTACTTTCCAGCTGATATGGTCTGATATTTATGGTTGAATTTAATCTGATCTAAGATAAGGATGGATAAGCCTATATCCAGTATATTATCCGGTATCCAGTACATTAAAAACAGTGAGTCAGAAAAAGCCCTCCCTGAGAAACAGTGAATAAATTTGTGCTGGTAGTGTTTTTGTCACTGTGATGGGTAGAAATAGAAGTGAGGCAGTGCTTGTTAGCAGAGGTAGTATCTTTTACTGGATTGACAGGTAGTTGGGAAAAACAAAACCAAAAACATGCTTTTGGGAAGCAAGATTTTCTGGTTAAAAGCTTGCCTGTTTTTCCAGCTACATAAACTGTTCTAATAACTTGTTATTTGGCAAACTGGTACTCAATGGGTGGGGTTTTTTTTGTGCCTAGAAGCTTATCTCTTTTTCATTTACTGTCATTCTTACAAAAGATAGCATTCCTACCTAAATAAATAGGTACAATACAGCCTTGCTGTGAAGCAGCGTGCGTTTGGGTATACCTGCAGCTTGGTTAAAGAGTGATGAATTTGTTACAGGCAATGTCATTCTTTATAGAGCATCCATAAAGAGATTTATTCGTAAGGATCTGAGCACTCCCCAGAAGCGCATTAGGCAATTGCTGTTGGGCTTTGGGTCTGTCCACCTACGATCTGGCTCAGGGGACAGGCACACGCTGGGGGGTGGGCTCCTGGGGTTGCCATTGATGCAGCTAAGCTTTGCTTCTGCAACTGGCTGGACTAGGAACTTGTTTTGCTGGACTATATTCAGACACAGAAATCATTTTAGAGTTTTCCACCAGTAGAAAGCAGGGGCGAGTTGGAAGCTGCTTGTCTTACAGTCTTACAGCTTCTCCTCAGTGGATGTGCTTCCCCACTACTTGAGGATCTAGCTCCCAGTCAGTAAGATCTTAGCCCTAATTCGAAAAGACTCCAAGAACTTGCTGCTAGAGCCAAGGACATCAAATACCTGCCATACCAGACTTACTGCTCAGGCTTGGAGGACACCGTTCACTGTGGGTTCAAACTTGACTCTACGTGCAATGCGTGCTGCACCTAGGCCTTCAAACTGATGAAGGCAGCCCTCAGGGGACCTGTCTACCTCATTATCTCCTGGCCAGCTGGATTTAAACACTGGCATGGTACTCTGAACTCACCAGCATGAGTTCATGCCCTCCTGCAGGACTGCCGTGATATAGTCTGTCTGGTCATGATGTAATTGAGAAATGTGGAAGTTTGTACAGAGCAGGTGATGATAAGAGCAGCACTTTGGATCTTCATTTGCTGTTTATGGCCTTGGTGGGTACCATTCTTCTAAGACTGTAAATGATTTGGGATGGAGGTCATTTTCTTTCCTGAGATCAAGTCATTTGTCTGTGATATCACTTTTTTTTTGGCACAGAAACGTGTACCGCAACACTTAGCACTTATATCAAAGTTGAGGTTTCAGAGTCTGGTCTAAAATTAGGAAGGACAAAGTATTGCATCAAACCTTGTTGCTTTCCAGCCCAAGCATAGAGTGCACTTACACAAGATGATTAGTATTAAAAAAAAAACAAATACGATTTAAAAAAAAATATAGAGAGTTATATTGAATTGAGGATAGCACTTTGCCATATTTAGTAAATACTGCTTGTGTTCCTTTGGGCTCAACCCACCAGCATCATCCATGGGACAATAATTATACAAGATAAACTTTATTAGCAACTTCAGATTTGTATGATGGGTTTCCTTGCTTTGTAGACTCATCTGCTTTGAAGTTGCTTCTGATCAATCATTAACTATTCCCATATCTATGCCTACTGAAGAATTCTGGTTTTATGTTTTAAAGGACATGTCTTTCTGGCTCAAAACCCAGCCATTTTATTTCTTTAGTTTCACAGTTTTTATAGTACAGTCTGTCATCCAATTTAATATTTATCAGTAGTAATAACTGACTGCCAGGGTATTTTCAACATTAATTCCGGGTGTCTGTGCACTGGATAGTCCTGCATTCAGAATTACTAAGCAGACCATGCAGGCAGACACTTTGGCTGTAACTTGTTTGCTCATTTATATACAGAAGAATGGAGATGAATAGCTAATTTTGCTGCAGAGAGTTGTCTGCTCTGAATCCCAAACGCGCCATATTTTTTGACTCCAAGAGCCTGATCAAACCATTGTAGCAGCCTTCTACTGGTAGAAGGGATTAATTATTCCAAACTCCTTTCCTTTCTCCCCCCAACCCCAACTTTCAGTAAAAGAAAATCTGAACCATGATTTGGAAAGCAAATTAAATACTTCCAGTATGACTGGCTTAAATTTCTTTAAAGGATTATACTGGAAGCTTAGTGTTGCCTGAAGAACCAGAAAGGAAAGCATATGCAAAGGCAAAGGAAGGCAAGCACCAGCAGAGGACCTGGATGTGCAGATTTTTCCAGCTGGATTGTGCCACATTGTTTCAGTATAAGGGATTGATTTGACCCTAAGAGCATGTAAAATGCAGGTTTATGCCCAGCTCTTCAATACAGAAGCTGCATTGTAGCCTCAATTTAACAAGAGCTGTGCAAAATGGGAACAAAACCCCGATCTTGATTGCCCTTAGTTGCAGTTATGAGGAGATCTAAGGGGGAGAGACAGGTTTTATCCTTTGCAGAAAGCGTTCAGTTCATGCTCCTGTTTTATTTCATTGTGCAACACATACAGAGCTTTAGGGTTGGACTGGTGACAGCTTTTCCTCCAAGGATCAAGGGTCTACTGTAGAAGATTTCCCAAGCAGCATAGCCATCATAGCAGTGAGAAAAGAAGATGCCAATGGCTGTACAGTGGGATCTGTACACAGGGGCTCTACCTGGTATTGTGTGCAGTGGAGTAATTATATCCCTTTAAAGTTAGAGCTTATTTTGGTCTCGTTACAGTGTGTTTACAGTAACAGCCTCACCTACATTTTAATGGGAAATATTCTTTCAGTGTGACCAGAAATACAGGGAATGCAGGTTGATTGAGCATGCTGAAGACAGCAGTGATTGATGGATGATGAAACAATCATTGTTTCTAAGGCCTCCCAATGTTTCTCTGCTTCCCACAAACATCGCCTTTGTCTTGCCTGGGCAGACTTTCACTCAGATGCTACTGTAAGTAACTGCAGTGGATTCAAAAAGGAATTAAATGTTGATTGATGTGTGCACTAAGCTGTAAGAAAGCATGCTGGTAGGAGAAAAAGAAGTCCTTTTTTGTCAGTCTTTGGAGGGAAGTTATGGAAGTTCTGGAGGTTTCTAGAAAGTTTTCCTTGTAATTTTTCCTGTACTGGGAGTCTGTAATGTCATGGGTATAACGTGGAGCGTTCCCAGTAGTTGAAGAAGTTTGACTGAATTTCCTCTTGGCAGTAGCAACATTTTTCCCACACCATAAACAGTTAAAAGGAATTGCGGGGTTTGTTTATGACTGGCTTCTCCTCTGATTTCATCTCTACCAACTTTCTTTCCCATTCCTCCTTCTGTTGCATGGTTTGACTGTTAAAGTCACCCCAGCCTTGGTGTGCTCGTATTCCTTATTTTTTTTCCCCTCTCCCATCACTCTTCAAAGATTGTGTATATGGCCTGTGGTTTGGTTGGTGCTTGGGGTTTGGGTTCCTCCCCCACGATGGTGCTAGTGTTTCACCTTCTTAGGGGGAGAGGATTCTTTCACAGCGGGATACTTTAAATTGTTGCCAGGCTTCTACCTATATCTTGAAGATAAAAACTTAGATTTTATTTTAAAAGTGGTTTCTTTTTCATATCCTTCTTTCTTAGGAGAACAGAAGATGAGAAATTTTGTTGAAGAACTGTAACAGAAAGATTTATTGCAGGAAATTTTCTATTTTTTCTGTAGTTGCAATTTTTTTCTGGTTTGTTTTTTAGTTTCCTCTTCTTAATGCTTTATGTATTTGAATCAGGACAAAATCAGGAGGTAGAACTACACTTCCTACAAATGGTAATAGAATAACCTACAGAACTCTACAGAATGTGGGTACAGAATCTTAAATGAGACTTTTTCTAAAACACAGATTATTTTTTCCCAGGTATTTCACCTATACAAAATTATAATGGTCAGACATCATGTCCCCTGAATTGCCTATGCTTTAATGGATCTTATTTTTTTCACGCCAGAGAATAAATTTTAAACCATGTTCTACAAGGCAATGAATCTGACTGAAAAAGTTTAAACTTTTCCAGCATCAGTTTTTTATTTTTATAGAGATTTTAATAAAACAGTGAGTAGGTTACTTATCCATCATTGGAGAAGACTTGTTATTTTCTCTCACCAGATGTTTTAATTAATTTTAGGAAATGGTAGAGTGTTTTTTAGTTCCAGTTGTTTTAAACAAATTGTGAGAATGTATGACTCCCAATTCAAAACAGAACTTGGAGAGTAATTTTATTTCCAGATATAATATCTGTTTTCTCTCCTGCCCCCAAATGTGAATTGCATAGTCTTTGAAGTTAAACAGCTTGTCAGAACTGAGTAAAACTTCCGTAATGAATCTGAGTGATTTCTGGAATAATAACAATTTTATTTGCGTATTTTTGTTAAATAAAAATGCTATATGATTAAATGATGAAAATTGTCTCCATTTATAGACTAGACCACATGTGATCTGAAAATACAAAGGTTGGTTGTCCAAGTAACTAAAGATGTGAGGGAGTCTTTTTCTTTTGAGGAATACCTGCATTCCTACATATGCTGACCTCTTAGTCTATTGAAATATGGTTTATTAAATGTCCAAAAAACCGATTTCCTACTTTCACTTCATAGGCTGTGACATGACCAAGAAGTGAAATGTCAGCAAGATACTATATGTGTGTCTATATGTATGTTTGTGGTGTTTAATGTAGCAAAGCTGAAGGAGGCGGTGACCACTGAGAAGAAGGTTTGGTGGGAAGGTGTTGGCCATTGAGGGCTGCAGGGAGATGGCAGAGCTGGGGGACAGGAGGCTCGGTAATCCCACCCCCAGAGTTAGGACGCAGGGTGGCATGGAGGCATTACGATCTCGGCTGGTGGCTGAGCTCTGAAAACAGGGCTGGGGTCAGCCTTGCCCTGGAGCTCCTGGTCGTACAGATGCTTTAGTGCAAGGGTCCATCAGAGACGGCAGGCTTAGAGCAGTTTTTCTGGCCATGCATGATTTAAACTGCTGCTTGGAAATAACGAGGGCCTGACTCCCATTTCTGCCAAAGTCTGACATCAGTTTATATGCTGTATAAATGAAAATACAGGCCTTCCGTCCCCCTGGAGCAGCAGCCTCAGACCTAAGTGGCTCAGCTTTTCATTCCTTGGTGGAAATGCTCTTTACTTTTATAGCAGACATTTAAACCCAAAGTTCAGTATGCTTTGTGTGGACACTAAAATGAGGCCACAATACATATGGTAAAGAGTCAAGGGTTTAACTGATATAATTGTGCAGAGGTTTCCCTCTTTTGCTATGGCATGCAGTTTAAAGTCTGCCCTATGTTTTAAAGGCCACTGTGGATCAGTCATAATGTGAAAATGAAAGTGTTTTGGGCCTGGAAGTGTGATCTAACTATAAAATGTTATTATAGGATACACTGTTTAATTGAGACATAGTAAATTGAGGATTTCTTCACTGGAATTTTTTCTACAAAATTGATTTATCCTGATGGTAGAGACTACAGTTTAACGGCGGGATAATATTGGCCTAAATTTAGCTGCTGCTGTGTAGTCAGAGCATGTCATGGATGATGTTTTATCAGGTGTGTATTTCAGTACTCTGTTGTTTTCTGTTCTGTTTTTGTTTTGTGGGGTTTTTTTAAATAAACAAACAAACAAAAGCCTTGCTGAATATAGTATTGCTACCCAATAGTGCTCCTTCCTTTTAACCCTGAATCCCAAAGCAGCATGACCCTGAAGGTGACTTACAAGCTAAACCAATTTACATTCACTTCCGATAGCTCAAACCCATCCTTTTTCTTAAGTTCAAGAAGATAAGTAAGAAATTAACATATTTCCAAACGTTAGCACTTATTTTCTTCAATTTTGGCCTGTTCTGTGAATCTGAACAGTGTATGTACAGAGAGATTACAGCTGGTATCCTGTATTATAGTAGGCTGAAAACACATGTTGTATCAGTGACCAAGATTTTGTTTTAACTGCATTTGGTTGTCTGGAAATCCGAGTCCCTGAAGTGTTTGCTTCAGCACTGTATTAAATGTTAGAAATACACCAGTGTTGTGTTTCATCAAAAAAAATCAGTATTACAAAATAGTTTTTGTCCCTTTTCCGTTTGAAGGCCTTTAGTTATGTTTTTCATGAGATTGGGCTTTGCAGAGTTTATAATCTGTTATATTTCAGGAGAGTTAAATGTTTGTGTCTTAACTGAAAAGCAAGCTCTCTGTAGAATTGTTCTAAACTCCAAAGTAAGGATTGTCGTAGTTTGGAATTGACTGAAAACTGTAAGTCTGACAGAAGTTAATGATAAATATAAACGTTAATGATAAAATCTCCCTCATATGCACGAGGGGCAGCTCTTCCAGACCAATGGAGCTGTTGCAGATGTCAGTAACACTGGCTGTGGGTGTGCTCTGTGTGGATGCTCCTGTCAGATCTGATGGGGCTGATTGTGACAATAACTCTCTCTCTTTTTCGGTGCCCTCAGTGGAGGTTAAAGGGAAAAGTGAGTTCTCAGGACCTTGGAGAATTGCATGTTATTTTTATAAATGTCTCAATGATGTTCATCTGAGTTCAAAGGTGAAGTTTGTAGAACTTAATCATCTATCAGTAGAATTAATTTTTAGAAAGTTCTGGCATTAAGCATATTTATGCCACTTAACAGTCTCACATTCTTTGTAAAGAGTTTATTACATGTATAAAGTCTTCATTTTTCTAAGATTGTGCCAATTATAATGCGATGATAAACTTGAGATTTATGTGCAAAAATGCTCTATTAAAATCTTCATATTTCTGCCTCATCAAAATTAAATGCCTAGTTAGAAACCTTGTAAAACTCTACTGTATTATTTATAATAGGAAAAAGAGAAACGCAGTATGTGCTGCATATATTGCAGAAGAAATTTCATTCCTTAATTTTCATTTGTTACATATTTCTCAAAATGGTAAATTTGTGCTAAAAATTTAAAAAATATTTGTGGTAGATGAAGAACACTTGAAGAGCAACATGGAGTACTAAAAGAGAAAATATCTCCAAATACCTTTCTTCTCTGGTTTGATCATTTTATTGTGCTGATGAGACTCTGATCTGTGACCATTGCTGTTTAGAGAAGAGTTACCCATCTTGCGCTGCCTATTTGCTTCATGCTTTATTTCTGAAGTTGCCAAAGTTTGGGTTTTTTTCTGTGGGAAAAGAACACAATTCCAGTGTCTTAAACTTCACAGGAATTTCACGTAAAATAATGATTCCTGATAGAAATTCCTAAAGTGAACAAAAGGTTTGGCTTTGTTGGCAGCTTAGGTAATAAATATTTATATTAAAATGTATCAAAAATCTTTTCTATACTTGGTATATTATTAATATTTCTGAAGTTGGGTTAGATTTTGGCTGATTATTAACAGGCTCAATAAATTCCTGTATATTGTATTTAAGATTTTGTGATCAGCATTTGTTATTCTATTGTACTGACTCAGCCTGTTCTGTTGTACTGAAGCGTTCCAACTTCACCTGGAAATACACCCTCTCCTTTTCGAGTCCCTAACATAGCATTTTCTCTCACTTTCTTACACTTGGAAATCAGAGTGTTCACTAAAACCCATGACCTTCATTCCATGGTGTCTAAACTCCCATTCTGTCACATTTTCTTTGCCTGCCTTGTTTAGAGCTTCCACTATCTGTTTACAGTGAATTGGGACTTCCCAAGATGAACAGGGAGATTTGATGTGCCTGGTTGCAACTTCCATCATAATTTCCTTTTTATAGTTTATTTTGTTGGGTTTTTTTTGTTTTGTTTTTTTTTTGTCAAGGTTACTGTAAATGACACTTGTGTTTGACTTTTTTTCTTTACCTTAAGTAGGGGGTCTCTGTTTAAATAGGCTTCCCTAGAGCAGCTGTCAACCTCGTTTAACCCCAAGGAATCTGTTTTGATATGTCAGATATTACCTTTTAGTTCCTTTACCTCTTGAGGAAGATTGCTGGCAGTTATGAATGCAAGGGAGTAATGTTTCTTGTACATTATTACCTTTCATATTGCCTTTGATAATGTTTATATAAATACTGTCAAGCATAATGGATTAGTAGTTGGGCATTTTTTTTTCATATATAGGTAAGTGGAAATTACCCACAGCCTTTAGCAAAAGCCTTTTGGATATAATGAAGCTGAAATAGGATCACCACCACCCCTAATTTTAAGGTATATAAAATACCCTCTGGTTACTAGAAGTGCTCTCACTTAGATAGGTTAGCAACTTGCCTTGAAATGAAACAGTGGGCCCAGAAAAACCATTCAGCCATGTCGTACTAAAGCATAGTAAATTATCTATCAGAAAAAAAAAGAAAAAGTTCAAACATACCTGAATTTTTTTTTCTTCTTTCTATATTCCAAGTTTAATTTTTGCTTGACAGCTCTATCTGGCAGCCTCACCTCCCATCAGCACAATCTGTCATTCTAGATTATTTCAATTAAGTTCTCTTTCTCATCTTGCATTTGCTGAGGAGTCGTAATGGTATGCTCCTAAATCAGCAGACAAGAAGAGTAATCCTCTCTATTGTATGTTGTTAAAAAAAAGGGGAAAGGAAGAGATGGTTTCTCTTTTCCCCTCTCTCCTGCAAGCCTTCTCCAGAGTTGTTACAGAATTAAAAGGTTTTCTTTGAGGCTTTGCTGATGGTGAAGGCTCACTTACAGAACCTGAAGGCTTGATTTTGGGGCTTTTTTGAGTTGTTAAGAAAATCTTTTAAAGTCATTCTATACACCTTGGTTGCTTGTAGATCACTTTTGCTTTACATAAACCCCACTTTTCTCTGGTAGCTGGAGAAGGAAAAGCTTTTTCTTCTACTCTTTGCTTCAGTGCAGAAGTTGGTTTACTTTTAAAAGCACATCACCTTTCTAAGCTTCCCTGTCCTTGAGTGTTCAGGGAAGAGAATTGATGCCTGACAATGGGAAACTGGAGACCACTTATTCTACTGACGTAGAGATTGTTTCTCTGTGTGCCCCTGAACCCAGAGAAACTCACATTTTGCTGAAGGAAACTCTCCAACATGCTTCCAAGTGCAGAGGGCTGTACCCATCAGAATGATATAGTAGTTTATATCCCTGAATCTTTACGTAAGTGATTGTGGATGAACTAGGCAACTGCAGTATTGAGTCCCACTTTGTATCTGCTAACCCATACATTACTACTTTCACCTGATTGTTGCTTTCAGCTGATGTTTAGTTTTCACCTGAGAAAGGCTGTGTTTTACTGAAGCGATGATGGATGAAGCGCTGTGTTGATGTGGCACCACCAGAAGGACTGGCTTTTGTTCAGGAGCCTTGCACTGTAAGCTGCAAAAAGGAAGGAAATCAGTAAATAATTAAAGGCCCTTTCTGTGACCTGTTAATCCACTCAGTTGCTGAAGGAATAAGGAAGATTAAGTTCAAAGGAGAAAAGAATGTGGTTTACTTCTGTTGTAAGTGCTTATCTCCATATGCTTTGAACTGTACTGAGCTACCAGGAGTTAGGCAGATACAGAGATGCTGAAGCAGGGGTATTTCAGCTGTTTGTTCATGACAAACCCAGTTGTACCAAGGGGTTACAATGGGCACATTAAATCTGGATTCTGTCTTCTTACCCTGTTATCAGTGTACCCACACAGCGTTTACAGAGAATGACACGTGCATGTCAAAGCAAGTCTCCAGCATTGCACCAGACAAGATATTTTTAGTTTTTCCTAATCTAATCAGCACCTCAGAAGCTATTTCCATGGTGTTTCTCCTCCCCTTGTCTTTTTTTAACATTTCAATTGGACAAATCATTCATGTTGAGTTGGAGATGGCAGCTCCTTTTCTTCACTCGATGAGAAACACTGACAGCCCTCAGTGTAGGTCCGTGCTGTTTGCTGCAGAGCTCAGCTAGGCAGGACCCCAGAGGTTGCTGTTGGTGGGGTTAGCATGAAACCTCTCAAAAGCAGGATGAATGGAAATTGTTCATTCTGTTTTCCAGTGGACCCTTTGGACCTAAAAGATCTTATTGCGTACTTGCAGTCCAGTAAATCTTTTTTTCCCTTACTATGTGTTTAGTTGCAACAGGGCTTATGGATGCACGTATAGAAGATAATGAAAGGTACATTTCAGCTCATCGTTAAAGCCCTCAATGTAGTTCATTGTCCTAAATGGAGTTGCTCAGATAACATTTAAAAAAATGCCTTTTGTGGGAAAAAACAAGGTATACTTCAGGTCCTAGCCCAGGAAATGTGAGAAATTCCTACTTTGAAAGAGAGCCAGTAATTTTGATTTCTAACAAAAGCAACTTGCATGATTTCCTTCTTGAAGGACCTGGGCCAGACCAGGTGGCTGAACACCCTGCCTCCCTGAGCTGTGCCACCAGCCCTTGCTGCACCCACGAGTGCCAACTTGCTGAAGGGCTCCTTCCAGGAAGGAAATGCCAGTGACTTGGCTGGGTCCTAAATGTCTGTTGTGGGAAAAAGCAAGACCCAGTTGGTGGTGCATTTGGGACCCTTGAAGTAACCTGCTGTTAGTCCCAGCCTTTTTTGCTGACTTACTGCCTCTGATGGTGAGGTTGCCCTGTTGCCCATGCAGCCCCAGCGCAGGGCTTGCCCTGGAATTGTGTGTAGGAGGCAGTTGGCTCTTCAGTTGCCAACTATATGTATACTGTATGCCAATACATAGGAATAATTTTTGAGCTTTGAGTTTCCTTTGGCTATGAAAACCTGCTCACGCCAGGAGAGTGGGCCACTGAATTTCCTTCACTTCCAGGCTTCCAAACAGGGAGCGTTTCTGCTGAAGCCAGTGCCATCTCTATGG
>JAOXNG010000001.1:135214326-135230119 GCA_028566535.1 Scolopax minor | reverse complement strand
AGTGCCATCTCTATGGGGAAAGGTCACCAGGAAAAAATACTGGATGCAGAAATGTCATTCAGTACAGTGTGTAGCATCATAATTACACATTAAGGCAGGGGCTGTCAGCATACATGATATGCCATATGTGTATGGGTGCAGTTTAGCCATACTCATCATCAGTGCACCAGTGTTGGCTGTGTGTTTCAGGCAGTAAGGAAGGCAGAGGTTGGCATCATGCTCAGCTTACACAGGAGGCAATTCCAACATTCACGTGGCCAATGTTGCTGGAGCTCCTATTCTCTTCCTTAGGGAGAGATTCTCCTTTGAGATTTTTTTTCTAACACATCAAGTCTTGAAAAACATGTTATTTTTTCATTTTTTTCCTTTTATTTTTCTGTAACTTATCTTGTGGCATTCGTAACTTCTCTCTGCAGAGCCCCTTAATATCTTTCCTTCCCATTCTCTGTAGCCCTTTCTTTGCCATGGCCAGTTTTCACTGAGGTGTTTCTATACAATTTCTGCTATTTGACTGGTGGCTGAAAAAGCCCATCTCAATACAGCAGGGAGGAAACTCCTAGTTCAGTGTGAACACAGCTTCAGAAATGCTTGTGGCCATCCTGAGAGAAGGAAAGTGAAAGGGAGCCTTTCTGGTGATCTGCAGGTACAAAACTCAAACCAAACAACTGCCAGCCTGCAGCTGGGGCTTGAGGCTTATTTCCATGGGATCTTTGTGAGATTCAAGTACAGGAAGAAGAAATCGGTTCTGTTTTACCTCAAAACCAGGGCAGTTTTCTTCCCAATATATAGCATTCATATACAGTATATTCAGATTGCAGAAGCATTCACAAATAACACATACAATATTCTCAATATGAGGGTACTAATTGTCACTATAAAATATACTTTCAGTGTATTTCTCCCTGTGCCTGCCTAAAGCTGAGCATAAATCTTTTTATTCCTCTAAATTTGTATTCATGTCGGTTTTATTCACTGTGATTTTGCTTCACTTTGTCTTGCTCTAGATTGCACATCATGCCCGGCAGTGGAGGAAGAGTGGATTTTGAAATTTTTTACGTGTCAGATTTCCCTGTATCCAATTTTATCAAAAAGCTGTCACCAACTTCTTCTGAAACCAGCAAACCTTTTTCTTTCTAATTACATTTTTACCATATGTTCATCCAGATGGCATACGCCAAACATTTTCTAGGGTGCTAGAAAATGACCTGACTTTAGAGGATTTAACTGCTGAAGAAGCTTATGAAAAAAATAGACTTGACACCGGGGCAGAAAAATAGTCCTAGAAAGACAGAAAGAAAGAAAAAAAATCTGATAAGTCTTCCCAGTTATATTTTGTGCCTGTGATATTGAATTCTCAACATACACACCTGCACGAAAGCAGTGAAAATGTAGGGAATATTTTATTGAAGTGTTGAAGTGTTAAAAGTTGACTCCTTTTTGAACAGCTGAAAATAAAACTTTTGTGTGTTGAATATGTCTAAAACAGAATTCTGGAGCTGTGAGTGACTCTGGTTTGCTGCAAAATGGAGTGAAAGAGAATTTTTCAAGCCCCCAGATTCTCTGTAAAAGCAGCAATTTTGCTTAGCAATGTAATAACTATTTGTATACCTTTTTATCAGAAATGTCCAAGTAGAAGACAGATAAAGTTGATGCATGATTTTGACACGTGTCCTAGTTCTTAATAAGGCTTGTGGGATTTCTCAGAGAAAATAAATTAACTTCAGGTAAACTGAGAGGTGCCAGGAACTGGAGGAGAAAAGGAAGGAAGAATATTGTTCACATTTACTGAATTCACACTAGTTAAGATAAATGAATGAGAGTCAGTTTTTCACCTTCCAGAGAGTTTGTGTATTTGTTCTTACCTGTGACAGTTTCCTTTTAACTGTCATCATTGTTTTGATAGTCTTTTCAGATTATCAAGGGGAAAACTATAAAATAACCTCATGTTGTAATCAGTTTCCACTCATATTGTCTCAAGTCTCAAGCCATTTTACTTGCAGCTAATTCCTGAAGATGGGTGATTGAGTGAGAATCAAATCTGCTTTCTTTTGCTGCTGCAGTAACTTCTACAACTTCCAGTTGCAAAGGAAATTTTCAGTGCACAACTAAAGGCTTTTAATAGAGCATGAACCAAGATGTTGTTTTGGGGCCGGATGTGCAGAGTCTCGTGGTCTCAGGGATTCAGTTGAACGATTGTAGATGAAGGTTTGTTCAGTGTTCCCAACTTGCATAGGTCTTTTTGAAAATCACAACTGCAATCAACAAAGCAGATCCTCCACCTCCTCTGAATTAATGAGACAGGATTTTAACAGTGCTCAGCAATTTCAAGTGGGTTTTGTTATTTCTGAATTAAACCTTTGATAAAAAGTCCTTATCTCCATCCTCCTCGCCCACTTCCACTCATCAGCCCACGAGTGGTTTGACATTTCCACAGAATCTTCATCATTGACCAGGATTACCCCTGCTGTGTTTCAAGTCAAAACAGAATCTATTTTGTAGTTAAATCAATCCGTATACCAGAGACAGTGTAACTATTTAAAAGCTAAGAATTAAAACTCTCAAAACTGAGAATTGATGTTAACCTTTGAAGTAATTGAAATAAATTGTAATATAAAAATACAAAATGAAGTACCAAAATGCAGCCTGTCTCCACAATGTGATGTTATGATGCAAGAGCCTTTTGATGGTTATGTTGTTTTAGTGTTTGTGACCGTGTAGCTGTATTAAACTTACTTTGAGGTATCACCTTTTCTGCTCTTTTATTTTTTTTTTTTTTTTGGCTGTCATAGCAGAATGGAGCTAAAGTTATTCAGGTGCCTTTGCTACATATTTCCAAAATAATGTTTATCATAGCTAGGATAGCTGGATTCATGTCGTAGTTTTCAGTTTCTTAGAAGAGTTAGACACCTAAGCATTTTCCTGTGGAAATCCAAATTCCTGTATACCAAATTTCAGCCTGCTGAGGACAGGCTTTGCTTTAGCTGCCATAGAAAAACCTCTCTGAATTAGCCCACTAATCCCTAACTGTCAGGCAATGACACGTCAAAATCCGAAGGCTGAAAAAACATTGTGTTTGGATACTTTGCTTTTAATTATTAATAAGAATTATTAAACCAAGCTCTCATTTTAATTACAGTCTTTGTTTAGATATTCCTTGGGTTATTCAGTATTTAATTTGAATGAGGAAGTTTTCCAGATGGAAAATAGATGGAAATTCTATTTTAGCATGTAATTTGAATGAGGAAGTTTTCCAGATGAAAATAGAAAGTATTACCAAGTTAATCATTATGAAGATAATGATCTGAAGATCCAAAGTGCCATCTTCCAACCATACCTCTGACTTTCCCAAGTGTGAATTCAGGCATGCGCTCCCCATAATGTCCTGGGCAGCTGAATTGTGTTGGCAGGTCCTGGCTGCCTTGTTGCAGCTGGTCAGTGTTACCCAAGGCACTCTTCCTTCCTAATTTTCTTCCTCCTTCGCTTTGGGGATGAGGGGCACACCAATTTTATGCCACTCTGCCATGCCTCTATTCTGCTATGTGTGTTGGTGCATGCACACTCAGATGCCTTCTCTCGTTTCCCTCTCGTTTGAACAAAGCCATTACCAAAGAGAGCTTTTTGAGCATAAGTACTTGGAATTGCTATGGAATTTTCCATAGCTGTGGTTTATCTCTCAGAAAGAGGCTGGTATATAAAATCTCTGTTCAAGAAATTCTCTAAGAATTACTGTCCTTAATGATGGCATCTGTCTCCCACTGCTCACAATAAGAGTACATCAGAAAAGAGAGCCTTTTGTAAAGTGGAGACTTGTTTCAGTCATTGAAAATGGTAGGAAATAAGTGTCTCTCTGAAAAGGCGATCTAAGGGCAGCTTGTGTTTGTGTATGTGGAAAGAACAGTTCATAGTTAAAATCCTATCCTTTTTCCTTTTCTTCCATTTTTCCTTCAGAAAAATAAATCCTTAGGTATAATCTAGGCACATCTAAGCCCATTTTTAACTGTGTTTGAAGCAAATCGGAAGTTTGCAGTATTGGAGTTACTGTTTTAAGTAATGCTCTGTGTAAGATTCGCCGAGGTAGCTGTTTTGAGTCCAAGTTTATTAGCTTCTGGTTTAGAACTCTTAGCATAGTTATTCTTCAGGAGTCAATATTTTCCATGAGAGGGAAATAAAACACCTCCAATTAATGCAAAATTCAAATTAGTCTTGAACTATGGTACTACAACTGGCATCTCAATAATGGACTAGCCACAGGAGGAAGTGGGTTTGTCAACGTACATCACACAAAGCTTTGAGTATTCATCTAATCTCTTCTGGGATCATTTTCATATATCTTGCTGCTCTCTTGATATACACTTCCAATGTACTGAATGATACAAGAATATCGGATGCAGCAAGCTGTGGAAGCGTGAGATGCGAGTCTTTTTAGTTGATGTATTTGAAGGAGGATAACCTTAAAAATCAATAAAACCTGCTGTGCCACTCAGAATCATGATGGACTGTTCCTCGCTGATCCTCTTGCCGAGGCTTTGAATAACTGATGCTGTGCTGCTGCAGATTCTCAGTACAAGCCGATGTGATGGCTGGAGCAAGGCATCCACTAGCAGAGCTGCTTTTTGAGCAAATCTCTATGTCTGCTCTTGTAATTTGTTACCTGAGGTGCAGCTGTTAGTAGGGTTTTTCAGGGGTTGTTTTGTGGTGTTTTTTTCTTCATGATTTAGTTTTCAAACCAGACTACACAAGTATCTGAAGAGAGAGGATGTACAATGGCAGGAAAGTAGTTCTCAAAGGCTCAAGCAGTATTTTCAAGTTGCTCGTAAATACAGCGTTTCCTCCTTGGAGACCATGTCAGCTTGTAGTGCCCCAATTACAAAAATGGAAACAGCTATTAGGAAGAAATAATTAAATAGAACATTTTAACTTTGTGAGAAGTTTGGTAAGCTTTCACCTCAAAGGGGTGACAAATGCAGAATTTGGTATTCTCTACCAAAGCTAAGTTCACCAGTTGGTATAGATAGTTTTTGAAATAACAGTGACACCTCAGAAAGTGTCCCATTTGAAAGAAAAAATTTTTAATATCTAGAAGCTCAAATTGTAAATAGGCATTGATGGGGAGGAGGGTGGCTGGGAGGTCTTGAAAATAGATTTCATAAAGAGCGTGCATGAAACTCTCTGGATTTTCTAACAATTCTAACAATAATAAAAAAATATCTAAATTTAATTTACAAAAACTGGAGGAACAAGAGGGGGAGGAGTATGACATATCAGACACGGTGCTCTACCTTTTAAAAGAAATTTTTTTTTTTTGACTTCACGTGATACAGATACTATTCTCTCTCTCTCCCCTATTTTTATTTTTACCTCTGATCATATGGATAAAAAGGCAGCACGTTACTTGTAGGCAAACTGAATTTAGTGATAGGGATAGAGACTTTCTTTGAAGAAAAGCCCCAGAAATACCCAGTCACACAAATAAACTCCTGCTGAGAGTTTACTGAGATTTTGCTGCTCTTCTGTGTATCAGTAGTAGAAACAGACCATGAAGAGGATAGGAATTGATGTCATGCCCAGGGTGTACATGATGGGGAAAAATCAGAGGAGTTTTTGCATGTCATTGATGCTGAAATCATGTCTCTGAATGATGCTTCTCTCTTTACGCACCACCTGTCTGGAGTTCTTCAGGGAATTGTATTTGAAGGTGGGAAAGGGATAGGAGGTGAGAGCAACAATTCTGGTCGCATGGGGCATCCCCCAGCTCTCATGTTATAACATGTTATATGTAAGATTATCAAGGATATAGGAAAATTACTTTGGTTTTGTACTGTTAATTATTTATGAGGAGACCAATTTTCAAACTGATGATACTTCCTGCTGCTGTAGAGATATCTGCCTCTCTGACGCCCTTTGCAGTGTTCTTTGTTTGGGCATCTGGCCATTACCTTTCTCAGCACAGGAGCCTGTGCCCTCCTCGCAGATGGGGTTGGGACTTGGCTCCATTTGTCTACTGCGTGTATCCACTGAGAGCTGGAGTTAGTTCAGCACCTGCAGATATACAGTCTCTTGAAGATAAAGAAGAGTTAACTCTTGGCCAGGCAGCTTTAAACAAATGCTATCTAAGCTTTGTCAAGACTGCAATAACCTGATGCCATGAGCTGTAGTCTGTCTTTATGCTACGCTGACCTGGCATTGCCTGTCTCTAGTGGTGAGTAGGTTTCCTGGAGCACATGCGTTCTGTTAATGTCATCTGGAAAGGTATGACACTGGAGTGGTCTGTTTGTCACTGCTTTGGCACTGGGAATTGGTAGTTGTGATTCAGTGGGGAGCTCCAGACATTAGGTGGGAAACACAAAGTATGTTCCAGTTCAGTCTGCATACAGCTTCAGTCACATTTCAGTGCTTATTAATGTTAATCTAGCAGTCTTTATGCTTTTAAACCATGACGTCTTTCATGGATATGTGATGTTGGATAGCTTTCATCCTTTTTATTTTCCGCTTGAAAAATCAAGATCTTTCCCTCTGGCTGTGAGATTTTTTTCTTCTAGGTGCAATAAGTAAGCTGCACCATAACACTGTAGCTGAAAGTAAAATATTTTAGTAATTCCTGATAATTTTTTTTTTTTTCTGCCATGGAACAATCTGGAGTGACTTCATAGAGTTTACCCAAGTAGCAAATACATAGCTATTACCTATGCCTTAACTAATCTATTTGAGAGGACTTGGCTCAGAAACTTGCTTAACATTTTAGAAAACAAAATTCAAATATTCATCCTTTCTTCTTGCAAAAGGCTGCCAGACCATAATTGTTATGTTTTACATTATGAGTAGGTCACACTATTATTTTTGTCTTCCAAGAAATGAAGGGGTGAAAAATTCAAACACAGATGACAAAGATGAGCAAAGCTGGCAATGTTGGGTTATTTTTCTTTCATATATGGGGTGTGATTAAATGTATGCTGTCAAAGAGAGACCTCTTTATAGGCTGATACTATTGATTAGGATTTGAGACCTGTGAACAGCACTATTACCTTATGTATAAGAAATTCTAATAGAAAATTATTAAGCTGATGTTTTAGTTCCTATAGCGAGAACATTTCAGGTATTCATCTCATATCGTTGCAGAAATTGCTTGGTTCAAGTAGATACCACAAAATCATGTTTTAATGATTTTTTTCCTTTTTCCATCTTTTTTTTTTTTTTTCACAGTCACATGACACAATCAGCCACATTTGAAGACCCTCGAATAGACAGCTGCCAAATAACCCCTCCAGCCCCTCGGAAAGTGGAAATGAGGAGGGATCCTGTGCTAGGATTTGGGTTTGTGGCTGGTAGTGAAAAGCCAGTTGTTGTACGCTCAGTAACACCAGGTATGTTTTCCCCACCTGACCCCAGAAGCAAACTCAAACTTAATCTACTGAGGTGAAATGTAGTTACAAGTTTGACTACTGTTAAAATATTCAGGCAGACAAAGAAATCACAAATACTAGGCAGCATTTTAAGCCATGTATTACTCAGTAATTTCCCTCCTTGCACTCATTTTTGAACGTTATGTAAATGTGTTAACAAAAAGACAGTTTTAGGTTATTGCTCTGAGCCATTACTGTTGTTTGCCTGAAAAAAGTTGACCCACTTCATTCAAGGAAAGAAGGTCTCCTCCCTGTTATGTTTATATTGGTTTGATGTCACCTTCATTGCCATTGAATCAGTGTTTTCAAGAGGTATGTTGAGTTGCGAGATTAAAACCTACATAATTTTCATTCTTTTATCATCAGCTTCCCAAGGAGAATTAGGTTTCCAACTATAATGATTGGTTCTACCTATAATGTTTGGTTTTGAAAAAGGGGTTTTAAAAAAAAAAAAAAGATACTTCTGTATAACTATGTGCAAAATGCCAGGTCAAAATAAATGCCTAAAAGTCTTACTTGGAGTGAAAATTAATGAGTTTGTGGGTATTTTTGAACTTATAGGAGACCAGACCTGGGACTAATCGTCTCCAGAACAGCAGGCTCCCATTCTCTATGCTTAAAAGTTCATTTGTTACATAAAATTGCCTTGGAGCCAAGGGCAGAGATTTGACTTTGCTCTTGTTCAATATGTTCTCTAGAACCCCTGCAGAGAGCAGAGGAGAGGCAAAATTGACTTTATGAAGTTCTGATGTCATTTACCCACGTGTGTGCATTGATTATATTTGTATTGCTTTCAGATGAAGCGAGCAGTGTAACTAATATTTGAACTAGATCCAGACAATTCTTTTCTCCCAAGTTAGCATTTTTAATACAGTTTTATTTTAAAAATGTTTGGAAAAGATGTTTATTATATTCTGTTCCAAGTGAATAGGAGGAAAGATGAAGACAACGTTCTCCTGCATGGGTTTGTTGATCCATTTATGCTGGAAGTTTTCAACCCAAACACAGGGAATAAACAGCGTTTACTCAATTGTTAAATGAATTGGTTTCGATACTCTAACATTTTCTTTTAAGACTTTATATTCATATTTGTAATATTATTGGGGTTTTTATGTATTGTCATTACAGAGTTTAAAAGCATATGACTAGAGAAGACAAATCTTTTCACTAGCAATTGCAATGTCACACCCTTTTCTGGGCATGTAATTGTACTGAGAAGCAAAGTATTATGTGCAATTTATAAAGCATAAACTTAATATGAATTTCAGCAGTGTCAGAATCCCAATCTACATGTCTGATTGTTTACTCAGACTAATGCTAAATATCTGTGTTGAATTGAAAGGCAATGCTTTTGGGTGTAAGTAAAATTTGTGTTTACCAAGTGGTAGGAATCCAGAAGAAAAGAGACTCAGAGACTGGAGGTATTGAAAATTACTGTCTTCAGATTGAAGGAAATAGGTTTGTTTTGCCCAAGAATGAAAAGTCAGAGGAGAGACCTGTGAAATGACTTCCAAATATGTTAAGTGACGGTTCATAGGAAAGAGGAATAAGATTCTCCAGTGTTACTTTGCCTGCAACAGGAAACAATGTATTACAACGAGGAAAATCTGGTATAGACACTAAGGAATAAAACTTTCTGACAATAGTTAAACAGGATCATCTATTTACAGGAAAAGTAGTCATTCTTAGGGTGGTCTTACAAGGCAGACATTGATCAGGGATGAGAAAGGTATGGTTGATCTTACCTTAAAGGGTGAATTAGGTGATCTCTTATAGTTTCTTTGGGCCTTCCAGAAAATCTAGCCCTTATTTTTAGGTGACTAGAAATGGGTTTGAAACTTAACTTGAGGACCTTCAGTAGAAGCTGTTAAGCCACTAGCTTTCAAGATTTCCCTGCTGAGTAAGTACTGGTCATGTCGGAAATAGTGTTAGTATTAAACATGCTATTAGTTGAAGAAAAAACACTCACAGTATGTGAACAACACAATGTGTCCATGCATTTACAATGGTCTGGTAACCTTTTTTTTTTTTTTCATCTGTTTCCAGGTGGCCCCTCTGAAGGAAAGCTTATACCAGGGGATCAGATCATAATGATTAATGATGAGCCAGTCAGCACTGCTCCAAGGGAGAGAGTCATCGACCTTGTCAGGTAGTTGATGTCCTGTCACTTAAACTATAAACGCAGTGGCTTATTGCCTGTGCAGTCATTTGATAATACAGCAGGTCTTACATTCTCATGACTAAGAAAAGAGGAAATAATGTTACTTTAGATGTAATGAAGAATGGCGAAGTATTTTAGTATTGAAAGGAAGTGTCTTCTTAAATGTCCTCTGCGTAGCTGAAAAAATATATGTTGAAACAGCTCCAAAATACTTGGCTATCAAAAGAGGAATAGTATTCTCCTGTTATTCTTGGTATGGGTTGTTGAGAAGAGAATTCCTGGAGCAAGGCACCTCCAGTCACTATTGCTCTATTGGTTTTCTTTTACATGAAGGAAGTTGAATCAGGCCTGTCATGTGGCCTGAAGAGGAAAGAAGTCATGGAGTGTTTTTTGAGAGTGGGTGGGTACATGTAAGTGTGAATATGTATGGAAGCTCAAAGAGTGTTTGGGTGGATTGCGGGTAGGTGAGTTTATGTGAAAAGATTACGCAGGGCTGTGTAAATAGGAGGCACAAAACAAGACAAAAAAGTGAGTGCAGGAAAGGAGAAATGTCAATATTTGTAATGGGATGTAGAAAGAAAGAAAGAACAGGCACTGACAAATGCTCAGGATGTAGAAAGACGTGATGTTGTTCAAATAAGTCTTGCCTTTTGGGTAACAAGAAATGTTAGTGCATTGCATAGAAAAATTACTAGTAATTAAAAAACTAAATATAAACCCGATGATTTTAAATTCCAGTAGCCTGGTCACTCGACACCAGTTTTGTTTCTATATTTTCCTTCTCATGGGTGTAAAGTCTGAACTGATGGGTCTAGATCTCCTATCTAGGAGATACTCAGGTTTTATCTGTACAAGTGCCTCTCCTCAGAACTTGTAGCTGTCAGTGTTGTCAGTGTTACCCATTTAATTTTGAAGTCACATTTGCTTCCACAAGTCTGGACAGCAGGTGCTATAATAGTTGTACTCCTCTTACAGATCACAATTTGAGCGAATGGGTGCGCATTTGCTGGGGTTTCAGCTGTGAAGCAAAATTCTGAAAGAGATACAGAAATGCTATAAAGATGCTAGCAACACTGATGCCTTTATCTGTGTTACGCGGGTTTCGATGAAACAAAACACATTTTCAGATTTTTAAAAAAAAGTTAACTTGCAAGTCAACAGAAACACAGCACTTTAAGAAAGGATGTTGACCCTCTTGGGTTTTTGTGACAGAGACCCCATGAACTGCAAGAACAGTCCTGTTTCAGTAAATTTCAATGCTATACTTTGTGTTGTCCCTCAGCACGAGAGTCACAAATGGGTCTAAAACTCATTTTTGTTGTCTTTGTTTCTTCATAAAGCCATAAAGCAGTCACTCATTCTTTCCCTGATTCTTTGATATGTAAGTAATCAGAATTAGGATCTCTATCTCATGTCTCCACTGCCAGCAATATGTAGTAATAACAACAGGGAAAATAGATTGATTAGGCTTGAGACAAACTGAGTTTATTGTGTGGCTGATTCTCTGTTTGCCTTCAAATGAGAAACTGAGTAAGAATGTCACCCTTCCCAATTATGTTGGCTCCAGAGGTAGTGTCTTAAATTAAGTGTTGTTCCATTCCAGGGGAAGATTTTGGTAACATGTTTGTTACACTGTAATTCTACCTCTGCTCTCAAAATCTGCCATTGAGATTTTGACAGACTCACTCGTTGATGAGACTCTGAGTGAAATGTATTGGGGTTGTATATTACAGCATTTGAAATGAAGAGCTTTCTTTTTGTGCCAGTGGGGACACCTGGAATGATTAGACACTGTCACTGAACAGTCTTGACACCACAGCAAAAGCATTTCTTTGCAACAAGGAAATAATGAATCCCTTCGGTATAATAGAAGGTTTTCATGTGGGTTAGATACATCTTCAACTTTGAAAACACTTGCTTTCAGTTTTCAATGTACACGGAAGCAATTTTGAAATTTTGTTTCCTGGCTGGTAGCAATATGTCTGTCAGCACACTGGTCAGCAATGAGTATGTTTTAGATGCGTAGTAATGGGCATAATCACAAAAATCACAGAAGTGAGATGAAGTTTCTGGAGGTCATCCAGTCTAACTTCTTGCTCAAAGCAAGTTAGTGTCAAAGTTAGATGTGGCTGCTCAACACTTGTCAAATCAAGTTTTTAATATCTTCAATGATGAAGATTTTGCAACCGCACTGTGCAGATGTTTTAGTTATTAACCAGCAGCTTTTCAAGATGGAGAGCAACCTTTATGAGACATGAGCCAACTCCCTCGGCAGCCTTAGGCCCATCTCATCTAGCCCATCTTAGGCTCATCTAGGTTTTGTGAGTTTCCCTCTTGCCTAAGCAATCCATAATTCAGTCTTTGTCTACCTCTGTTCCCTAATTTCTGACATTAAGCTCAGGGACCAGGGTGGCAGACCTTGCCACTGAAGACCAAGCCCAAGACAGCATTGGGTACCTCAGCCTTTTCAGTGTTCTTCATCAGATTGCCCACCCCATTTAGCAGCGAGCTCATACTTCCTTTGGCTTTCACTGCTGGTGTAGCTGTGGAGCCCTTCTTGTTACCCTTCACATCCTATACCAGTTTCAGTGTCAGCTGAGCTTTGCAAACTCCCTCTCTGCCTGGCCCGGTAGGGCATTTCTGTTTTTCCTGGGTAACTTCTCTCCATTTCCATCTCTGGTTGCCTTCCATTTTGCACTGGGTCTCAGTCAGTTGTTCCCTGGGGAGCCACACTGGTGTCCTGCTGTGCTTGCCTGCTTCCTCGCAGACTGATGTAGACCATTCTGCAACTTGTAGGAGGATCTCCATGAAGATCACCCAGCTCTACCAGGCTCTGACCTTTCAGAGCTGCATCCCACAGGACCCTGCCCATTGGTGCCCTGGGCAAGTTGAAGTCTGCTCTTTAGCTTTCACTCCTCTTCCTCAGGATCTTACACTATACCATCTTGTGGTCACTGCAGTATATCTATGAAAAATTGATATTCCAATATCATATTTTTTTCTGTGATTGCATGGTCTCTTGCTGATTAGGTATAACAAGGTATATTTTATATTCATGATGTGAAATTCTGTGGCTATTTTTATGCAGCTTTCCCTCTTAAGTTTTTTGGAAAGTCAAGAAACTGTCTTTATAATTGCAGCGAGTGTAGAAAGAATTAATCTCCTTGAAAAATGCAGATGTAAAAATCATAGTATGCCGAATAGAAAAATCCTAAACTGCATGAGAAAATAATAGGTGTACTTCATAACCAGATGAGCATCATGCTATAACAAGCTTAGCAAGACTCAAAACATCAAGGAAAAGTACACACAAATGTTAGATGTTAAGTCAACCTTGAATGGTAAACAAATTTTTTAGTGTAATCCAATACTGAATTGTTTTCCAAGAAAACATTGTCAGGACATTTACTTACCAAAAGCGTTATGATATTGAAAGAAAAGAAAATGGAGAAGAGAATTTCTGCTATGGTCTATCTTAAATCCAAAAAACCAAAAAAAGTTCCAGAATGTCCCACCAAGGGAATCTTAAAAAAGTCAATTAAACTTTTTTTTTTTTTTTATTGGGAAAAAACATACAATGTGTGTATAATAAGCTATAAATTTACTTTATTTCTAAATTTTCCACAAAATAAGTTAGAGCCATTTTTTCCCAGATAATTTGTTTTTCTTAAGCCTTTTTCATATCAACTCACTCCAAATTCATTGTGTGTTTTTTACTCCTACAGGGTTAGAAATGGTTAGACCAATCTTTTAAGAAAGTCCCTTTTGTGTAACAGTTTTAGTACAGGAAAATGCAAGGATAAAGGGAGCACATAATACAAAAATTCTCACATTGTCTCCATTGCATATTAGCATTTTAATTATGTGTGTGCTTTCTAAACATTCATTATGAAAACAAGCTTCCTTAAGTAGAAAACTGTATTAAAGCCACCTCTGCTGACTCCAGGAGATACTGAGCAGGAACCTAGTGAAAGATTTGGGTTTATTTTTAAAGAATTGAGGGATAGTGTTGTATCCTAGGAGGTCTCAGGTCTGGGGATTATTGGAGATATTCATTATAAATACCCCCTGTAGGGGTTGCTTTACTAACATCATTTAATTAGTGTTCAAGTTGTACTTTGAAAGCCAAGGTTGAGGAAATACATCTGTTTGCAGACAAAATACATAAGCACTCATTATTTCTGGGTAATGTTCAATGGCTTTTGCACCATATTATATTCTCCTGAGCTATTTTCAAGCACAAACCCAGAAGTCATGTTTATGGTTCCCTTTACAAAGAGAGGTCACCTTTAGGAATGTCACTTATGGCTGCAGTCTAGATGTTTTCCATTCAAGACAAAAAGTTATTGAAGTTGGAAACAGAGGAAGAAACAAGCAGTTTTCTAAGTGTATGGTTACAGTCCAGGCAAGGAGCAAGCAAATAGAATACTAAAGAAAGAAGATGCATTTGAAGTGCAGTTGATTCAGACTTTTAATAGGAGCTACTTATCTTGGTTTTCTTTTACTCCTGATAAAGATTATGTGACTTAAAGCTTTTCGTGCATACTTAACAATAAGTACTTTGAGATAACATTAATGTCATTGTAGTGATTTTTTGCATATTTGAAGTTGAGCAACACTGCAAAACTGACATATTTTCAAAGGTGTATTTATGCACTGTATCAATTAATTGATTGTTCAGGGGAGCATATATTTCATTATTATTGGTTAGTGTTACATCTGTATCTTATCAGGAATCAGTTTAACCAACCAAAACTTATTTTAGAACACTTAAAGAAATATATCTAACAAATAATTTGCCTTATAATATATTTATAGGTAAATTCTATAATATGAATGAATGACTTGATTATCTTAGATTCTACTGAGTATGCATTACTCTGCAAGCTCCCAATGTATGTGAAGTGTCATTTTATTTAGCAAGATATCTTACTGAAATTTTAAGTGACACACACGTACTTCTTACCCCATAGAGCAAACTATGAATAGGGCACGGTAGTGGTATTTTGTTCATACTTCAATTAAAATAAGTATCTAGGCAGCCTATGAGGAGAGAAGGATATCTGAAGAGTGTGATCCATCTGAGATATTTGTTTTGGAATTAACTACCCTGTTGCAGAAAGCTTTATTTATGCAATGACTAAAGAAGGAGCATGGAAAACTACCTTAGAATAGAAACCTGACTTCTA
Organism: Scolopax minor; assembly: GCA_028566535.1. Taxonomy (NCBI): domain Eukaryota; kingdom Metazoa; phylum Chordata; class Aves; order Charadriiformes; family Scolopacidae; genus Scolopax; species Scolopax minor. Next base: position 135,215,369 of record JAOXNG010000001.1, on the reverse strand, counting down.
GGTTGCTAAATTAGGCTAAATTAGTCCGTTCCTTGAAACTGTAACAGCAGTAAATTAGTATTTGACATCCCGTGGAATTCCACTAAAAGAATTTAATTGCAAGCAAGAACTGAAAAAAGTGAAATTCATTATGGGCTTTTCTTTCTTGTTGGCTCTACTTTCTATTTAAGAGAAATGACTCAAAAACCTTTCTGAAATAACTCTTGCTTTGGCAAGTTAGTGTCATGGTAAGTTTTCATCAAGAGGTTCTGGAGGATTCTTTCAATTCTGCAATAAAATTTCTGGTTTAATTTTGTATTACCATAAAAGTGGAGAGAAGGAGCCCTCCAGGATTTTCGGGCTGCATGTCGCATTTTAAGTGCTAACATGAATTTAATCAATACTGACCCTTCTCACCATCGTCAAGGAGTAGATGAGGATTTTGTTGCTGCCATTTGACTCCGTGTGTGTCAGGGGACCAGTTTGCCTTCTCTGCATGGGTTGAAGTGTTGTGTCATGTTCTTACTGTGTTATCCTTTAGAAAGAGGAGTCAGCCATGATGAATTTCAGGTCAGCTGTTCCGTAACAAATTGCTTTATGGTAACTGAATGCAAGGGTATGGACAGAGATGTGGAACAGCTGTGCCCAAAATACAAGCAACTGTACAAAATGCCTTCTTCAGATGTGAACCAGCAAATGTTGCTCTCATTAGCTTGTTCTGGCAAGCAGGCTTACCACTTCTCATAAAACTAAACAGAAATATTGGCTTGTCTGCATGGAGCATTTATTTTGAAGACAGATGCACTGTTGTGAATGTTTCAAAGTATTTTTTCCAGGTAAAGTCATACAAATGAACACCCAGCTTTGAGTTTATTATGAATTAACCCTTCCATGTGATGGATTTCCTCTATACTGCTTGCCCTGCAATAAATGTTTTATGCTGTGGCTGCAAACCCCATGCATCAAAGGATTACTTCCTGGTGGAATATGAACTAAACCATTGGAAAATAATGAAGCTGCCTGTGCTGAGGGAGCTGCTTCAAAGCAGTACATTGGGACAGAGG
>JAOXNG010000001.1:135151682-135174372 GCA_028566535.1 Scolopax minor | reverse complement strand
CAAATACTAGCATGATTTGTCAGCAAAAGTCAGGAGCTAAGGAGATTAAGATGTTGGTTGTTAATTGAATATCATCTAGCTTATCTTCCAATGAATTTGGGATGGGATATTGTAGGGTTACACTGGGAATAAAATGCTCGTCTCAATGAAATGCCCTCTATGCTTTCCATAACACATTTCACATAGAGAAATAAAGGCTTGAAGTTGAAGCCCTGGCATGAAGCTGAGGCTGCTGGAGAGTGTCTGTGACACTGTTCCATGTAGGTCCTTGGACCTGAGGTGGTGTTGGTGTCTGTCTGTGAGTGGTGTGGAGCAGCGTAGTAAGCAGAATGACTAGCATTGTTGGGCATGCTTCTAGTCTCTCAAGCATTTTTGTTTGGGTGGGCTAGTTTTAACACAGATTGGTTACCAAATCTATTTCACCACATGGTAGCACACCTGCTTGGGACACTGAGACAAGAGAGATACAAGGGTGGGAATGATCAGTGAAGGCTGGGGATGCAATTTTCAGCTGCACTGGCCAGCTTTTGCTGGCTTTAAGGGTTTGTAAAGCTATGCATATTTGAAGAAAGACTGCTTTTCTGCTCACTGTGATTCAGTGGTGTGCTCAATCAGAAGAGCAAGAAGAGTGATTTCCTAAGGTAAACAAGAGGAAATTTACTCCAGTCTGAAGGCAAAACAGATATTGAAGTTACACTTCAAAATTTGCTGCAATATCTGTTTGTAGTCTGTACGTATAATTTAGGCATAAATTGAGTGCAAGTAATGGATACAAGACTCCACTCTACAGCCAAGGGATACTGAATTCCTTCAGTCCATTCGAGAATTTGCTTGGATGAAGAATTAGGAGACGTGCTGCATGCAGCTAGTTAGGCCTCCATATCCCTCTAAGGCCCACAAGCCCACTTTCCAATATTATCTTTTATGAGCATAAAAACAACCAACCTGTCCCAGAATATTTTGCCTCAGAAGATCAGTGTTTGGCCATCACATTACGTTAGTTTTCAGTAGTTCTTTCATGGGTATGTCATGTACTGTAAGACCATATATCTAATCTGAAGCCCATGTGGGCCCAGCAATGTAGCTGTATTGATGTTGTAAGCCTGCATTGACTTTAGTCATTCTGACTTTTTGTAGGACTAATTCTCCTTGCATCTAACTTGGGGAATTATATATTATGTAGCCTGCAAAGCTACCTCTTATATATTCATGTATGTGTGTGTATATTCCTCATTGCGGATGGCTGGGGGTGGATTGCTGCTTCTTTCCTTAAATTGAGGTGAAATAGACGTGCCCCAGTTGATTCAAGGCAAATGCAGGGTTTTTTCCACCCCAGCATTCCAGTAACTCACTGCTTAACAACGAGGGTGCAGTGCCTTACCAGTGCCTTCCCTGCAGTCCTTGCTTTCCTTATTGGTGGGAGGCAGCACCTGGGCTGACACTAAGTTATTGGAGGTAATGATAGGCTAGCAAAAAATTTCATTTGATAATTCAATGCCTATGTGCCTTAGCACCATATTTTAAAAGGCCTAAGACAGGTAGTAGAAAACAAGTGTCATTATTACTTCCTCTTACAGTCTTATATTTAGTATTATGACTCTTCATGTTACTGTTATACCCCTTGTATTTGAGCATAGTTTACTATAAATAAAACAAGAGTATAAATAAAAATAGATTTAATGTGTAAGCAGTAAATTCCCCATTAGTATAATACTAACATCCATTATTTAGAATGGTTGCTTGCAATCCATTAATACTGTCTTATATTCTTTACATTTACAGAGTCGTTCTCATCCTCCTACATACATTTTTCATCCTTCCACAAATTTGGTGTTGATTTTCCATAAACATCCTGTAATTGATCAATTAATCTTCCTAAATTATGTTTAAACATGTGGATTACAATCATTCTTAGTGAGTCCTATCAATCTGGATTCTTATGTATATCTAAAAATCTTTTGGATGGATAGAAATGTTTTAATCTTTTCACCAGCATAATGTGAAACTATTTTTAAATGATAGGTTATTATGTTGGGTTTTTTCTGCTACATTCACTGAAGCAAAAGATACATTGCCAGCTGATATTAATACTCTGCATAGATTTACAAAGAGTTATATGAAATTAAAGTAGGGAATGGTTGAACGGTTTTGTGAGGAGGTTTGCTTAGCTGTTATTTTAGAAGCAATTGTTCTCAAATTAATTACCCTTAGACATAATCCAATGTGAAAAAAAAATTCTCTAAAAATGGGTTTTGTACTGTAAATTAAGATGGTACCTGAATTTAGAGCTATTGTTCTGCAAAAGTATTGTCATCATTGACTTTTCTGTCAGAATTTAAAACTAAGGGATCACCATTGAACACAAGTATCAAGAAGTGGACTTCAAAAAAGCCTCTTGCCATAAGAACAAATAAAGGCCATTCATTTAATATTTTGTTGAACATATAAATTTGGTTTGTACTGCTTGGGGGTCCTGCCCTAGCAGTAAGTAAAGAGCAGCAAGACCATGTCTCCTTTGCTGATAGAGAGGTTTTATTTCCAGGGAAATGGAGAGATATGATTTAAGGCCCATACAAACTGCATTTTAAACTGCACAGACATTTGCCCATTCAAAGAAATTCCATGTATATATTTTTCATGTGCATGTCTGATACCATATCAGGGATGTGCTGCTTTCTTGCTGGATGAATGTGTGTGATGGCCGGTATAATTGTGCAGAACAGGCACAAACCATCCTCCAGTTTAACATCTGGGCTTCACGCTGTGCTGGGTATATGCAGTGAAGAACTGGGTCCCAAGCATTTAATGAATTTAAGTGTATTTTATAAATCCTTTGTTAATTAGGATGTCATCTTAACACTCCAAGAAAAGCTTTCCATCAAGTGTATTGAACACTTTTCCCTGATGCTGGAGCAGAGAGTTGAAGGATCTGGAACAAAACTCCTTTTGCTACATGAACAGGAGACTTTAACTCAGGTTTGTGTAATGATATGTGAAAACAGATATTAATGGGACTGGTTAATCAGTAAATTATTCATCTTTTTAAATACTCAAGTGGGTTAATTGCAAGATTTATAGTTCAATACAGTCTATCAAATAGCAGTAGTATTTAGATGTGGTTGTAAGAATCAAGTTCTCACAGAAAACAATTATTTTTTTCTGTTATATAGGCATCATTTTTCATTGCTTCAATTGGCCATTAAAAATATTTAAAAGTTCATTAAAGATCAGACTGAAAACTAGACAATATTTATCAAATCTTTTTTCATATTGTATGGGGCCCAGCTAATAAATGTTCTCAACAGCCGGGAAATTGATGCTAACAGTTCTGAGAACAGTCTGCTCAAATTCCTTTAAAAACCTTATTTTGATCTTTGGTTCTTATCTGATTAAATCTGATTAAATCTGTATCTGGGTGACAGGAAATAATACTCTTTCTGATGAAGCCAAGTTTGGCTTGTTTACAGAACGATACATTATGTCACTTCAGTGATGATGAATTGTGACCTAGAAAATGCTGGTGTGACTTTTTTCCTTAGATCAGGGAGGTGTGACTAGAGGTAAAGTTGCTTCACGGTTCCCAGAAGAGGACTCTGATTTTAGCTTCTTATCATTTTGCCAAACTGTGTAGCCTGAAATTTTCCAGGATATTTCTCTGTTTCAGTAGGACATTGGTACTTTTAAAATCTCATCTAAATCTGAAAAAATAAAAGATAAATGGCTTTTTAATGACATGGGGAAACATTTAACTTAAATGCTGTAATTCCCTTGATCAGATAACTAGAGTCATTGTAATGGTATGAAGGAGCTTAGATTACCAGCTAACAGTCTGTCTGGCATTTTCAAACCTTTAAGCACTTGACTTTGCCATGTTAGCATTCTTTTCTTGTGGGCATAAGCTACCAAATGAATGCACAATATCCAGAAATACTCAGTACTGACCTAGCTGTCTCTCTTTGAAGTAATTGGTAAAATTCCCATTGAAATCAGGAGGATCAGAATAAAACAACACATTGAGCTTTTGAAAATCCTGTCCAGAGCTTTTATTTATACATACAGAGTATGTCTAGATTCTTAGGAATGAGGTCAGAGACAATTAGAGATAAACATACATTTTGAAATTTGTTAGGGCAAGACAGGGACTTAATTGGAAAATTTTAAAAATATAGTTTTATCAATTAAAGATGTTGATTATAAAGTACACTAACTCTCTAACTGCATTAGCCTAATTAAATAAACTACATAAACTACATTAATTCACAGGGTTTCTTCTTTGAAGTTACTGTAAAATCAGCAGCACTTTAATTTACCATTATAATGTTGCTGCTGACCATGACTTACAATGGTGTTATTGGATTGTTACCCTTTCACCCCATTATTCATTAGCTATGTGGTGGTCCCCAATGAAAATACCCAGATTGTGGCGTTACATGCTTAATAAAGTTTTGCTGACCAACAAGCAAAGTAGTCTTTTTCATTTTTGATGTATTGGGAGAGATTTATCTTGGCTGGAAGTCAAGGGGTAGGTCTCTTAATCCAGAGCAACCCAGGAAAATTCAAAATACATAATTTCTTACAAATTGTCTAGTGGATTAAAAAGAAATTTAAAAAGAAATTTAAAAGAGAAAGTGAGAAGGTATTCTTCACCTCTATTCTCGGACAGTCTGAAAAATAAAATGTGACCTCCCCCAAAAAGCCTTCTAGACCCTCCCATTTATAAGTATTTTGGTCCTGGGTGGTTTTCATTAAGGTCTGTTTTCTCTCTCACTCTGGTTTTGTATGAGTGAATTCTGTTGCGTTGAGGTTGAGTTGTATTGGTCCGCCATGCCTGCATGAGTCTAAAAGTCATTCCACGAGATTATATAGATGATGTTCTTATGTGAAGAACTTAATTAGGAGCCCGTGGCAAAGCTCTTTGTTGGATAGAATTATTTTTCTTGCTACCACGTAGCTCTGGAGCAGTGTCACAGTGCCCAAGACAACAGACTGCATTGCATGACCAGAGTTTCCAGGCTCTGATATGTTTATTGCACTGTCCTAGGTGACCCAGAGGCCAAGCTCCCATAAGATGAGATGTCTTTTCAGGATTAGCTTTGTCCCAAAGGATCCCATTGATCTTTTAAGAAGAGATCCAGTTGCTTTTGAATATCTCTATGTACAGGTAAGTGAAAGCATGGCCATTGTTAGCATAAAGGAGACTATAAAGATAGGTGCACTCAGTGTATATATAGATTTATATAATATATTTATATCTTCACATAGAGAAGCATTGCTGCAGTAAATCCTGGGGTTTATTTCTGCAGCATAAAGCAAATGAATGCACTTGGGGAATGTGCAAATCTTTATCATCTACAAAGTCCTCTTCCTTCATAAGTCTCTCCAAATAGTAATGCTTTGATATCTTTCCAAAATATATTTGGCTTTAGAAAAGAGTGAAGCTGAAGTAATTGCTAATACTTATTTCTCGTACTGTAATACCAGACAGAAATGATGTCTGAAAAGGAACTTCCAGTAAAATGGATGAGAAAACTGATATACAAGCACTGTGGTTCTCCTGCGTGTCTCACCTGCTATTGTGAGTCCAGACACACTGGTACTATCCCAGCCCTCTTTGTGAAAGAGGATTACTGCTCTCCTGAGGAAGGATGAAGAGAGCTTAGATCAAAATGCTCATGCGTTCTGCTCTTTGGCAGAAGTCCTTGTGTTCTTCAGAAGTGCCCATTCCCTGGTGAATATCTGACACCTCTAAGAGTGACAGTCCTACCTTCGGCATGGTTCTGGTTCTGAGTTCAGGATTACTCTTCATGCAAAGTTAATTTAAAAAAAAAAAAAATCGTTTTAGTGCAAGATTTTTGAACTTAATGCTCCCTCTACTGGTTCTTTGGCAGAGCTGTAATGACGTGGTTCAAGAAAGGTTTGGACCAGAACTGAAATATGACATTGCCCTGCGGTTGGCTGCATTACAAATGTATATTGCAACTGTGACCACCAAGCAAACTCAGAAAATCTCCCTCAAATATATAGAGTAAGTTGAGAATGCAGTGTGTTCTTTAAAAGTGAAACATTAAGAGTAACTTGTAGAATCTTTAAAGTTGTTTCTTTAGTATGGGTAATGCGTGCATCAATTTTAGGTACATTCATTGTTACTGAAATTGATTCAGTGTGTTAAGAATTGTATGTATGGACCTTTTGGTCCATTTACCTTTTGGCTGTCTGTTTTGGCACATGAAATAGCCCATAAATGTAAGTAAGATTAACTCATTTGCTTTCAGTGATTTAATGGTAAGACCTAAGTTTATATGGTCTGAATAGTAAGATTCAGATGGTTTCTTGGTTCTGAAGACTGTAGGCTCTTAGATTCTACTTATAAGATTTCTTAGACACGGAAGTATCCCTTCTGTATATAAAAGAAGTTAGCACCTGCTTTATGTTAGACAACATGTATATGTAACTGCAAATTAAAAGAAAATTTCCAAAATGCAACTGTGTGTACATCTGCTTGGATTTAAAAACAAACAAACAAACAAACAAACAAAACCACAGCAAAACTCAAACCCCAAAACTTTTGTTGTTGTTGCTTAGTTTACTTGCAGAATGGAAATAATAACTGTTGCACACTCAATCTTGTAGACTTCATCCACCTTACTGTATGATCAATATAACATGTATGATCATGTTATATTGTATCTTATTAATGAATCAGCAGAAATAATTCTTTAGAAGTGAAGAGTGAGTCTTCTATGAAAAGGGGTTCTTCAAGCAGAAAGAAAATCTGGTAAAAGGAGGGGGACTAGTTTGTTTTTGAGGGGGAAAAAAGCCCCATAAATTATAAGTGACAAAGTCAATGGTTGGCTGGTTTGCATGTTCAAAAAAAAAAAAAGCCTAGAAAATAAAGTTAAATCTGGTATTATGTTGTTAAATCTTTGGTGATTTTAATTCTAGAATGGTACTTGCCTATGTAATTAAGTGGTGTTTAACCATACAGCATAGACTTTAAACATAAAAACTTAGAACTTATTTTCTAAATGGCACGATGGAAGGGTTAGAAGAGAGATATATGATTTTTAAGCCTCTTTTTCATAAGTAATATATAGTTTCAATATAGAAAATAATGTTTTATTGCAAAACTCTGGACTTGATCAACTCGCCTGTTTTCAGATGTTCATTCACTTGGCATCATAGTCACTGGTCTTTAGATAAATAATTATCACAGGAATGTGAAATTAAATATATGCCTTTTATTGCAGAAAAGAATGGGGATTAGAGACTTTTCTTCCATCTGCTGTGCTGCAAAGCATGAAAGAAAAGAATATAAAGAAAGCACTTTCACACCTTGTCAAAGCAAATCAAAACCTAGTTCCTCCGGGTAAAAAGGTATTACATTTGCATCTTAATGGAAAATATGTTTTAAAGAACATAAAGGGTGGTGTGCATGGGAAACTTTAAAATTAATCATTTGGAGAAACACCTAGCCATTATATTTTTCAGAGATACAACTTGTGGTGCTCAGTACAACATAGCCAAGAACAATTAAAAATTATTAATTATACCCCAACTAAACTATCTTCTTATCTTGAGAATGCCAGAAAACTGGTTATTAATACTTCATTTATGATAAAGATATATATTTTTAACTCATTTAGTGCTTCCTGTTAATGACAGACTTGTTAGGAAAGTTATTGTTCTTTCTCTGGTGCTCTCATCTGAACCACATTAACCTATGGACCTGAAATAAATGCTGTTTTTTAGGATTATTTTCCATTATGCTGTAGATAGAGACTTTTCTCTGGACATGATCTAACTGGACAGATAATGTTCCTTACAGTAAATGACCCTCCTTGCTGGTTTAAAATGCTTTGCTTAGCACTAAGCTTTCACTTTGGCTGGAAAAAAAACATGTAGAAGACAATGTCTCTGTGTCTCTGAGAAGTGCCTTTGTTACATGGATACAGCTGAGGCTGGTTTTAGATACCATAATAAGGTTTCTTTATGCAAGTCATCTAGTCTCTCTTTGTAGTCAATGGAGAGAAATAGGCACTTCTAGGGAGCGATTCATCCCATCCTACATTAGGAACCAAAAATAAGTCAGGTGACTTGTGTCCTAGAAATGCCTGTTTCTCTCCATGGACTATGAAAAGAACCTAAGAGTGACTAGTTGAGATAAAAAAATGAGTTGATCCTGCTCCATGACATTTTGTTTCTGAACAAAAGAGCCCCAAAACAGCTGGTGCCTGAGCTCCGATTCCTTGTGACCAGCAGAAATCCTGTTTCAAGGTTTCAGTTCACATCATGGCTGTGAATGTCAGTGTATGTGTTTGACCTGGATCGCTCAGTGAGAAAGACCACCTCTTTGATGGAAGCACTGCACGTCTCCTGTGCTGCTGAGGCTAAAGCTGAATAATGCCGATTACTTATTGTTTATCCTGGTAGTGTAAGTTTGGGGTCGTTCTGGGAGCACTCACGGCTGCAGGCATTGCAGGTGATGCCAGTGGCATACAATATGAGTTCCTGGTTAGAACATTGGTTGCAACAATCCCTTACTGTAACAAGCAGATTTGGTTGGTTTTGCTTCATGCTTTTCTAGTTTGATTTTAGTTGTGTCTACCTGCTTTTTTAGCAACTAGGTCTCAGAAACAAAGTGTCTGAGCTCATCATCACCTTCTGTTTCATCTGTAGGTACTAACGCAGGAACTGATTTCCTTCTAGGGTATTCTGTCCCTCCATGTGAAGGGAAGCCTGTCATTCTCAGGGGTCTCTGGCTTTTTACAGCCCCTGTATATTTCTCCACCAACTGAACACCTAGTGAAGGGAAGGGGAAAGCATTCCAACTAGTTGCTCTGCTACAGATTCATTTCCTCCTTCGAGTCTAGAAAAACCTTAGGATGGAGGTCTTAAAATGCTGTTCAAGATCAAATGAGATTTTGAATTAGAAATCTAGTGACTGAAATGAGAAAGGCAAATGTGATGAGCTTGTCTTGTCTTATCTTTTAAAAGTTCAGATATAAGTATTTAAAGTATAAGGTTGGGCTCCATATTGTTTGGGTGAAATGAACTGTTGCTTGTTTCCATTCAGTCTCATAAAATATTTCCACGTTGTCTCTTTTTAAGTAGGTAGTTTATGCTCAGAGGAGAAAATAGGAGATAAATTATTACATCTACTGCATGATATGGTCATATGTCTTGGTGTACTGTATTTAGCTTTCAAATTTATTCCCTACTAAATATAGTGGAAGAGTTTAATTTTAAAAAGTAGGAAGTGCTGTAATGAGGTGGAATAATATGCCATATGCCACAAGTACCTGGCAAAATGTAATACTCAGAGCTGACAAAAGAAAATTCTTTGTTCTCTTTCTCTGTATAAGTACATAAATGTTTAAGAACTGATGGTGATTATGAATGGAAAGCTGCTGTCTACCCTTGAAATCCCTCAATGAACAGATGTTTAATCTGAGTGGTTTAACGTTTTCCCTTCATTGGAGCAGTTACGATGTTCTTGCAGTGCTCTACTCTGCCCATACCCAAGTCCTGAGAGCATTTTAACTAAACGAGCAAGATCTTAATTTTAAGAATGAAACTCTTTCTCATCTGAAACACAAGCATCTAATGATTTAGTTTCAGGCTCTGAAGAGCTGTTATCACAGTCCATTCTCCTTAGACTACACAAATATGTTTTCTTTCTGAATTTTGGTAATGTGATGATTTCCACCACAACCTCTTACCCCTTTTTGTCCTTCCTCAGCTATCTGCTCTTCAAGCCAAGGTGCATTATCTGAAGTTCCTCAGTGATCTACGATTATATGGAGGACGTGTTTTCAAGGCAACACTAGTGGTAATATTTCTCTTTAAATAGTCTCCTCTCTTGATTTTATTATCCAAACATCTGTTTGGAAAAGCTGGACGATATAATTTTCTTCAGAAGTTTAGGTTTTATTCATACAATTAAAAAATAATTGTTAAATTGAACCAAATAATTTTCTTCTAATTTTGAAAACAACATTCTGATTATAATTTGAATTTTTGCTGGGGATTTGGAGATAGGTTAGCACCCTTTTGGCAAATAACACCATCCAATTAACTGTAGAATACTAATACTATTAGTCTGAAAAACTCTTGATGACAAAGATTTTCTTTTAACAGAAGGAGATTCATTAATCCATCTGTGTGTCCCTCTTATTATCCATTTAAAACCTATAGTACAGTGAATATCCAGGAACAGATTCTTTTACTTTTTGTTCTTAATTATGAATCAAGTATACTCTTCTGTATTGTATTTTCTTAGAAAACATAATAATCTTTAATGTAGAAGTGCTATGCAAATGTAGCTCCATGAAAGTGAAAGAAGGAAGTGATTTCTGTAACTATGATTTTTTTTTTTTACTTTTACTTTATTTCTTTTTCTGCTAAAGCAGGGAGAAAAGCGTTCAGAAGTGACTTTGTTAGTAGGGCCACGGTACGGAATCAGTCATGTGATAAACACCAAGACAAACCTGGTGGCTCTCCTGGCAGACTTCAGCCACGTGAACAGGATTGAGATGTTTACAGAAGACGAAAGCAGTGTTAGAGTTGAACTGCATGTCTTAGATGTGAAAGTAAGTTTGCTGTTGATTTATGTTGATATAATATTTGGCTATTTGATCAAACTGTACTGTTCTGAACATATTCATGACAATAATGTTCTGAGGGTGTGTTTTTAAATTTTATTTTTGGTCAGAGTGCATATAGAGTAAACCTTTGGCATTTGAGGGGAGCTGCTGTGTACCAGACTGGTGCTTTGCAGCACTTGTATTCTATTCTGATTTTTACCTTGACTGACACCCCAGGCAAAACACTTTGTTTTTATCTTCCTTGATTTCTGTGGCGTGAAAACGTGAGGATGAAATTGGCCTTCTTTTGAGGTTCCTTGAGCCCTGAGAAGCTCCTCCTAGTGTAACAGACAATATTATCACTCTTAAGAGAATTGCCAGCTGCATCAGACCCGTGTCCCATTTAATCCATCCAGTGTCTTATCTGCAAAGTTCATGGCAAGTAACTGTGTAGCAATTACTAGTGAAATAAACTGTAAAAAGGCAAAGATATAATTCCAGCTCAGTACTTTGCCCTATGTAATAAACTCATGGATGCTTTTCATCTGCCTATAGTCATTTAATTTCTCTTGAATCCCCGTTCACATTTTGCATCTGTGGCATCTAGTGGCAATGAGTGGAGTTTCATGTATTATATTGTCCTGGTTCTTCTTGGTGTGTTTTCTGTTTGGTTTTGAAATGAAAGGCTTCATAGATTGTCTAGACCATTAACCAGGATAATCAGAGATTGAAGGAGGAGTTCTCATTTTACCTGAAACTTAAATATTCTATTAAAATAAATAAAGCTTAACAGTTCTTTTTGCTTAGCCACCTATGCACAAAAAAACCATACACAAGGAATATTTTACTAAGCTTTTGCTTTGAATGCTATAGGTTTATTGACCTGCAACCATTTCCCTGTATTTAAGGTACTGAAAAAAACACTTCTGTAAATTAAGCAACCTGGTCTAGTGGGAGGTGTCCCTCCCCTCCCCATCAGGGAGGTTGGAATGTGATGATTTTTAAGGTCCCTTCCAACCTGAACCATCCTATGATTCTAAATTAATTGAGATGCCCTTTGACAGGAATTTAGGAGAAATGTGCAGGTTTATGAGCACAGCATCTCTTTCTCTTCACTTAGCAATGATAGCATCTGAGGGTCTCAGGCTACTTAACTGCAGTACTGTGCTAAACTCTTAGCCCTCTTGTGAGAAAGCTGTCATCCCCTTTTTGCAGATTGAGAAAGTAATATAAAAATTAAATTCTTCCCCTCTGCTTGTATGTCAAATGCAGCACGATTCCATAGTATTATATATTACCATGTTATTGTGTTGTTTTATATTATAATGCTGTTATTGGCTTATTACAAACCATGTATATAATTTTGTATATAATTTTGACACATGCAACCTTAAACCCAGAGAGACTGGCCTAGCTTTAAAATTGCAAATCTAGGAGGCTCTGAGTGGAGTTTGACAAAAAAAAATGCCTCTCTGTGGAGCACAAGTAGGGGTTGTCACTGTATCCTGTGTAGGAGATGCAGGAACACACAGGTATTCTCAATGGATGTTTTCACCTCTTGCCTAGTAGGTTCATGTATCCAGATTCTGAGTATGCCAATATATGTCATATAAGCCAGTATTTTCTTAATGAATAAACAGTTTGGATTTCTATTTTGATTTTGGTTCTTTTTAATGTCTTCTCAAATATGTACCACTTGGCCCAAGCAGGCACTAAAAGTTTAGCTGCCACAGGGCTGTTCAGAAGATAAGCAGCACCGTTTTCAGCAATCTGGGATTTCTATGGAGATCATCCATTTCTGTCAATCACTGCAGAAAATTTGAGGTGAACATTTTGGATTTTAGATTTTAGTAGTCACTTGAAAGAACAAAGATTAGCCCATTGTAGGTTTATTAATTTATAGTTAACTTTTATAGCTATAGCTGAATGCTTTGAAAGAAGTGTGTACCTCAAACTGGGGCCCAAAATACTTTAAAGAAAAAACAACAAAAAAAGCATAGATTTTTCCATGTTGCTGAAAATTGTTTATACAACATTCAGGACACCAAGGTATTTCGGCCTAAGATGCTCCAGCACAGGTATTTAAAAAATTTTCATACCTATTGTGGGTAAATTATGTTTTGGCCACAACCTCCATCAGAATCAATTGTCTTTTCACTAGTAAGGGGTTGAGTAAATTGAAGAGTGACCCATGTAATGTAATGTTCCACCTGGAAAAAATTATACGTGTCCCTGTATCTGTCTTGTGATGGTGGCTCTGCATGCTAAATTATGATAAATTGTCACAAATGTCCATGTATCTATGAGCCACCATGAACTGTGAGTCATAAGATGGATTGTCTACAGTATAATTTCTCTTTATGTATCATTGCAAGGACTTCATTTTTATCTGCTTTCTAGGAGCTGTCAAGCTAGCTACCTTAAAATGAATCAGAGAAAAGCACTTTCTGGTGTTAAAGGCTAAAGAGACATGAACAAAAGGTTTAGGCAAAGAAACTTATATATCGTGGCCAAAAAAAATGGAATTGAGGAGAGTATGTTTCGTATGGATTTCTCAGGTTTCGATGCTCGCTGGCCTGGCAGCTGTAGTTTTTCAAAGCTCTGAGTTCTCTCCTTTTTCTGTTAAATCTGACTGTTTTATCTAAATACTCTTCCATTGTTTTCTTTGTTGATCTCCCTTCAGAGGCTCTTTATCTGTGCTATTTGTCTCTGTTTATCTGCTTATTTTTTAATGATTTTTCTTTTCAGTAATGCTAGGCCACAAACACTGAAATCTTTTAAGCTGTTGTTGTAATATTCACTGTCACTGCTGTGTGATGATAGCTCTAACCACACTACTGTATTTTCTGAGCCTGAACTTTCCCTGACTCTGTTTGCTTCCCATGTTTTGCTTCTTTACATGTGCTTAGGGCACCTCACTTTCTGGGATGCTGCAGATTCCCAGACAACTGCAAGATTCCTGCACCTTATGTACCAGGTTCACGGCCCTTGGCAGTTTCAGAATAACAGTAAACACTGCTTTGGCAAGAATAATGTATCTATGCAAGATAAAGGATGGAGCAAGAGTCTTAAAATGGTTAATTTCATCCCGAAAGAGAGCAAAATCAGCTGTTAAAATGCCCAGTTGGACTTCTGTCTTACTGCAACTTCAGTCTTTTCTGAATTTGTGATACTGTTTGATATTCTTAGTGAGGAAAAATAAGTTCTCGTGTGTATGTTTAAAGGTGGTGTTTGTGATTGTAATTCCTTTTGCTTCCATGTAGTAGTATTGTCAGCAGGTAAACAGATTGAGGAGGAACAGCCTTAACCAAGACTTGGTTCTATTCTTCTCAGCCCATTACTCTACTGATGGAGTCATCAGATGCAATGAATCTTGCTTGCCTAACAGCTGGATACTATAGACTGCTGGTTGACTCAAGGCGCTCAATATTTAACATGGCCAACAAGAAAAATACAGGGAGCCGAGAAACAGGTATTAATTCCACAATATGTTAATGATGGGCCAATGTATAAAGCAGAAGCCAACTTAAGCCAGTGCACCTCCAGATGAATACAAGGCTAAGCCAAATGAGATCTGATTGCTGGCTCAGACATAGCACCACAGTATATCAGTTCAGCTTTATGATGTTCTAATATTCAGCCTATGATAGCATCTTAATGGTAAAATCGGTGATGCATGTCTTTCATACTTTAGAGAAACAGATGCATGCTCCCTGGAGTGCTATTATTCTATATGTGTATATCTTTTGTAAGAATACATATGGTGTTGGAGAAACCAGCTGGGGATTTGGGTTTGTGTTACTGTTCCTGGAATAGCATTTGTACCTAGTTGAGATTTAGTTTTGTTCTAAAGTACAAAAGTACCAGTTACATTTTAGGTCATTAATTCAACAGGTATTTAACTTAGAGCAGAGGTGAGTTTGAAAGTGTTTTTCTGAAATGTTTGATGGCCCAGCTATCCTATTTAGAGTGTTTATTGCTCAGCATTAACAAGTTATTGTGTAAAAATTACATTACTTTGCTCTTTGATTTCACAGAGTCGATTTTATTTCACCATCCTATAGGAACTGAAAATAGAGGGAAGCATAATCTCCTTGCTTCAGAGTGGAATTGTATACCAAAAACTACCACTTTCCTGGCTGAAGGAGATCAAGAGACTCAAATGTCCTTTGCTGATCCAAAACAGAAGACTGTAGATGTTTCTGAAAGTCTGTTATGTCCAAAAGAACACAGACATCTGTACATAGAAAATACTTTTAATTCGGGTGGATTTGATCAGCATCTGGCCAAACAAAGTGACCCCAATGAAGCAGAAGAAAGCAGAAATTTTAATCAGCCTTCACTGCTGTCACTCTCAGGTTTGGAATCTAGCAAGAAAGCACAGGATTCCCCCAGGGGAGCAAAAGTTTCCTTTATATTTGGAGATCACAACTTGGATGGTATCAGTCCTCAGACTCTTGGCTATGAAAGGCTTTTGGATGAAAGTCCAGAAGTACTAGAAAAACAAAGAGCCATTTATATTAGTAATGCCAATGACATTAAAGGCCTGGAGTTGTCACCAGATGCTGAAAGCATTCAGTTTGCTACAAATTCTGTTTACGCAACTATAAATGATGGTAAAATATTTGGAGCTGCAGAAGGGATAGAAGAGCCTTTGCTCCATGATATTTGTTACGCAGAAAACACAGATGATGCTGAAGATGAAGATGAAGTAAGCTGTGAAGAAGACATTATGGTAGGAGAAATCAATAGGCCTGCTCTTCTCAGCCTTTCTGGTTCTAGTGATGACATTATTGATTTGACTTCACTTCCACCTCCAGAAGGTGATGATAATGAAGATGATTTCCTATTGCATACCTTAAACATGGCCATTGCTGCTCCTCCACCTGGATTCAGGGACAGTTCAGATGAGGAAGACTCTCAGAATCAAGCAACGCAGCCTAGAGACAACAAGGAGCAAGCCAGTAATGTAGGCAATGATGACATTCCAGTGTCGCTTATCGATGCTGTCCCTACTAACACAGAGGGGAAGTGTGAGAAGGGGCTAGATGATGCTGTAGTCTCTACTCTTCAAGCACTAGAAGCGTTGGCTGCTTCAGAGGAACAGCAGACGAATGACAATTCAGGTTCTTTCACCATAGTTACATTTATTCATTGAAAATCATTCCATCTCATCCATTTAGCTTTGGAAGTACTCCATTTCATGAGGGTTGGTTTTTTTTTTTGGTTTTCCTTTTTTTCTTTTTTTTGCCATCATTTTGCATACATCATATTCCATATTATTTAATGGAACTACCATTATGTTATTAAACTACCTGTCCTGGGAACTGTGCAATAAAGTCAAAGTATTCTTGCAAAGCATATTTTTGTCTCTAACACACCCCCTTTGCTTGTCACTTATCCAGGTGCTTCAGCTGCTGTCATTTAATTGACTCTTATTTTTTGTGGCTTGCAGGTGTAGCTATCCTGCGAGCATATAGCCCTGAGTCATCTTCAGATTCTGGCAATGAAACAAATTCCTCTGAAATGACTGAAAGCTCTGAACTAGCCACGGCACAGAAACAATCAGAAAACACTGCACGTATGTTTTTGACCACAAGTGAAGGCTACCAACCCCTTGTGGAAGAGCAGACTGAGTTTCCCATCGCTAAGAATCAGGCTGGAGGGCCAGGCATGAAGCCCTCTCAGCCTTTGGGTGGTCGTCAGGCTGCAGAGCTACAGTCAAAAGTTGTGCCTTCAAAGCAGATTCTTCATTCAGATAACATGGAAATGGAGCCAGAGACCATGGAAACAAAATCTGTCACTGATTATTTTAGCAAATTGCACATGGGATCCTTGGTATATTCTTGCACTAGTAAAAGGAAAAATAAGATGACAGACAGCGAAGTAAAAGCACCCTCTGATGGCAATGCTACTGTGAAAAAGCAACAGGGAACTAAAAAAGCAGAGATGGATGAAGATCTAAAAGCTAAATTTGGAACTCTTTCAGCAAGAGATAGTCAACGCCTAAGCACTTTTAATGTGGAGAGAACTGCCTTTCGCCAAAGATGGTATGCTGCTGACGATGGGGCAGCAGATAAGCCAAGCGCAGAAACAGTGAACGGGAAGACTTTTCCAAGAGGTCCTGTCATTGGTAAAACAGAAACTGACTGTAAGGATGAAGTGGATCCTGAGGTGGATCGGGATGATACCTCAGGGCTTAGCCAAGGGGAAAACTTTCTGTCAGATATGACTCCTGTGTCTTCAGCCAAAGACCTAAATGACGCAGAAGATACCGATTTATCTGCAGATGACCATCCTTCGAAGCTTCCAGAAGCTGAGCAGAGCGTGGCTAGACTTTGTGAGTATCACTTGGCTAAGCGCATGTCATCTCTGCAAAGTGAAGGCCATTTCTCGCTGCAAAGCTCTCAGTGCTCTTCAGTGGATGCAGGATGCAGCACAGGCAGTAGCACATGTGCTACCCCCGTTGAATCTCCTCTTTGTACCTCTGATGTCAAGCACATTATCTCCGACCCATCAATGAAGGGCATTGCCTATATTCCAGCAGATGAAAGAGCTGCCATTCTTCCAAACCATGGAACGACATACAAGGACCTGCATCAGCAGCCTGAAGCCGTGTGTCACAGAATGACGGTGCCTGTTGTGCATTCGGCAATTAATGCTGAGCCACTGTTTGGCACTTTGAGAGAAGGATGTCATCGGATCCCCAAGATAAAAGAAACTACAGGTACAGCAGTAATAAAGCGTTTCTTATGTTTGGGGTTTTTTTTAAGCTATGCGTAAAGGTTGAGGACTAGCTGTGATACTTACATTATCTTTACCTGAAACTACATCATCAAGCTGTAGCAGGCAGTGGGATTAGACCTTTGGTGTATCTGTTCATTTTAGCTGTATGTGTTGAGATGTTCTTAGGAGCTGCTTACAAAGTTCAATTTTTAAAAAAAATTCTCAGTACAGTTGAAAATATTTGGGAGGACACTGATGGAGAGGCCTCTCTTCCACTCTTTGGAAGCCTCTCCAAAAGGCATAGTTACTTGAGCTCCGGGATTATAGGATGACTTTACAAGGTATATTAATGTAGGAGAGAAAAAGCTGTGATTCATTTATTGTTTATCTTAAATGCTATTTTAGCAGATTATCAAAACCATGCCAGTATGAATAAAAAGCTCTAAATGTAAGGATGAGAAAATGTCACTATCCTATTAAGTATGGATTTACTTCACGATCTGAGAGTAGGTGTTTCCTTAAAGAATAATTTACATACAGAACCATTATCACATTTTTAAGTTCAAATTTAAAGAGATTTTATGAACTTACTGTTATTAAAAAATGCAGTTTTT
Source organism: Scolopax minor (assembly GCA_028566535.1). NCBI lineage: Eukaryota > Metazoa > Chordata > Aves > Charadriiformes > Scolopacidae > Scolopax > Scolopax minor. Next base: position 135,156,449 of record JAOXNG010000001.1, on the reverse strand, counting down.
CAGAGATAGCATTGGAAATTCTTTCAGTTAGATTTTAAATATTTCTCTCTTCCTGGGTTGCAACCCACATGTAGCGGTAGTGTGTGAATGCATGAAAATCCAAAAGTGGCACAGACTAGGAGGTAGAATGAGAAATGCTATTTCTCTGCCAAAAAACCCCACATAACCAAACCAAAATTACCATGAATGCATCTTTCCATACTCTCTCAGGTATAGTTAGGCCATATTTTGGGAGATGTTGGATGTTTTATAGATTATTTTCTTTTCCCTTTTTTTTTTTACAGTAGTCTTCTGTAGTGGAATGAACATCTAACTATTCCTAAGTTATAATTTGTTGATAAATTCTAAGAGATATCTTAATGAAATGCAAAAGGCCTGAAAAACTAGAAATGTAATTTTTTGAGAAACATTTTGAGGAATGGAGACCACTGGGAAATACCAGGAATCCGTTTGTCCTGACTTGTTAAAGATATTTAAAAGTTCAGTCTCTGAATATTATCAGGGTGATGCTTAATTATTTTGTCTGCTCTTCTACTACCCCTAGTGTAGCTTTCACAGAGCCTGAAAAGGGAAGACAAGGAGGCATGCCTACAGCTTTTCCTAGACAGCCTCTAGCTGACTCCATCATGCTATCATCCATGCTATCAGAATCAAAGGTGCCAAGTCAAAATCAAGACTCTTGTGACATTCCCAAAGTAAATCAGGCTTGTGGGGCAACAGTTAGTTTACGGCCATATGACATGATAGGAGGAAGCCTCAGGGTGCCGCACAACAGGAAAGTGCTGAGACGCAGCAGCAGCATCACTGGAGGATCTGCAGGCATTGAGATGCTGTTTGAAAAGAAGGCAGCCGCAGCCAGCTTGAAATGCCTGGACATCACCCAAAGGGATGAACCCAAATCGGAGAGAAGGGTGGAACTCCCCCTGGGAAAAAAGCTGTCAAAAAGTTATTCCCAGAGTTGTGTGTACGTCAGCACTGATAGGAAGGACAGTAAGAGGTGTTCGGGAACAGGCTCCAGTCAGAAGGACTCCAAGCAGTGTCGGACGTTGCCTTTGAGGAAGCTGGACACCAGCGCCTGGAGGTGTCGTGGCCCCTTTAGCTATTGTTTCCTAAGCAGAGGAAACGATGACAATGATGATGAAGATGATGGAGACAGCCATCAGCTCTCATGTCTCTTCAAACCTCAGATCCCGTGTGAGCTCGCAGAACCAGTCGGTGAGTCGTTTTCCAATGAAAACAAGCAGAAAGACTTGGAGTCCCCGAAAGCTGCTGAGCCCCTACATGATGAGGCAGTCGATGTGCATGAGAAGAGCAGTGCTGACATCCAAGGTGGCCAAACTGATGTGAATCTCAATGATGTGGCCTTTGATGCACGAATCACGCGCATAAACATGATGAAAGAGAAGACATATGCAATGCCTGATGGATTTATTGCAGCACAAAAGGATGCCAATGAGCTACTCTCACTGGTCCGAGCAAGTATGGGCAAGAGAGAAGATTTACATCCAGAAACATATGACCTTAAACTTTCTAAGTACAAACAACTGTTATCTATGGAATCGAGACAGTTGGGAAGTGCCTGCAGGAAAATGGCCATGGCTGATAAAAGCCCTGAGGAAATGCTTTTAGCTATGACTTCCAGCTTTCAAGTACTCTGTTGCTTAACAGAAGCCTGCATGCGTTTAGTTAAAGTCATGAACTCTGAAACACAGCAGCAGGAAATTATAGCTAAGATAGACGAGGTTGTAATAAACTACATTTGTCTTCTGAAGGCTGCAGAAGCAGTATCAGGCAAGACCTCCAGTGATCCTAGCGTTAAACTCTTGGCTCGACATTCGACTACCATGGCCGCTATTGTAAGCACACTAACACGTTCTCTTAAAATGCTTTTAAACAAATAAAATACAAAAGTCACTTCATAATCTACCTTTGCAAAGCCATACATAAAAAACTTTTATTTACTGTATGTGTATGAACTAATGTAACAAACTCAGCTTTCTCTGTATATTTTGTTATTTTATATAAAATAGGTATGAGATTAAAAAAAAAAAAAGTTAAAGTGCTGAACACTGACAAAAGTAATCACCAGATCTGTCCTTCCATTTGTACGAAAACAAAAGCCAAAAAAACTCTCTCCCCAAGACCAGAAGAACAAACAGAAAAAATCCCATAGAGGAGCAAATTGTTGTTTGGCTATTTTTCATATAGTCAAATCTCTGGTTGTATGAAGTGAACTTTTAGAGCCCATTATGTCAATGAAGTTGTTTTTTGTTTCATCCAAGTTTTCACTTGGAGAATGCTCCATGTTTAGAAATGAGAAGTTAAATCATAATGTATATAACACAATATTTAATGTTTTAAAATTATAATTTTTAAGCATTGAAAATAGCAAAAAGACATTTAAATCCAAGAGACTATTATAACTTACTAGAGAATATATATATAATAAATGACTCTTTTGTTCATATGGCCTGAATTACCCGATTCTTCTTTTCTAGGAAATTCTGTATTAAAAGAAAAAAAAAACTATTGAAAATCCCAACTAAAGAGAGTATCTGATGTATTGAACGTAGATAGTGAAGGTAACTGTGGAAGGCTGAGGACACAGAAACCAGACTGGTGGTGGTGGTCTCTTCGTCAGACCAGAATGTATAAGGCAGGTCTACACACTCCTTTCCCTGGTAAATGAGAGAGGGGACTGTCCGGAAATTCCTATGCTGTTTACTGTTTCATCATATATTTATGGTGCATCGGAACAACATGAACTGCATCTATTTTGTTAAATATTTTATACTTCATATTTTATGATTCTGAATGTTTAACTGTAAATAAGTTAGAAATAAAATGAAGTTTTCAGAATACAATAAATATCTCTGAAATATTTCCAGCTAGAGACAGTTCTTCTCTGAGTGATGACAAAGGCAATTTGTGAATAATCTCTCCCATCTGAACCTTTCTGGAAAATATTTTGTTAGTCTTGTGTTTGAGAGACAGTCCAAGCGAAAGCTTGCAGTTTCACCTGGCAAATAGGCTTTCGCGAGCGCATCTGTTAAACTTTCCAGTCACCAAGGAGCAGCAGCCCTTGTGGAAAGTTCAGGATACCATTCTCCAACCTGGTGTGGGTAATATTCATCTGTTTCTCGTAGTGTCACATGCAAAGAGTACAACCATTCTCTTTGAAGACTCACCCGTTCAGTTGAAGCACGTGTGCTGAACTAGAAAGTCTAAACCAACAAAATTAAGCTTTTGCCAAGCAAATATTTTCTTGCACAGAGTCATGCACCTCACTGTGAAACTCAGACATGCTTTTTCCTCCGACTGCAGAGAAACATCTTCAGAAACATAGTATCAGAAGCTTAATCTGTTGTCTGTAGGAGGAAAATCTGATTTCCAAGACCAATAGCACGTGGATCCACTCTCGAGGGCAGCTCAGAGAGGCTGCAGGCTGAACTACTTCAGTGGTGGGTGATAACAGCCTGTCCCATGTGGTGCTCCCACTCAGTGCTCTCATTCTGGCAGCCCTGGGAGCGGGGCTGTGTGTGCTGCTCTTTTGCTGCAAGTACCAGTGAAGTTCTTTCTGTGGTTTTCCCAGTATTTCACACTGGGAGAAAAGCTGAATTATTGTATTGGTGCATGTTCCTTTGCTGCTTTGTGAGTTTATGTAAAAATGTCATCAGTTATTTGGAAATACTAAGTTTCAAGAACAGATTTAGGATTGTCACAACTAAGCATCCACATAGATTGTAGGGATGTGGCACCTTCAGGGTTGCTAGTCCAGTCCTTTTTATTCCACTCCATTTCATAAATTGGTCTAATTTTATTTCAAAGGTAAGTAGATTTTTGTTGTCCTTACTGTTTAAGAACTTTTCTAATTGTAAACCTGCTCATTTGTTCCCTAAAGTTAACTATAGTCCTTATTTGTGGCAATATTTTTTAGGTTTAACTAGTGGGTTTTTTTCCTCTCCTTCATCGTATCACTCTGCATCATCTAGAAGAGTCTGTCTTCTCTGTTATCCTTTCATCAGGTAGTTGTAGGCTGCAGTAAAGTCTCCCCTGAGCCTTCTCTTCTCCAGGCTGAGTAAAACACGTTCCTTCAGCTTTTCCTTGTGTATTGTGAGCCCTAGCCCCTGACCAGCATAGTGACCCTCCACTGGGCTCAATGGTGTGACTTCATAAATCACCACCATGTTCCTGTCTCAGTTTTGATAAATAGGATCATCTAGCCAAGCTCTCTGAGTCACCTCTTAGAAGGCAGCTTCTCTTTCCCCCAGGATTTCAGATATCCCCATGCGGTACCATGTGAATGTCTTTTTCGTAATCTTTCCACACAGAATTACAGGCAGGCTTTTAAATGCTGCCTTATGAGGACTGTGCAATGGCAAAGCTGCTGGAAATAATCTGTCTGCAGTCTCCTAGAGTCACGTGTATTTACAGGGATGTTAGGTTGGTGTTTGACAGTCCTTCTTTGTCAGTAAGTATTTTCGTCATCCTTCTAGGCTCCAGGGAGACCTCAATGTGCCCTTTAAATACTCAAAGGGGACTTAAAAGACAGATAGGGGCAAACTTTTTAGCAGGGCCTGTTGCAATAGGACAAGGAGTAAGGGTTATAAAGTAAAAGGGGAAGTATTTAGGGTAGATATAAGGAAGCAATTTTTTACAAGGAGAGTGGTGGAATACGGGCACAGGTTGGCAAAAGAGGTGGTAGATGCCCCATGCCTGGAAACATTCAAGGTCAGGTTGGACAGGGTAGTTGTAGTTGCAGATATC
>JAOXNG010000001.1:135134794-135151582 GCA_028566535.1 Scolopax minor | reverse complement strand
GGACAGGGTAGTTGTAGTTGCAGATATCCCTGCTCATTGAAGGGGCGCTGGACTGTGTGACCTTTAAAGGTCCCTTCCAACCCAAACTATTCTGTGTTTCTATTATTCTGCTTTCCTGATAGTAACTGATAGTAATTAACTGATAGTAATTTTGAAGCATATGACCTTGCACATCAGTGGCTACTGAATTATAACCTATTTCTGTTAATCTTCAGCATTAAGGTCTCCTAATCTTCCTATATGGCATTCTGATTGATTCCTGCATTAATTGTATGTCTCAACTTCATGTCATCAGGAAATGTCATCAGTATGTAAATGCTTTTTGCACTAAATCAGTAAAGACATTCTAAGTAAGATATCATAATCTGGAATATACTATACTCTTACAAATTATTATATATACACTGTATGTTTAGTAATTTTTTAACTTCACAAAATGACAGGCATCTTCATGTCTAAGTCCCAGCATTCAGGCTATTTTCTAAAATAAAATTTGGCAAAGTTTGCCCTTTTTGAAATTAAGAAACCAAGCTGCATAGCCAAATGTATTTTCCTTCTATTTAATTGAAAATCAATCAATTCATGATCACCAGAAGAGCCAGAATGCTCCCTGATGTACTCTGTCTTACACTAGCACATTATTTGTAGCTGAGAAATGAACTTCTGAGTAACTTTGTCACTTACACAGTTTATATCTAAGAGAGACCCTATGACTGCATTGAAATCCAGTTAAAGTTAGCACTATTTTGTCAGGGACTAATTGCGCTTTATAGGGTATAACTGTAGTGTTGTAGCTGCATTTGATAATAACCAGATCCTCATTGCACTGAGCCCTAAACGGGTATAAAGTGAAAATTTGGTTCATGTCACAAGTAGCTGATTGCTGTGCATGTGGCAGTAACATTAACCAGCCTTTATAATTTGCCATTCCAAGTTCAGGAGTAGCTGTTCTGCTCATAAAGTGATGGCAAGCAAAGCCATCACAAGCTTCCACTGTGCTATTTGAGAAAATCCCTTGTGTGTAACCAGAGCTAGATCTGGACAATGCGATGGAGAGCATGAGGTGCTCACCATTTAAGAAAAAAAGAAAAAAAAGTTAATTGCATTTTTCCGTAAGTGTCCTCAAGGTGAAATATGAAATTTCTGGTCAGTGCTGATGAAATTTGGGGGACGCTTATGAGTGAAAATTCATGAGACTCAATAACAACACTCCTTTTGGTGACTTTGAAGCGACGGATTCTGGGGTGCAAAGTCGGGGAGCAAATTTCTGACTTCATAAGAAAAAACCCAAGGCAAACTAACCTAGCAGTCTGTTGTACTGTGGTAAATGTAAACCTTTCAGTATTGATTTTTAAGTGTATTTCCATTCTGAAAAGAGGACTGTGGCATTTTTATGCCACAATATTGCATATTTTTATGCAATAGGCCCTACTTAGTTGCATTTTCAAGTTCATTTTATCATTCTGAAAAATTAATTAATTATTCACAGCCTGCAAAGGTAAGGAAGAGTGAAAGAAATGTGTTATGTCTCCTGCTATTGCTCATGTTTGGGGGATATTTGCTTTCTGTGGTACCTGCACTTGCAACCCCCTTCTTATTCTCAGCACGTTATATTTGACACAGGTTACCTCGAGCTACTTCATGTTATTTCAACTGCCAACCAAGTTATTTTTTATTCATTTAATTTTCATCAGTGTCTTATTTCAGGATAACCTTGTCTTATCTGTGAGATTTGAATTATACCTTGTTACCTGCAAAAGAGATGCCTTTACTGCCTCAGAATAAGGCATGCTCTTTTGTGATCCCTTTGCCATACTTTTTAAAGTGGAATGGGAGGGATCAGGAGCTTAGATAGCAGCCTGAGAAGCTAGAAAAGCCTCTTCTCATCCAGGAGGCCAAAGCTGCAAAACGCTAATATTGGCCAAGTTGGAATGCTTGCCACCATCCTCAACCCCAGTGGGGGGCTTTCATTCTGATGAAACTAGAAATGATTGTCCCAAGTCTTGTGCTCAAGGAGGCACTTCCCTCTAAACTTTATGTCATGAGATGATGAAGGCAGGACCTCTCAATCTAAGTGAACAAGGGTTTACTGCACAAAGTCCTTAAGTCAGCACTGCTCTTCCGTGAAGTGTGAGAGCTTTCTCCTTGATGGCAGCATCAAGGCAATTTCTATTGGGGAATGACCGTTAAATTTTCTCCAACATTCCAAGAAGCAGCATTAGATGTGTTCCCTCTGGGTTTGACGGTCCCTTTGGGCAACAGGACCAAGCAAGGACTGGCCAAAGGACCAGAAGCTTCACATCATGGAGTTCCACTTCATCTGAATTACACGCAAGGCTTTCCATCATATCTAAATGTGTTAAGTGAGGATTTCACCACTCAACTATCCTTACCTGGAGACGATGTGCATTGGTTTTCTTTCTTCCAGAATTTGATTACTCCTTTACAAAGGATCATGGAGAACTAGACTAATTTATTAGTAGTTTGTGTACCAGACCCTCCCCAAATGTTTATCAAAATGTTTGTCTGAACAAACAAGGGGTGCCCACTGCACTGGTGGGAAAGAATTTTAATATAAAAGTCCCCTCCCTTTCTCAAAGAGACTTCTGCTGCTACTCCTGTACCTGTTATTGCAGAATGTGGGCTGTTGGACTCATTTTGGTATTGAAATGCTTTTCTCCAGGCTGCAGATGCAGGAAGGCATGCTCTTGGAGAGACAGCCTTATAAATAGTGGAAGGGAATTCATGTTATTAACTAGGTTAGCCTTTTGGGTTGATATGTTTGTTGGTCTTCCTCCCCTTCCCAGCAATTCAGATGGTTCCAAGTTGCCTGCTCAAACTGAAGTAGTCTGATCCTTCGTTGTAAGTTCCTTACCCTTACTGAAATCAATTTAACATCTATCTCAGCCTTAAGCTCTAAGATGATCAAGATGTTTTCCTCCACCAGACAAGTGAGTTATGGGAATTTGAATTTGACGTTTTACATTCTTGTGGATCCTCCTTCTCAAAAAAGAAGGTGGCTTGCTTTGTTGTTATCTTGTTTGTTAGAAAAACAAGATAAATTCATACCCCTGTGGTTCTCCTTTGACCTTATTCTTCAAAGACAGACCATCTCTTAAGATGCAGTCATCATTTTTGCTGAAGGTGCTGTCTTAACATCACTTTGATTTATGTTCTCCTTCACGTTCCTTTACGCTTCTAAGAAACATGCCTTATTTTCTATCTTTAATACCAAAAGAGCTCCCTTTATATTTGTAGTCCAGACTTTCTCAGAGCATACAGACCGTGTATATCTCTGACAGATCCAGTACTTATCTAGATGGATGCTTAGTGTTTTGGCATTTGCTATAAAACTTAGAAATTGATACTTCCAACTGAGTATACAGCTTCAACGAGACTGTTGAGTTACTGAACTGCTACATATCTACCATTCTTTCCCCAGGCACTGTGCCATCTCTGATGAGCTGCCTCAAGAGCTCCCACAGCACTTGGTAGAGTCAATATAGAAGTGCTGTTTGCATGAGGGACATCAAGAACCTCTGCTAGATAATTTATGGCAGGTAATTGTAGAAAGTGTGAACAAACCTGTGGATATTAATTTAAGAGTAAAAAAAGAAGACACCCTGAGCTGTATTAGCAGAGTTTTCTTCAGTGTTTTAGGTGGTGTCTCTGTGACCAAGAAGGAATTAAAATGGTTTATGGCACACTAGGTTTTTTATGTAGTTGTGCCAAAGGTGATGACAAGAGTGTGAATGCATCCTTCGTGGTTACTGCAAAAGGAAAATCTGCAGTCTGGAGTGATAAGGTGTAGGTGTATCCTAAGAACAAATTTATTTATAGACCATGCATCCTAAAGAAGACCAATTACTGGTAAGTTATGTTTCTTTCTCAAAGGCCAATTTCTATTCCACCTGTGAATGACCATTAAAGGATAACGGGACAGCAATCTGTATTAACAAAGGTGGAATTAAGCTTATAATAATAATAAACAGTGTTATTGTTGTTTCTTACTATAAGCAAAGGGCCAAAAGAAGATTGTTGCCTCTAATACAGAATTTACAGACAACTGGTAGCAACAAATATAAAAAACATTTTTTAATCACAATTTGATAGAGGAGACATGGAGACGTTACACAATGGTTTTTACAGTGTTTTTACAGAGTTTTTTGCTCTTCAGAGAGAAAGGATGTTGCCTAAATCCTTCTTGGCAATGCATTGCAAGAATCCTCCATATTGCTTATGCCTTTAAAATGACAGCATGAGTTGACAGTAAATGTCATCAATAGCTTATCCTTGGAAATGTTCTTTTTCATGTTCTAGACTGTAAGTTTGTATGTGTGATACATTTGAAAATGGTGTATTTAGATGTTGATGGTGACAACCTGAAGGCTTCAGACAGTGCTCCAGACTTTAGTTTCAGTAGAAGTGTTGAGTTCCTTAATATAAATTAGGAAGTCTTCCAGTGTCCATGGAAAGATATGATCTTAGCACTACCTCATGGGAATCCCATATTCCAGATGGCCAGGATTGTTTTTGCTGAAAGAGATGCCAGAGGAATCCAGTTTTACTTTGACTCTTTTATTGCCTTTGAAATGGCCACAATGCAGAAGTCATGGATGCCTGAAGCATATCCTGGTCTGTCTGTAGTTTTGCTGAGACTGATCATGCTATCATCTTCTGTCATCCTCTCTACAATTTCTGATACCTCTTGAATCTTCATGGGCAACCCAAAGAACTGACAGCCTTCAGAAAGAACAGTCCCAGCATCAAAACTTTTCCTAGTACATAAACCCATGTTTAGTGCTCCAGCTGATCTTCAACTGCTTTCTGCAGTTTCAGGCAGAAAACTTCCTGTGCTCCCTCTCTTAGTTCTAGTCCAAAGTCAGCATGTTTCAGTGGAAAGCTTTAAAGCTTTGAAGCCCCATTAAATACTTAATTTAGGTCTTCCAGTGTAGGTCAGTTCCATGAGCGAATGTATTATAGGAACAAATGTACAGCTAACTGTGCAGCTGACTTTCTCCTTAATAATGCTGAACCATCACTGCCTGAAGCAGCCAGATGTACCTTATAACAGTGCAGTTTCAACAAACATAACGTCTCTGAAGCAGTTATCTATGCAGATCACTACTTGGATTAGATACTTAAATATAAACTATTTATCATACTAGATTTGGCTTTTTATAACTGTAATTTCAATTTTCTTTCATACATTGCAGATCATTATATTTAATTCTTCTTGGTTTACACTTTTTTTTTTTACACCATATCTTTTTATTTCCTATTTTATTCCTCCCCTCTTTCATTGTTAACTCTTTTATACTTGAAAACTGTGTCTTAAAAAAAATGTATGGGGTAAATTTCTTATCAAAGATGCTTCATGGGGTTTTGCTTTTAAAAGCAGTTCCTTGCCTTCTAAAAAGGAAAATACTTACTGCAGCATCTTCTTTTTAAGTCACTGAAACAGAATATTAAAAAGAGAATCTTCTATGAATAATACGTGGAAGAACTACAAGAGCAAGGCAGCAATGCATTCCTCGAGGAGCCGGGAAGGGTAAGTATTCACCAGAACAAATGAGGTCATGCCTTTCAGCTGCTTTGTTTGCACAGTGATTGGACTTCAGGTACAATATGATCCAGGGGAAAAAAAAAAGAAAAACAAAACAAAACAAAACAACAAACAACCTTTGCCTTGAAGATGCTTCTGTGGAGATTCCTGCCAGTATGCTCTCCAGAAGTGGAAAGGTTCAGGGACTTCCACTGAAACTCGGAGTATGTAATGAGGAGCCTTTGGACAATGAAGTGTCCCTGTGGAGGCAGCCTGCTCAGCACACATGGCTCTGTGTCTGTCATGAAGGTAAGATTCAAATTCTTTTTCACATCCTTATCATTCCCAGTGCTGCTGTTCTTCCTCCTGACTTAATTTCTCCTGACAGACTTACTGATTTAAAAAAAATAATAGTTTTGAGTGTTTTTTCTCTCCTCTTGCTGTATGAAAACCCCAGATAAATGAATAAATTAACTACTGGATAATAAAAACTGATTCTACACAAAGGCTTATTTTGCATGTAAAGGGAGGACTTCTTTAACAATAATAGTATTATGAATAAAATTGTTAATAGAATCTTAGATTTGTGTAACTGAGTTACCCGCTAACAATGTATTTAAACAATATCTGAAGATATTATGATCCATATTTTTATTGACTAATTTTTTAGACTTTATTTTTCCTTCCCTGCTTATCCTGAAATTCAGGAAAATGCAGCTTTCTTTGCAAAGCTTATTGAAAAGGAATCTCGTTGAAAATTGCATTCTTCTTCCTGAATGTCCATATTTGTACTCGGCAAGTTAAACACGGCTACATTGGGAGTCTTTGTCCTTACAGAATAATTTGCACCATTTATATCTTTGATTTTCAAGGGTGCCTTCTTCTCACTGAATCTAGTTTTATGTTCTCAGTGCAGACAGGCAGCATCAAGACCCATCTTAAAAGCATCTGGGGTTTTGATTGTTTTCATAGAAGGCCATTCCAGAATATCACTGATGTATGGATTAAGCACCTGGTTTTAATTTCTAACCAAAGTGTAGGATAGAAGGCTAGTTCTAACACTACATTTTTTATTTAAATAGATATTTTCTGTCACTAATGCTTGTACATCAAATTCCGGATGAGATCTGACCCATCTTTATATAATGGCATTATTACTTCTCTGTCTTTGAAAGATTTCTTGTCTGTCACATCACAAGATCCAGTTTGCCTTTCATGCCAGAAGCTCACTGGTGACTTAGTGCCATTCTGTGAATTACTAGTATGCTCAGTTCTTTCTCAGTCAATTAAAACTGATGAACTCCTAAGTTACAGTGGACGTTTTTTGTGTTCCCAGGGAAGAATTCATCTTCCTTGACTTTACTGTCTAAATGCTGGGTATCAGGTATAAATCACCTAAACACTCTTGACAGTCAATGCAGGAAGAGAAGGAGGCATCTCCAGAGGCACATTCAAAGGTGTCTGGGATAAATCATCTCCTGGATACACTTTTTTCTCTCTTTCTGTTGACAATAGAGAGAGCCTAGACAATAGCCCAGTCTCAGCAATGAATATAGGGAGATGAATATCCACCACCACGACCACCACCATTTGTCACTGTACTGTTCTGAATTTTAATTCACATCAATTAGTATTTGTCAAAGTCATCTACTCTTCACCTTTGCTAGTGACATCTCATCATCACCAAATTGATGATAGCTCCCATCTTTGAGTTAATCAAGTGCCTTGAAAGGCAAGAAGCATATTTCTCCAAATGAAATTCATTCAAATCAAGGGATTCAAATCAAGCTATTCCCAGTATCTGTTTGAGGATGTTATTTAGCCAATTAGACCACATACCCCAGCTTTTTAGACTTTTCTCTTGTCTGATTGTTTGCCTTATTCATACTCACATTTCTTAATATTTTGCTTACAAAGTTTTAATATGTAAATATAAATATACAATATAAAGATATGATCACTTTTCAGATTTTTCATGCTGAGTAATTCTGAACTTAGTTTCTTTTCTTTGACATTTCTGCTGAGTTAACACTGAACAGCATATGAATTCTACCAAAGGTTATTAAGAACAACGCCATAGCCAAATTTAAGAGCAAACAATAAGGAACAGTTCCAGAACTCCTAGTAGTATGAAGACTTAGTCTGAGGAGCTAGGGCTGAATATTGCTTGCTTAAATTCATTTGAGATTCTTGAGTCTCATAAATTTCTTTTACTGGGCAGTTGGTGAAATATGGTTAGTAAAACAGGTAAACTTAGTATTCATTTAAACAACTTTTAATGTTGTTTATGCAAATGTTTCTATCAGAGATACTGAAATGTGAACTAGTCATGCCAGGCTCCCTTCAACCTGGAGAGAAGTAGGCACTACCAGATGCTATTCACATCACATGAAAGCAAACATCAAAAACAGGTAAGTGGATTCACATCTTGGAAATGCCTATTTCTCTGTGTTGAATTATTAATTCAGAAAGTCTATGAAGCTTTCTATATTTTTCTGTTTTTTTAACATCTGTCATTATTTTCATGGTATTTTCCCTTCCTCCTTTATGACATGGAATCCCACTAGCCCTTCTGAAAAGCATAACCACGCCAGTAGAGGACAGCACGGATGAATAACTTTGATAATACTCCACAACACGGTATTGATTTTATTTTGTCACCCTCATGCCTATATTCATTCAAGTTGGGATGCACCTGCCTTCTCAGTCTGAGTGTGCCCCAGCACTGTCTGGTGGAGCGTCTTGTAGAAATACAACATACTGCCTCCCTAAGCTCTGTGTGCCATCAGCACTGGAGTTTGAGCAATGAGCTTGGGTAGCCTGAAAGGGAGTGTTTAGGTTCTATATAAATCTCAATAGTTTATTTAGCACCAAACTTAAATAGGAGTGATTAACAGCACTTCCTAATTGTTCACAGTGTTAACAATAGATCCTTCCGAATCCTCATCAATATTTGTACAGAAATAACATAAATTGTATTTTGCCAAATTTTGAGTGGGCGGATTTCCTCACTACGTCTTTTCTCTCATTTCTAAATCCCGGATCAAGTAAATTGCAGATCAGTGTTAGTAAATAATACCAGTAATAAATAGTAGGAAAAAGGCAGATGGAGAATGTGAAACATTATTTCCAGGAATAATGTTGGAGTTTTAAATGAGAAGTCAAAAGACAATTTCCCTTTTCTTAGGCAAATGCTGTGCTTTTTCTTAGAACATATGTTGATAATTTGGCAGAGGTTCACAAAACCTTCATGTAGTTTTTGCATTCTTAATCAAAAGCTGAGGTTTTGTACAAATTAATCTCAAAATCTCAGATGGGCCATTTTATGGGATTGTAACAGCTGTTTGTTTACATTTATTGTTCAGGATGCACATAAATTTCTGTGAAACTACTCACGTTGCATATTCATAGCTTTCATTAAATCTCTTTCTCTGTTCAAAATGGCCATGTATGGCATCTACCTGAAGGTTAAACTTTTTTTAAAAGCTGTGAGTTTGTTGACAAAGAGCAAAGTACATTCTGATGGGTTTAAAATATTCTGCCAGCACTTCAGAAAAGAAGTACATCAAAAGCAATCCAGACACGTTCACTCTTTGCTTTGAATGTGCATCATCAGTGATGTCAGTGGGACTCTAGTAAAACAGTTGTTAATTAACTTATGTCCCTTCTTTTGGCACTGCAGAATAAAAGCACAAAATGTTGTAGGAGCAACCTGAAGAGCAAACATTAGTTTGTTTGTTTCTTTATTAATAATTTATCTAGAAATGTTAAAGATATTTTAAAGTTATCAAATTCTCCCGACCTGTGGCAACATTTCTAGGACCAGACCCCATCAGTCTTGCTCCATCTGGATCATTATGGTACGAGAGTTACTGTAAGGCTTGCTCCTGCAAACACTTCTTGACCTAGCACAAGTTCAGTTTTGGCTGGCAGCTGAGAGTGACAGTGCCCTTTTGAATTATACCTTTGGAAACGGAAAAGAGAGAGGCTGCAAACGTAAAATTAAAGTTGTTTTATGCGCTCTCCTGCAAATAGACAATCAGAACATAATGGTGCTTCTTATATGAAGAATGGAAAGTAAAGCAGACCCTAAAAAAAAAACCAACCCTAAACCACCTTGTTATTCTTTTCATATTTAGAAAAAAACTGAATGAAATTAATATTGAAAAATATATATTATTTCAATATCCTTAATTTATTAAGGCCTGTTCCTTTTTGTGTTAATAATTGTTCCTTTAATTTAAAACAATAATCAGGACTTAAATGTTTAGATTTCCCCATTTACTCATTTCACTTAGTGAAAAGTGTTGAAGAATCAGAACTGAGATTTGGTTTACATCAGGAAAATACAGAGGTTTTTTGAGCTTCTTGTGTTCTCCAAGGGGAAAACTATAGACAATGCTGTGAGCCATCCTATAAACAGCAACATGTTCAATTTCTTTGACAGAGAAAAGGGTAGAATCCCATTCAGTACTGCTTATATATCTGGCTACTGGTTTCTTTATGTATCTTTTCTTTCTACATGTCCTGCTTCATATGCCATCCTGCTGACTGTGCTTTTCTGCAGAAATCATGCATGTGGGAAAGGATGATATCAATTTTGCAGAGGCAGGAAAATTTAATTTTGAAATGTCCTAATTTTTGTGTGCTTGACTAGGACCTCCCCTGATTTTTTAAAATTAATTTTTAAAGTGATTTTCTAGAGTTAAAAAAACCAACAAATTCCCTTACATGCTGTATTGATATTCACACAGGTTTTGTACCTGTTCTGCAACCTCACTCCTTCCACATATAGAAACTTCATTTTTATTTCCAGATTAAAATAATACTCATAATTTTTGCAACTGGGGCCTTTTAAGCAGTTCTCTTCAACCTCTGATATCATCTTTCCACTTCACATAGAGTCAGGTCCCATCTGATTTTCTCTAGTTGAATTAAACAAGCTCATATAACATTTTGATATGGGAGATTCTTCAGAATCTACTTAATCAGGACATTGATAATCATCTGTCTCTACTGACAGTACCTCATATGTGCACAATAAGATCTCATTTACATTTTTCAATGTCAGCATATCAGTAGCTTCTAATCATCCTGGCATTGATTAATATATTAACCAGCAGTTAAGGTTGTTACCATTATGTGCTGAGATTGCACATTTAACCCACTTCCATTACTTCTACTCCATAAGGGCACCTAAATTTTCCAAAATTTTATCCCAGTCTTCCTCTCTAAAAAAAAAAACCAAAAAATCCCTCATCCCTGGAAGTGTTCAAGAACAGGCTGGATGGGGCTTTGAGCAACCTGCTCTAGTGGGAGGTGTCCCTGCCCATGGCAGGGGGGTTGGAACTCGATGACCTTTAAGGTCCCTTTTAACCCAAAACACTGTATGATTCTATGATTATGATACAAACCCATGTCATCTCACTGTCCCATCTTTAATTGACACTTGACTTTCCAGAGCATAAGCAGAGTTATATTTTTTAATCTTGTCTTAGGCTTTTACTGCAGTAAAGAAATTTAATTTAACAAGGTTTGATACGTCACCTGAGAAGATGTTTTCAAAGCAATTTTTTTTTCTGCCAAATCTGACCAGATATCTGACAGTTATGGCAATAACAAGTGTATGTCAAGGCTGATAAACAGATTCTTGTACAAACTCATAGGAAAAACTTCCATGATCACTTAGGCATCTGACTCAAGGCCACATAATTGAAGAGATCTGCTTCAAAGTCTTATTTTAGAATGACCAATGAAAAGAAACTTACAAATGCAGCTCAACAATCTGGAATAGTTTACGAGTAAGGCCAAAAAGGAAACATTTTCTTGAGGGTTATTAAAAATAGATGAATGTTGCATATGGTCATTAGGATTTATTTTAAATTAGCACAGAATTTAATGAGACACAAAGGAAAAGTATTAAGTAAATAATCTCATTTTTAGCATTTTAGCATTCAGCAGCATTTAAAATTATTCCCTCATACTTTTCTGAGGTACATAATATAAGAAAAGTCAACCCCCTCAGGAAACACTTCATATTTTTATTTATTCTGTATATAAATATACAGTTGCTTTTCTTTTTCTTTGTGCCTAGAAAGACTGGCACCAAGTTGTTTACTTAGCCATTCAGGACACCTTCTCAATGGGGAGCTTAAAACTTTGAAACTTTATTGCTTATTAACTTTTCAAAGCAGAAAAATGGCAGAGTTTTAACTTACATGAAGATGCAGACCTAGACCATAGGGCCTGTTTCCTAATAGACATATAGAAATTCTCTGAATATTCCACATTACAAATCTAGGCTTCCTAGCTCACAGTGTCATTATTGGATTGTACAGTAAGGCAAATTATTACCTCTTATGTAAAGAAATTAAATAGATGTCAGAGATGGCATTCAAATGTGTTTTAATCCAGATATCTCTGTTAGAACAAATAACACTTCCTTGACTTATATTAATTTTTTTCCCTAATGTTAATTAAGTCAGCCTAAGAATGACATTTTTTTTTTTTCCAAAACTGGAAAGTATTTCTTTCTGTTTCTTCATCTCTCTTTTCTTTTTTTTTTTTTGAGTGATACATATGCTGCTGCCCCTATGTTAGAGGAAGTATCACTTGCTTTTTACAAAGGAATATACAAATGAATAAAATAATGGGAAATAGATTGTTTACAGTTTGCCAAAAAGCATCTGATCTAGGAATAGAGCTGTTGTTTTGAGACTCAGCAGTCAAGCAGGACTCAGAAGATCAATGTCTCTGTCTTCCCAGCTGCACTGTGAAGGGAATAGTGACACATAGATCCCTAAATTCAATGTCTTACTTTTAAATACTTCAGCTGCAAGAAGATTTAATAATCTAATATTATCTGCACATTTTTATAGTTTCTTTGTGAACTTCAGGTCTTTAGGTCTATTTCTAGAAAATTTGCATTGTTAAGTTTTGTTCTGTTTTTCTTTTCACAGAGGTTTGGTAGATTAGTGCTTATGTTAAATTGTAAGCGTTGGTAGAAGCATACAATTAGTGGTATCTCTCCCATTCACACAGGCACAAGTTCTGTCCAGCTGACTGAAAAAAAGAACTCTGCCTCAGAACTATGGAAGGAAATACAGTAGGGTTGATACCATTACACAACCTCAGAAGCTTTATGGAAGCATTGTGACTTAGGTCTTGTGTAGATATTGGGGAAAGTAAAATTTTCTAATATTAGCATTTAAAATGTATACAATGTTTTAAGGTTGAGAAAAAAAAATTTCCTCCTGATTGTGTATGTTAAACTACAAAGAAAGTTCTCACACAAGTATAAATTTTTTCCAGTCTTCAATAGGATATTTCCAGTCTATTCAATAGGATAACAAATCAGATTAAAAATACCCTAGGCTCTTCAAAGAAAGAATAAATACAAGAATCCTACATCCTGAAGCCTGTTGTGTTGAATGAAAATAACGTTTTTTAAAATTAATAGATTTTTTTTGGTGTTTGGCATTTATGGTAACTCTCTTTTCTGACTACATATAATTCAAATCATATGGAGTGCCATCTTGGATCACAGTCTGTTCTGTGTGTAAATGAGTTAAATCATGAAATATTTTGCTGCTCCAGAACTTCCTTACTTTAGAAAAATCCCAGGTACCCATTAAGGTTAACTTCTCTGCCTTTTGCAGTATTTCCAAAGAACAAAGGAAACACATAGGAGGGAGGGGTAAGCAATAAGAGTTAAGGGGCATCCAACAAGGGATAAAAGAATATATTTTAAAAAGGACTACAACTTCTTCAACTTCATGATAGACATGTAGTGAGATGTTGAACTGCAGTAAGAAGTGTTCAGACTGTGCAGGGTATGCAGAGTGGGTTCATTCCTTTGCTTCAGTTAAGAGAAGAACATGAGAACAAGAGAACTTTTACAACTCTTCTACTTTCTGTATCTGTGCATTTCTAAAATTGCCTTATGTTTGTTTCTATTCTTGTTATTCTTCTCTCTTCTCACAGCAGCTTTTTCATCCTGTCAGCCTTTCAATGTTTGCTTTTAACCTTGCCAAAGATGTACAGAGTTCAGCCTCTGAAGTCCATAGCTCCTTCAGTCTCCCCTGCTGTCAGTGTGGACTTAGCCCTTGTGCCTTAGAAGCTGGAGGTACATACCGATCAACATTTGACATATAAAATGACATAGCCTGCATGTTTCTGAGTGGTCAACAAGATGTTTGTGTGCAATGTATGAAATAAAGATGCTGTGCAACCACTTTGTACTTGCAAGTCCCAAGTATCTGAGATCTACCATGTCTGAATCACTTCTCTAATGACCATGATGTGGAACAAGTCTGATCTCTTTGGCTATATGTCTGGTCAAAACCACGACACTAATTAGACTTTCTGCCCAAGTTCATCCAGCCCAGACTGTTAGACAAGCATTTCCATCACTTCACCTTGCACACAGTGGAGTGTAATTTTGTGCATGAACAACTGGTACAGTCTGGGATTCCCGGATTTCTTTAGCTCCTAATGGGACTATTGGGATTCCTGCCATTATGCTGACTAAGCTCCATGGACTCTGTAAACCCCATACAGATGGTCAAAGATGCCTTACTGTGGTAAATTATACCATCAAAAATGTGCAGGTAGGGAGACTTCCTGGGAAACACGTCTATAGAAACTTTCCCAGCTGGATGGTAAGCATTTTCAGCTATGGTTTTACCATGCATTTTTGAACTACTGTAAATTTTTTTCAACTCTTTATTCATCTCCTGTAGTGTACACTGCTATGTATATATTTTTTACAAAGCCATGTCTTGACTAGAGTTATTAAACAGTAGAACTCCTTCCAAATCACGGACAAAACTACAAACAGCCTTGAGGAACAGTCAATTGTATCTCAAGGGAAATTAAAAAATCCCCCTGCTTTTTACTACCTACATTTAACCTGTTTTGTGTGGAGGGTTTATGTCATTAAGCACAGGGGAAATAGTGCTGCCAATATTTCAGACCCTCAGGTTTCCATCACAAATAGGCTGCTTTGAAAAATGTATTCAAGAGTAGGTATTTAAACTGTACTTAGGTCATTATATCAGAAACATAAAATTGGCCCCCAGTGGAAGTCTGAGATTTTTCTCCTGAAGAGGCAATCCTTCCTCAGTTCATTAGGTACTTTTCTATATTGTATTGCAATAGATCAAACAAAATAAGAAAATAAGTATTTAATTAATATCAAGTTTCCTAAAACAGATTACATAATATAAAGCTGTTGGTCACACTAATTCTAAAATATATGCATACATTAAACATTGAAAAGAAATTCTAATTATTTTGCTTGGCAAGCAGAAAGTTATATAGTTCAGAAGTGTTTTTCATCTGTGGATAGCCTACTTTACAAAGTGGGAGAAAAAAGTTTCTGAGCATTACCTTTTTGAGTTCCATGGTTGCAAAAAACATAATGCTGAAACCCTATGTAGCAGGCAAATTGATCCAAAAGGCATACCCACCATAGCTGTTGCCAGCAGAAAACAGCTGGCAGTTTGAAATCTATCCTGTTCTCTTTTTCCAACTCTAAAAACCCACTCTCTTGAAAAAGCTTCATGCTGGGAGGTGTGCAGAGGAGTTTCCATGACTGATTAGCTGGCTGCAAAGCATTATCTGTTTGCTTATGAGCTCACAAAGTGATAAGGGCACAGCAAGAAAGTCCATGTTCAATGCCTTGTGCTTGCTATTGCTGTCCCCTTAATGAAGGAAGGAAAACTCATGAAATATGCATAGTGACTTTACTTATGTAGTACTGCCTAAAACATAGGCTTGCTTCCTGCTGGCAATGATAATTTGGTGCCAATTTTGGTAATTAGATCATTTTTACATGACTTAATAACAGCATTCAGTAGTGTACATTAAGCTCCCACATGGACAACGTCATTAATGCTTTGACTTTTTCCTCTTAAGGAAGCAGTAGGCTGGGTAGGAAAATTAGGAATTAGTCATGTTGCCAGGAAGTAAGAATTTTATATATGCAGCATAATTTGTTCTGAATATGGACTGTGGTATTTAATTTCAAGGGCTGCAAAACCAAAATGAAGTTCTGAATGAAGAGTGGAAAGAATTTCCAAGACAAAAGATAACATTTTACACTTTGTTTTAAATTTCAAAATTATTTAATTGACAAATAAAGGCTATCTATCTGCCAAACTGAGTACAATACTTTCTTGACATTAAAAACTAATTTTACATAAAATTGCTTATTGCATGCCACTAGCTTTTCTCACAGCCGTGTACTTTTTTTCTGTCTCTCTCAACAAAATTTCGTATGCAAACATATAAGAAAAGGGTAAGACCCTGCCATTTAGATAAACAGCAATCAATTGCCTAAGGAACTATCATCTAAATGATGCTTTAGCTCTATTAAATTACATATCTCCAGTAAGTAGGCCCATATATAAACCTTAGAGTTGAGGTCTGGATTCAGGACCTATACATCATCTCCCTTTTAATTGGCAGAACCCAAGCATATAAACTCTACAGAACTGCAGACACTACTTAAATTGACCTGAACCTCCTAAAATCCCATCAGAGACATTTTTCAGACTACCCTTCTCCTGGGCCCCTAGCTCACAGTAATTTTTTGGCCAATTTATCCTTTTGCAGCTCCTACTGAATTGTCTTTGAAGTGTTCAGCAGGTGCAAAATCTCCCAAAAATATTTTACATACTTCATGTTGATATTCCTCTGAAGATCCAGATTCCCTGGGGAGAAATGAGAATATGCACCACAAACATTCTCAGTTCTTGAGGTTTATCCACAACTTCCTAGATCACTGGAGATCAAGTATCTCATGAAGAAATTATTAAAAAACAAATTCTGATGCAGCTCTGAGTGTTTATATGTGAGGGGGAATATACTGGGTAACGCTTGCTCTTTTGGTTGGCAGATTTTCCTGTTTTTGCTGGCTGGCTGAGATGTAGATTGTGATTGGAAAATCTTTCTGACTTCAATTTGGTACATTTATACGAACCTTCATGTTCAAGAATGCTTTTGAGTCCAGGTCTGTGTTGGGAGAAGACATGGCAGAAATGTTCAGATCTTGACAGAATGTCTGAATCTGTGCTATTGAATAGTGAGAGAAGTCCTTTCATTTCTGTCTCTCAGTAAGTCTTATGGGAGGGAAGTTCTTGACCCTTCTTGAAAATGCTAGAAGTTCTCTGAGAGATCCTACCCACCATGTAATTTTTTTTTTTTTTTTTTTTTTTTTGCCAAAAATAAAACTGTGTGTA
>JAOXNG010000001.1:135048598-135061705 GCA_028566535.1 Scolopax minor | reverse complement strand
CATGAGATGATAGAGGCATTTTATGTATATCACTTATCGTAACACAAAGGCTTAAGATGGGTCAAATCAATTGCAATCCACAAGTAAGATTTCTCTCTATTGACTGTAAAAAATTCCCATGATGACCAGCTCAGATATAGGTGTCTGCACTGCAGATACTTTCAGTTAGGTGAGGTTACTGCTGTAACCACGCTTCTGTGTGCAGTCATTGTCAAGTTGGTCAGTCCTGAGTGATGATGTCATATGGACAGCAAAATATCTGACCTACAGCTAAACAGCAACTGTGATGACCAAAACTCTTCATCAGCTGCTGTTTTCTTACAGAAATTGTACCACACTTGATTTGGTATTTAGTCTACATGGCCCAGAAAGACCACACATGGAGTAGAAAAAGAAGAAAGAAGAGAAGGGAAGAGGAATATTGGAAATTTGTCAAATTTTTATAGTTCTTGTGGAATCAGCAGAAAAATTTGCTGTTTGCATTGCTGTCATTACTGTGGCACAAGAATAATAATAATGAATGAAAACTGGCAAGAAATATCCTTATAGTATGTTTATATGAATATAAAATCCTCTTTTGTCTCTTTGATCTCCCTGTTTTTAAGAACTGACATAGGGAAATTGCAGGTGAGAATATTCTCTGTGAGAATAATTTATGTCAGAAGGGACCTCTGGAGGTCAGAGGAGGTTTAACTTCAACATAACGTAATTTTGTTTAGCTCTTTGTTCTGCAATGAAGTTGGGGTTTTATGTACCAAACATGATATCCTATAAAGGCAGGAGTTTTAAAAATAGCTATGAAGATCAGGAGCCCCTTGTCTATAGTAGAACAAGTTTTGGGGTATTAGGCCCTCCAAAACGGTGAAGATGTTTTTTTGTTTTGTGAACAGCACCTGCCTTTTCTTTTTCTCAGTCTTGTTATGAAAGTATCTGCCTGTAGAAATAAGCTCTGTGATAGGCTGTTCATCTGAAAATATCAGGCACAATCCAAATTTCTCCATTTACTCTGAACAAGATATTCAGGATATTCAGGATATTTAGGTTATAATTCTTCTCAGTTGCTTCTGGAGGAGCTCTACTTCACTGAATATGTATGAAAGTTGGTCTCCTAATTTGGGAAGATAAATTGTATGTCTAAATGCAAAAGATATACACATCAATCCACCGTTATCTCCAGAAGAATAAGAGGGAAAAATAAAACAGCAGAGATAAAGAAGTCATTGTCCCACTCTACTCAGCACTTGTCAGGCCACACCTGGAATGCCGTGTTCAGTTTTGGTCACTGCTATGCAAAAGAGATGTGGACAGGCTGAGGAGGGCTCAGAGAAGGGTCACCAAGATGATCAAAGGACTGGGAAGCCTGCTATATGAGGAAAGGCTGAGAGAACTGGGTATGTTGAGCCTTGAGAAAAGAAGACTTAGGGGAGACCTTATCACCATGTTCCACTATTTAAAGGGTGGCTACAAAGAAGATGGAGACTCCCTTTTTACAAAGAGTCACATAGGAAAGATGAGGCATAATGAGTACAAGTTACTCCCAGGGAGATGCCAATTGGGCACAAGAAGAAAATTTTTGACAGTGAGAACAATCAGCTACTGCAATATTTTTTGCAGGGAAGTCGCCAATTCCCCAACATCGGACACTTTTAGGATTGAGCTGGATGGGGTGCTGGGCCATTTTGTCTAGCTCATGCTTTTCCCTAGAAAGGTTGGACCAGATGATCCTTGAGGTCCCTTCCAACCTGGTGTTTTGTGATTCTATGATCTCTCTGCACTTTCCTTCCTTTATTGTGACTGAGACATGTTAATGGAAAACTTCTGAGCAAAATCAGACGTAATCTGAGCCTTTTTTTATGAGAACACAAAATCAAAACCATCTTTGCTGGTACAAATTCAGAAACATATGAGGAAAGAAAGTTTCAGTCTTTTTCTAGCAAGGGATTGAGAGAAGGACAGACTGAAGGAATGACAACAGATTTATATAAGTATGGAAAATCTAGCAAGCTTGTAAAATGGAAAGTTTCCACTTTTAGTTTCTAAATCTTTTCATGAATATTTTCTTTCATTTTGCAAGCAAAGTTCCAGCCTCGCTGTCTTCATTGTTGGATGATGTTGGATTATCTACATCATACTCTGCATAGTAATATCTGCAACCCTGGCATGATACATTTAATAAATATTTTCTTAAAATTCCACAAGAATGAGAGGTTCTGGAAGCATGTGTTGCTTAAAAACACACATTCCCAATCTGGTGTTTTCCAACTGATGTAGTACTTCAGTTAAAGAGAGAAACTGGCAATGAGAACTTCTTTGTGAATATGTTTTCAGTTCCTAAACTAATTATTAAAGTTTTTTCTTTATCAAGTGAGGAACTCAATTGAAATCTGATTTTTAACTGACATCCCTCAGTAGCAAATTAGTTTCATTATACAAGAACAAAGGAAAAATTCCCAAAATATAAAACAAGAGAGTTTTTACCTTATATTCTTATTTTCTTTTTCATAGATGATTCTTCCTCATCAGATTATATTAATGCAAAATTATGCTCTTGAACATTGCAGCTGAATGCTGTATTCTGTTCATAATAAAATCTCTTAACCTAATTACATAATTACTTTGGACTATGACTTACCTTGGTTTTAGTTCTAGTATTAACCTGGGAGAAACTCAATCACTAAGCTGGGCTCTGGTTTATCTACCCTGAACTCCCATTCATGATGCAAAAGCAAGAACTTCCAAAAAAGAATCGTATTGACCCTTGGTCCTTTGAGAAAAAAAATCTCAAAGCCCTACCGTAACTCCCTTTGGTTTCTCACCTCACATGCTTTCAGATGTTCCACAGCATCACCATCACAGAATCTATCATGTCCTAAAACCCATTTCATGCAGCAATGGCATCAGCTCATCAAAATCGCAGAGCTGGACTATTTATCTTTGAAAGTCAACCAGCAATTTGGGCTGCTGCAAGAAGAGGAAGGAGACATGATACATAGCCTATACTTAACTCCAGGAAACTTAGACACCAGTGTGGTAAAGAAGGAAGTAGCAGCTAGTGGCTTTAAATTCCAGCTTTGTGATATTGCTGGAAACACATCTGCTGTTTCACCCGGGATATCTCCTGTAATTCTATGTGAGGCCCTTTCTAGTATCTGGCATGACAAAAGATGAAGCCCCTCACATGGATGACCATCTTGGTTTTTGGCTTTGATGTGCACTTCAGCTGTGTATTGAAAGGGAGAGGAGAGGATGAGGGTGCTGTATGTGTTGTAAGTGGGCATGTCAGCCCAGCAGTGGCTGAGAGAGGGACATCCGGCACTTTTAAGGATAACTCTACATTTTGTAAACATTATGAAACATGTTCCACAGTAAGTCATGCAAATAAAGAATAAATTATGGCATTGATTTAGTTGTGTAATACTTACCCTCCATCCTACATGTCCTATTTTCTTACTTGTTCCAATTAAGAAAAGGAACAATGTGTAGGCATTGCATCCTAAACACATTGTAAAGGACCAGAAATGATGTTTATAAGGTACTTCTCAGTCACAATTGCCACATGCATTTAAGGAGTAAATCAAAGGCAACAGGTTGCCTCTTAGTACTGCTCTTTCCCAAACTCTACTTCAGCTTTCCATGGCTGGCTGTGAATGAAACCCAGCTTTGAAGTGAGATCTAATTATAGAAAGCGTGTGACAGAAAAGTTAAATCTTCTGAACTACAGACCTTTTTTGGTTTTGAATTTCCTTGAGGCTGATGTGGCTGTATGTGTGTTTATGTGTGGGCTCTGAGGGGTGATGTGCACCCTCTCTGACTCTAACCCCAGTCCCAAGGCACCTGCTGGCAAGGAGGGCAGCTCTGCAGGTGACAGAGAAAAAGGAGCAACCACCTCTGCAGAGTAGCTATGGTGGAGCTCAGCTTTGCAGCAGCTAAGACCTTCTGAGGCTCTGCCCTTTGATCAAAGACACTAATTCCAGAGCACTTGTTCCACAGCAGTTCCAGCATGTGTGTGTGTATGTGTATATACATGTATATCAAAAAACCTTCAGGTTTAAAAAAAAAAAAAAAGAGTATTTTTTATGTCATAGACCACAGCGAGGATTCTTCAAATGATCCCGGCTTCATTTATTTTTGTCAACAGCATATCAAAATCAGTAAATAAATCTAACAGAAAGAAAGAATGTGGTTCATGTATTGAAATAAAAAAGAATCCTCAAGAAACAGAACTTTTAAGGCAAGCTAAATATACAACTACCTCTAAAGAAAAAGGAACCTAAGAACACAAAAGAAACACATTTTCTCAAAGTAGTATTCTATTCTCAGGAATAAAAATAATTAACAAACAGTCTGGGTCTGACACTGTTCTCAAATATTTTCTTACATTAGTAATTTTGCATGCAATGAGCAACTTAATAATGTATATTGAGAAAGTAGTTGTTTCTCTTGGATAAGCCAGTTCTTTTCAAAAAGCAAAAGGAAAGCTCTCCTCTTCTAGTCTCTCATGGCAAGGTACTTCAAACTAGAGAGGGTGATATCATGAATGGAGGAGTAGCAAGGGAAAAGGGACAATGCTCCATTTGGTCTCCCTGTGGGTAGCTGGTCTGCATGCCAAAATTAAGAAGGAGCAGGTCAGGGCAGCCAAATCCAAATCCTGCCCCAAGCAGCTCCCCTCCAAGGAATAGCCAAGCTATTCCCAGGGAGTCTCAGGGGGGATATCTTCCTTCTCTAGGATTATGCACTGGAGGCTACAAAGGGGTAGTGTGACTGCCTGCATCTGTCAAACTCCAGTCTAGACTGTCCTTTCATGGGACAACCTGCTGCAGATTCCCAAGTGCTCTCTAACATTATTTCATAGGGAAAAATAAAGCTCACAGTTTTGGCTACAAGGCTCAACCAGTTTCTTGTACCTATCAACACATAATTTTCTGATTCTGGGCTGAGTTGTCAGCCAGGATTTTAAAAGCCCATTTGGCACAACATAGCCTAA
The DNA here is from genome assembly GCA_028566535.1 of Scolopax minor. Taxonomy (NCBI): domain Eukaryota; kingdom Metazoa; phylum Chordata; class Aves; order Charadriiformes; family Scolopacidae; genus Scolopax; species Scolopax minor. Next base: position 135,056,721 of record JAOXNG010000001.1, on the reverse strand, counting down.
GTCTCCTCAGCAATCCTCGTAGCTAATCCTCCATGGCTGGAGGTAGGGTTGCCATTTCACTGAGCATAAGCTTGAGAAGGATAAGCAGAGGCAGAGATTGAAGGATGAGAGGAATTCTGGAATTAGGAAATGCCACCTAAATGAAAGAAGAACTAATGAGGATGTCATACAAAGAGCACTTAATACCTCATTGCCTTGTAAATTTATTATTTTCTTTCCCTCTCATTTCCAGGTCTTCGTCTATGTGTCCTTAACTGTGATTTGTGATAATTTGTTTTATACTGCATAATGTGCAGAGGAAAAAAAAAAAGCCTAAAATTATACTAACTCCTGTTCATAAATTCCTGATAATGAAAAGAATTTCTGATATCTTCTCTCTCCTCTCCCTCTCCTTCTCTCTCTGTGTCTTATTGTCTGTCTCTCACAGTATGTCATCAAGCCTACAGCAGAACACAATAGCTGTTGTGCCTTATTTATATGATGCAGTTATTTTTCATGGAGAGAATTTGAAAATTTCTTGTAGTACAACTGAATGGAAAATACACAGTGGCAGAATGAAACAATACAAGCTAGAGCTTGACTGGAATCTGAATTCGATATACTCCTGTTCTTGGGAAAAATTATTGTTGAGACAGTTATATCGTAGTGAAACTACGTAGTGAAACATTCCTCTGCCTGTTGATCACCACATCTCCACTCACCCATCAAGTGGATATAATGATTTTACTTCTTATTTTTCTCACCACTTTTTATTGATCTTCTCCTTTATCTCACTTTCACTTCCCATTTTACGGGGGCTTTTTCTGCAGAGCAAACAAATTGACTTAACATTAATCCCAAACGTCTGTATTCTCTCTAGTCATTATGTTTTGTCCTTTGGCCTATTGCCTATATTGCATATCCAGACATGTTCCTTCATCTCATGGCAGTAAAAAAACTGGATTAGTTGCCAGCATCTGTTTGCCATTTCTATGAGTGAACAGTTATCTCCTTCAGCTTAAATCCATATCTAATCTTTTTTTTTTTTTGTTAATCATGAAACTGGTTTGGGTTATTTTTAATGTGTGTGATTTTGCATTACAGTGTTGTGCAGGAATAATTATTCTAGAGAAGTGCGTTGTGTTTCGGGTTTCTTGCTGCGTGTGATCCAGCTGTTAATGTAAATAGTTTTTGAATTATTTGACTTTATAACATTGTTCATCACTGATGCTTTTCCTTCAGGCTAATTCTTAATTTATTGGAGAGGCTTTGAAGGCTTGCAGTACCTAATGTCAATTCTGCCTACATGTTTTATTCATGTGAAAGTGTTTGTCTGCTCTCAAGTCAATGACCAGAGTGCAGTCTGTCTTCACCTTGGTCTCTCATACAGGCTATGAGAGCCTGTATGTAATATTTTCTTCATTTGTGCAAATCAGTTTATAGATCTTAAGGGTGCAGCTTGTTTGGTTTGTAATACAGGATTCATATCATATTTTGGTATGTGAAAAGCAGCATCAGCAAACTTGGAGTTTAAGTGAGGGCTGGGGAACTAGAGAAACAGTGCATCCTAAAATCATGACATTTTGAGACTACTGAAGAGATTACCCAAGAGGATTTTAGCAATTTTGAGAACATTCAAATTTTGATATTAGACTGGAATTGGCACACTAAGCCAAAAGAATATAACCAGGAGAGGTCTCTGGCGATATCATACATAAAATGCAATTTTCTCAGCTTTGAAAAAGTTAAAGGAACTGCATCTTAACAGCAATCATTACTGAAGACAGTACCCAGAAGCCTTCCACCTACTGCTACCCAGCTAAGGCTCACTTCCAGCAGTATCTTCTCCATTACAACACTTCTCAGCACCACAATCTTGAAGGAAATTGGTGGGGATTAGCATTGGTGTTTTAGTGACACCTATAGAAAACCTCTTACCACAGAATTTGGGGCTGTCCCACACTCACCAACCTGACTGTGTTGTCACTGTCCCACAGTAACCTGACCTGGGTGACATCCTCCCTACCTGAACTTCTACAGCACCTTGACCTGAATCTCAGTGCCTCGATACTTTTTCATCTGAAGCTTGCTTTGGAACCCCTCCTGTTCAAATGCATCCTTAATAAAGCAGACTTTATTTCTGACTCCCCAGAAATACCTTCTGTCTGCTTTCAGAAATTACCAGAGCTATGAGTATATCCCTTTTGCATCCAATTTTTTCACAGGGGTGATAGCCTCCAGAGAGCTTGCACAGAGTTCATCTGGTCTGGAGGAGCAGGCTTTATCTTGCAATTACCAGAAGCAAATCTACTTGCGGTATCGAAACCTTTCTCAACACTTATCATCTCTAAAATTGTTGTTGTTAGAAGAAGTTATCATTGAAGAAACACATGAAAGGTGCTGTGGTCATGGCCCTGTGGCAGCTACTGTAGGTGGCCCTAGCAGACAGGAAGTTATTAAAACATTTTTTATTGGCCAGTCTTAATCTTACAGACTGCTATTAAAAATAACCAAACCAAACCAAACCAAAGCAACCCAGAAATGTAATAAATTTCCATTTTGTTGAAGTTTTATGCTGCCATTTTAGGACACATCTGCTCGGCTGCTGTATGCAGTATAGCCACAGCAGTCACAGAATATTCATGGTTGGAAGGGACCTTTGAGATCATTGAGTCCAAACACAAAAAAAACCCAACCAACCAACCAAACAAAAAAAACCAAAGAAACTCAGCACACCACCACACCCACTGACTAACAGACATAAACCAACAGTCCTGGGCACTAGAGCATGCCCTGAAGTGACATGTCTCTTCATGTCACTTAAATACCTCCAGGGATGCTGACTCTACCACCTCCCTGGGCAGGGGAGGTGTTCAGGTTACTGTTCCTGTAATTCTTGTAAAATTCTTGTAAAGTAATTATTTCTAATATCTAATCTAAACCTGCCCTGCCACAACTTTAGACCATTTCCTCTGGTCCTGTCACTATTCACTTGGGAGAACAGGCCAATGCCCACTTCTCTACAACCTCCTTTCAGGTAGTTGTAGAGGGCCATGAGGTCTCCCCTCAGCCTCCTCCAAACTAAACATGCCCAGTTTCCTCAGCCTCTCCTCATATGACTTGTTCTCTGGACCTCTCAACAGCTTAGTGGCTCTCCTCTGGAGAGCAAAATGTCCCTCCTGTATTGAAGGGCCCTTTGATCAGCTATTGAGGTTTTCTGCAGTAAATCTTATGTTTTCCAGTGATGTTGGAGCTGTTGCAAGGTTGTGACATATGTGCTGTACACATGTGCTATAGACTTGGTTGCCCTGCACTACTTCATATGTGCATCTGAGATTGACTGGCTAGGGATAGCACACATCCAGGACACCCACACAGCTACAGAAAATGTTTGTTGTCCTTATATTTAAAGCTTAGGAGGCAGACAAAAGAGAACAAGCCTATCTGACTGACAATCCTACTTCCTTACAGTAGTGGGATCCCTCCCCCCGTTATGGCCAGCCTCTGCCTTCTCCACACTGTGCTGGGAAGTGCCCACAAACAGCAGTTCTCCATTCCTGAGATCAGCCTTTCTGTGGCCAGTTCCTCTCCACTGTCTGCAAGTAGAGATGATGCTGGAAGCAGCTCTTCAATCAGGCTAGTTACCCTGTGGGTGAGAGCCTATAGCAACAAGCATAGAATGGGCATTAGGTCTGATGCAGAGCAGCTCTGCATGCAGTATTCCTCTTTATCAATCACGGGTTTAAGCTCTTTTAAATTCAAAATTACCTCTTCGTCATTGCAGACCAGTCATGTGCCACTACACTTGTTTTCAATTTAGCTTCCCTCTCCTCTCTCTAACACTACAAAATTGTAAAATAGCTGGTTCCTGTTTCTTAATTTTTGATTCCATCTTCCCTTTAATGTTTCTTTCACTTCCCAATTCAGACAGTATCCAATGACATGCTTTAAAAAAAATATTCCCTTATTTATTCTGCAGGTAGCTAGAAGCTGTGCACATTTTAATTAATGTATTTAGTTTGGTGCCTAGGACAGCTAAAGAAGGAGATTTTCAGATTAACTGCTTGTCATCAGACATTTTGATATATTAGAAAGATTTATTGAAGGAAGATTTTATATATTCTACAGTGATGTAGAAATCAAATTCTTGCACATGATTTCCAGGGACATGATATTTACTGCAGGAACACGGGGTAGTTTTTCAGTCAGGCTATTCCAATTACTGAGGTTTCACCATTTTTGTAAGTGGCATACCCATTTATTTCTCTTCAAACAAGTTGGAATATTTCACTTTTGGTTAGATAATTTTTTTAAGATGTAGTGATCTTTTAATGACATGAACAAAATAATTCTATTCAGGTTTAAAAGTAATATTTTTCTTTTTGTATTGAGCAGACACTTTCAAAACCAGGAGAATCGGTATTCAATTTCCCATTCATTGCTGGTAAAATTTCAATCCCTTTTTTTTTTTCAATGCCATGAGGGAAAAATTCAAGTCAAGGAATAGACAGCAAAGAGCAGCAAAGGAGTGTGCCACATTAATCTAAACTGAATCCTAATGAAGTCAATGGTAATTTCTCCAAGACTATGATGGCTTTGAATCAGATCCTGAGGGGCAGTTTTATAAAGTAATGTAGGTGCCAGCATTTTTGTAAATCCCACTTGGTACCTATCTGCATGTTTATATAGCTGAATAGTAGAGAATTTCTGCACTATCAGATACCCTTAATTCTCAGACAAGGTCAGATGTGTTATGAGAAGTTTCCCTGAAAGTCAGCAGGTGCATAGTGCTCTCCAACCACCCATCGCTGCTTTCTACAAGGCAAAGGCAGCTCAGGAATTTCAAACTACTTGGAAATAGACACTTTGCTGAGTTTAGTCCTAAGCAGGTAAGTGTCTCTGCATGTGTGAGTGCCTGATGGGGAGATAGAGAGCTGAGTGATGTGAGACAGCTCACAGGAGAAACCTGCAAAGGCAGAAACAGCAGCATTGTGGGATGAGGAAGGAGTCAGCAAGAGTTTTTGCAGGTCCTGGCCAAGAGGACGCTTGTGCTAAGAAAATGGAAGTATCTAGAGTGTTTGGGACCATCTTTGTAGAGGCAAAGAAAACATAACCTTGTCCAATCTTGCAGACCAATCAGAATAAGAAACTGCCTGACTCAAACATCAGGTTCCCCCGTTATCTGGAGTAATCTACAAAACCTGATTTTCTGGTGAGTTGTTTGGATTAAGAGGAATTTCATGCATTTTACCAATGTGGCATGTACCAAAGGGTTTATTTGTCCAGTCAGTTCCTTTTCTAGCAGCTGCTGTGGCTTCAACTGCAATGCAGCTACAGTATACTTCCTTCCTTTTTCTTTTCTGAAAAACTTTGGTGATCGGTTGTTGCTATCTCTTTTGAGTCTTGATGTTCTCTATACAGTTAGTCTGTCTAATTTCCAAACCTTTTCTCAAGCATTTTCTTTCCAGGTCATTTAGACACTTGCTTCTGCCTTTGGCATGTTTTTACCACATTGCATTTGAATGGGGGCTTTGTAAGCAGTCCTTGTTCTGGGGGTGGCTTGTTGATCTGTAGCATGGACTTTGTGAGAGCTCCATGGCCATATCATGACTGCACAGGGGGAGAAAAGATTTGGATATACACAACATAGGCAAACAGCTGTGTTCCCAATGTGGGGAAATCCAGAACTGCAGACAGACAGGGAGGATGAGTGCCCTCCAGCAGGTCCCCAGACTCGGAACAGGAAGGTACATGATACATTGTGGAGCATGCCTGTCCCTGGCTGTAGGTAGGAACAACCTGGGACACACATAGTCTAGATTATTGGTGATGAAAATTTGTTTAAACTGCTGAAGGCCATGCACCGCTTTGATACTTAATGACAGACTTTTCTTCAGGTGGCCACCCTTGGTTGGCATCCTCTTGTCGGTTAGCGTTGACTCACCTTCTGCATGACATTGCCTCCTACTGTAATACTTACAGTGGGAGCTGCTCAATAGTTCAGTAAGTCCATTTTTGGGGAATGTTTCCCCCTGTCTGATCAGTATCCTTATCTATTTTTGTGGGGAGGGACAGTAAATGTTTTTTGTTTGTACTGTAATTTAGAAGGCTTGAGATGAGAGTATCATTTTAATATCTGGTACAGTGTTTTTCTGGTTTGCCATGCCTGCTTCATAGCATTTTAACCTTTTTCTTTGGCAATAAAGTCAATGTCTGACAGAGGGATTTTGAATGAATAAGTCTGTGTTTGACAGGCAAGTTTAATTAACCATTTGTGAAAGTTCCCATTTACCTTAACTGTTCAAGCAGAACCTTGGCATAAAACTTTGATGAGGTTCATGATTTTTGTTGGCATGCAATAGACCTTCAAGGTGTTCCAGAGTGAATAGCACTGGCAGCTGTCAAATGTTTCCATAAATCCAGATAAATTTAAGCTTCTAAATACTTTTCAAAATCTGCCTCTAATTGAATGAGGCTTCACGATACCTGGATTTAATATCCACTGTCAGTTTTTTGTGGACTTAAAACCTTCCCTATTCAAGGGTATATGATCACTGCACTTGTTGGGGCATCTTTTCAAGTTTCATCCCATAGCTTATGTCCCTGAAAGCCAGGATCATCTATAAATTGCAGATGGGTGGATTGAATGAAATCACAGGCATTTCCTGCCTTACCCTGGCACATACCTTTCCCAACCCAAATGATGAATACTTATCAGTATAGGAAATGGAAGGCAGTGGAAGCTCAGAAATATTGTTTAATGACATCTTATGTTGTAGCAGGATTTGTGATAATAACCCAAACCAAATACAAAAGCAATCTCAAGATAAAAATCTCTTCTATTCCTTCTTATTTTCTGCTTGGCTAGAGCACTGCTGCCGAGACACTCCTGTTGCCTTCCCCTCATACACTGAGCAAACACTGAAAAGCAATTCTTTACCCCATTGTCATCAAACTATAGCTCATGTTCAAACCTGTGTGATGACATCAGCAAAGCAAGATATTTTTTAATAGCATGAAAATACTATCCTATGCTGACAGAAAGCAGATAAATGCTAAGGTTCCTCCTATCAGAATGCAAATTTGGTGGAGCTGCTTTGGGTGTCTGCTTCAGTTTAAAATCAGAAGAGTGACTTCCCTCACACTGTCTGAACTGAAAAGGTACAGGAATGATGCTGGTTACTATAGCATCTGAGTATTTGGTTAAATATTCAGAATAACTGCACATCAGGTTTATGAACCTTGTTCAATAAGCTAGAAGTTGAAGATAACAACTGAAATGAGTGAAAACATTTTATTGTGACAACTTTGAAATGAAACATCCTTATTTTTCATCGTCATCCACATGGAGGTTGGAGTTGCCAAGTGCTGCTTACACATGGCCCTGGGAAGCATCTGCACAGAACAACATTTTCCCCTAAAGCGATGTCTGCAGCTGTCAGATGGGAAGGATGCTGCTGCTAGAAATAAAGTGAAAATTTATCTACTCATCCAAAATGCAGTCAAAATGCATTGAGCGAATAGAAGCAAAGAGACCAAAACGTGACACTGCTGAAATTCTGGCTCCTCAGAATCCAATACAAAAGGTGTCTCCAGCTGAGGTCGTGTGCCTCAGTGCACAAGGTTTCTTACATTCAAGATCTGAGGTGCTAATGAAGCATTCAGAAGTGGGAAGAGATTATTTTAGATCTCTCTGCTGAATTTGGTCACATCACAGCTGCAGTTTAAGTGTCCAAGAGCTAGCTCTTGGATTTCATGCAGTATGCTGCTCCCTCTGAAGTGTAAATTTACGCACCTCAGTACTTTTAAGGATTTGAGCCCAAAGAGAGCTCCTTTAAATCACCTCTGAGATTTCTCAGCCTTAGGAGCAAGCCAGTAAAGCCATGTATGTATGCAACAAAGTCTTATGTTTGTGACTATCAAATAAAAACCACAGCGACTTGTAGTTTATAAGCTTATGCAGCCACTTTATGCTATGGGCATCCAATGTGTCAAAAGTGAGTGCCAAAATTGTCTGCCTTTGCAGTGGTTTTATGCTGTATCTTCTGAGCTGTTTACCAGAATGTTAATCTCTGACAGGACTTCCCCCAGTTTAGAGCCTACCTGTCTCTTCTTGAGACAAGTCAGTAAAGGCTGATACCATG
>JAOXNG010000001.1:135034669-135048498 GCA_028566535.1 Scolopax minor | reverse complement strand
AGTGTTCAAAAAGCACAATAAATTTTTAAGGCAAGATAAGTCCTATCTATGCAATGTTATATTCTATTATGATTTATTTAACCATTAAAATATTTTCTTAAAGCAAATGATTTAAAGCTGATAGTAAGAAATACTTTTCCTTACATAGCACACAATTAACATGTGGCACTCAATACCACAGACATTATTGAAGCTAAGAGCTTTGGAGGATTCACAAAAGGATTAGACATTCATATGAATAATGAGAAATTCTATTAGAGAAAATAAAAAATGTATGAGGGATAGAGAACATCAAGCTTCGGGGTATAAAGCAGCTGCTAATTGATGAGGGCTAGGAAAGAAATGTGCTCCTGTGGGCAGGACATCCCGGGTTGATTTGCTACAGGACTTACAGAATCACAGAATGGTTCAGGTTGAAACCTTAAGGATCCAACTGGATCCTTAAGGATCATCCAGTTCTACCCCTCTGCCCTGGGCAGTGATACCTCCCACCAGACCAGGTTGCTCAAAGCTCCAAAGTATCTCGCCACCAAAGAATTTCTTCCTAATATCTCATGTAAACCTCACTTATTTCATTTTAAAAATGTTCCTTCTCATCCTATTGCTCCACTCCCTGATAAAGAGTCTTCCCCCATCTCTCCTGTACCCCTTTAGGTACTGGAAGGACTTCTGGTATAGCACTGTGAAACCAGGCTGCCTGAGCCTCTGCCCCTCCTTTCAAAACACCACCTTGGGAAGGACAACACCAGCTCAAGGGATCTACGTTTCCAACAGAGTGCTCAGCAATGCCAGGAATTTGAGACATTACTGAGTCCAACAGCAACCACACCTATCATGAGTTTTACTGCTGGGTAAGTGACATCAGCATCAACCTCAGAGATATAGTTACAAAAGCCTTCATCTTAACAAGCAAACAGCTGAGAGGAACTTCTGCGGCTAAGTCCTGAACAAGACTAGGTTAAGTGTATAATTCTTTTATGTGAAGGTATTTCAGCTGTGTTTATAAAGGCTAATGTAGTGTTTCAAATACCACTCAATTCACCTATCTCTTAATGGAAAGAACTGCAGTTTATGTTCCAAAAAGCTCTAAAAAAAGTTCAGGTCTCTTTCTCTTTAACAAGATTAAAATATTTAAGTTTTGATGGTTTTGCTGAAGACGGGGTGTTATCCATTTTCAGTCCATCACTAAGACTTTTTAAACTTCTGATTTCATTGTGGACAAACCCAAGAATTCAGAATGTATGCCAGTATTTCAGAGATTTCTAACCATGGTGTAAAAAACTATCACTAAGTAATTTCCCTCTGGTCTCCTGAAGCAGGTAACATGATGTAGAAGTTCCTTGGTGCATATTGATGGTCTTTGCACTTTCTTAAACAGGCTTTGGAGAAAATTCTAACAAGCTATTTCTGGCTAGTGTCCAGTGCAGCTAACTGCTATACCATGTCCTTGAAAATAAAGGAATGAGGTCAAGCTGAATGTATTCCTCTGGAGAGGATACTTATGTTAGTTTTCTGCTTCAGCAATTCATGTCCAGTAGACAGACGTCTTTCCTCAGACTAGGTGCTACATGCAGCTGAATATTTTTTTGGAAGTGAGCCACAAATATGCCCATCTCTTGTCACAGGCTGTATCTACAGCAGTGTATTGTCTAGACATGGAGTAAATGCAATTGGAAGCAACTCTCCTATTTGTTTGTCCTTGCTGTGCTTCAGTTCAGCATGTGGAATGGTCTTGAAACACATCCTCTGGTTTCCTCTCAGCTTGAAACAAACTGGAAAATATTATGCAGAAGCACAGCTAATAGGCATTCAGTCTCAGGACTAGACTATAGCATCTCTCTAAAATAAACTTCTCTAAAATGCACATAATGTGGAAAGTGGGTATTCACCACCAACTGTTTTGCTCTCCAAATGATTTCTGTTGTGCCAACCTATGTGCCGATATGACTTGGCACAACCAGTATAAGCAACATTAAATACTAACCCCGAAACCAGCCCAAGATAATATTCATTCCTTCAATGCAATCTTTTTAACCTTGGGAGGGAAAAACTTATTAAACTAGTAAACAACTAGAATCCCTGATATTTATAAATTAGCTAACAGTTTATCCTGTGACCTTTTTATAAATGCATGCTTTGTGTAATTAAAAATGATCTAGAATGTGATTATTAGAACTATAGGACAGAATTATCATATTACTGCTGTTAGTAATGGGCCATTCATCCAACTGTTCTCTTTTGAGAAAACCTATTTAGACTTTTTCCCTTGAAATAAGATGGCTATCCATCTTATTACTATCAGTACTATCAGACTATCCATCAGTACTATCTGTTTTGCTTGCTTTTTATGATCCTCATTGACCAGAAATCTTTTATTACCAGAGAAAACTACTATGTATTGTAGAAGCAGAAATCATAATTTCTTTCAGTCTTTCACTGAAGCTTGAAGGTTTTAACAATAAATGGAAATAAATTATAATGCTGTCACTTTGATACTTGCCTATCTTCATATCAAAGCAGTTTCTGATGACATCTTTCAGAAGTTCACAAATATTAAAGAATAACCTTAATGTGTCAGGTCATTTCTATAGTATTCCTTTTTTTTTCCTTTTTTTTTTTTTGATTTAACAGAATTAGGGAAATTACATCTCCACACAAAGTACTCAAAGGTTTTTCATCTCCTGTTGTTGTACTTGGACTAAATGTCAGCAGTGCAGTTTGCACTACCATTGCCACTATTTGGGAATTCTATTTACAAGAGCTCTGTATGAGCAAGAACTGATACTAAAACAATCCCCATAGAAAAAAAAATTGGTTCAGGAGTTGGGGCTTTTGCATATTACACTGATTCAACCATTCTTTTTGTACTAGAACATCTCTCCATCTGCTCTCCTCAGGAACTTGCTTCACTAAATAAAGAGCATTCATCAATGGGATTTAAATATGCTGTTTAATATCAAAGCTCTTGATCTAAGCAGTCATTATCTGAGGTGCTATAATGCTCATTTTTAATGTCAGTCCTGCGTGGGTAACACTTCCATCCAAACACTTGCTGGTTTTGAGAAAACCTTTAACAAATTAAACACTTGAATTCTTACCAGCCCTTCTTTAACTGTGTACCTGCCATCTGGCTTCATAGTATGGACTATGCCTTATATTTAATTATTTAAGGAATGAAATAGCTTTTGAAAAATTCTTGCAGTTTGACCTTTCTGGATGAGTTATCTTTAAATTTTGAGAAAAAATATACTGTAAGTATCTAAAACTCACACAATCTTTTTCTTCTCTAGAATCTTCAAAATTATTAAATCTTTCATGTTATATTTTTGAAGACCTATCTGAAAATCACCTCTGTTTCCCTAAAAAGTCAGGCTTTTATAATCTGGGATCAACTTTATAAAGCAACACAACTATAAAGCAACCCAAAATATCCATTTAATTTTGTGAAAAGATGACTAGTTGAGCCTTTCATGCCCTTTCTAGGACAAAAACACAGACTATTATTTTACCTGAACTTGCAAAACACTGAATCTGAGCTTCAAAATCTCACATTTATTAACTCAGATCAGCTTAAACTCAAATTAGTTGTTAAGCTTTGAGGAAATTACCTGATTGAATTTGTCTACAAATTGCATTAGTCAGGCTTTTAATGACACTGAATTCAACCTATGTGATTTCAAATATTTAATTCTATCAAACCATATATTGGATTTTACTTGTAGCTTTGCATTACATAAAACTAGAAATCTTGGAGTATTAGACTTGAGCCACAACAGGCAGGACTCACATCTCAGCTAGTGTTTGTGGAAAACCTCCCTCACCTGAAGGTTTTCAGTTTGCTTAGGAATGCATTTTCTACATGTGGAGACAACCATGCAAGCAGCAATCCTCCTGAGGAATCAGCATTCAAAGGAAAACACTTCAAAGTTTTATGGGGCAACAATTAGGTAAGGGAAAGACATACATTTTTAAAGCATCTCAATAACCTAACACATCTTGGTATATCCCACATTAAACAGGTAACAATCTCCACTGATGCGTGCTTACTATGCAGTTGTGAAAAGCAACAAAGTGAAAGTCGTTGATTTAACACCCTTTGGTGCATTTACTCATGTGAAACCAAATGAACAGGGTTTTAGCCTTATCATAACTGCTAATGCTTCACCCAGAGACTCCTGGCTCACAGGATTGACAGGATCTGAGATTTTTGTTGGATATGCTGTAGAAAAAGGCTGTCCTCAGCGCCTTGATCACGCTGAGAGAGTCAGTCAATCTGCAAGGCTTGAAAAGACATATAGTGGAAAGGTAAACTGACAAAATAATAACTTCATTGAACAGACACAGCCTGTTAACACCTTTATACCACAGGCAGCAACCACAGACCGCTGTGCAACTCCGTATAACCATATAAACAATATCCCTGTGGGCATCCTACCTGGCAGACATGGAGGAGATAGCGATCCACGTAGCAGTTGACCTGTGCTGCACCATGCTGTACTACACGTATGACTTGGCCTTGAGGACCATGCTGTGCCACCCACATCCCTTGCTGTAGGATAAACACAGCTGGCTAGCTGTAACTAAAGAGCCTGTAGGCAGCATGCACTTTTTACCAGACAGGATGCCACCAGCATGTACTTGATTTTATCTTGAAGCAAAGCAGTGGGTTTTCATATAAACATCCTTTTGCACCACAGTAAAAATGATGAATAGAGCTGCTTCTCTTCTCAGAAAATCCTATAAAAATTCTAAAGACAATAAGCTGGTGGACCTTACCACAGATGGGGAGTCTGGGCAGTGTGCCATGCCAAGGCCAGAGGTCTGTCTGATGCTGTACCATTTTGGGGTTCCCAGCATCAGAAGGGACACAAGATGTTATAACTTGTCATCACTTTTTTTCCGGGATATAAATAACATGGTTAACTTTCTTGAGAGTGCTTGTGCCTTTCTTACTGTGATCCAAAAAAACCCAGCACCTCCCTGGGCAAAACAAGCACTATCTATGCTGGTCTGCAGAGATTCCCACAATTTCCTATTTACTGTTATTAGCATCATTGTGGCAGCAATCACAAGACATTTATTTTACTGGGATGCTCACTGTGACTGCCTCTCCTGACCAGTGAGGTGCCTGGTGGTACGTGTATGGCCACACAAAACATTCCCTACAGCATACACATTGGATAGGACACCCAAGAGGCAGCAGGGGTGGAGCTTCACCAGTCTTTGGACCTGAAGGAAAGAGGGAGAAGACAGTTCTACCATGGCCAGAGGGAAGGTCCTGGGAGCCAGGTGCAGCATGTTCAGGCAGCAGAAAGGCTTCCCAGATGTGATACTGGGATAATGAAACCAGCTGCTGCTTAAGAGGAAAAAAACAGGGAAAGGCATCACCTTAAGAAATTTCTATTTTTAAGAGTGTTTATTACTTATGTGTAGGACATTTTTTTGCTCACTCTGAGTGACCCAGGAGTACTCTCTAAGCCTCTCTGTCCTTTGCTTTAATCATCTATGCAATGCAGATAATGAGAATTGCTTTGCAAATCATTTTGCTTCTGTAAAATGCTTTGAGATAATGAAATGAAAGACACAGGGAGCCTCATCTTGCCAAGGGGAAATCTGTTGGCATCTCCCAGAACAGTGCCTAAATTATTGATGAGATCATGATTGATCATTTCAGGTGATTCTGCCCTTCTCACATTGGCTGCAAGCAATGATTAGGAGCATTTTCCCAGGTTTGCTCTCCCTCTGGGCCTTGGCATTCAGCTATGGCTTTATCTGGCTCTCTTCCCTACATGAAACTATCATAGAAGTCAGCTGATCAGATACACAGGCACAATGAAGTTCATTACTTCCAGGCCAGCTGAGGGGAATCTTCATAGGTGCCTAGGTGTGTAAGCCTCAAAAGAAAATGATCTTTAAGGCAACAGCCAGCTATGGGAGATGAATTCACAATCTTCAGCCAGGTTTCTCCTACAGAGCATGGGACAGAGGAAGGCACCTTATGCCAAGCAGGGTGCCTTGGGAGAGAGGCATGCTTCCAGTCCTACCCGCCTCCTGCAATTTATGCATTTTACTACCAGTCTTAGCAGATGTTGGTGTATTTATGTCTGTCAAGCTGAACACAACAGGGCCAGGATAGATCAGTGTCCTCATGCCAATGGCAAAACCATGACATAAGCAATGAAAAAAACACGTTTTTTCTTTCTTTTCTGATTAGAGAGTGGGATTATGCATGATTAGTGAGTTACAGTTAATCACATTAAAGTAATTTTTTTTCATCCTTAGTTCTTGGTCTTCTTTCCCTACTCAGGATCTCTTGCAAATCCTGTGACTTGTGAATTTGCCTTTAAGTTAACAGTCGTGTCTAGCAGAGTGGAAGAAACACTCAGAGTTTCAGAGTTTTCATTCAAATTCATGCTGAAATCTAAGTGCAGTGGGAACAGCTTCTTCACAGAGGAGTAAATAATTGACCTCCAATTGATGATAATTGATCATCAGGGAGGGAAGGAAACAACTAATCACCTTCCTTTTGTAGCACACACCCTACTGTCAGAGTCATCCTGGATTATTGCATCCACCCTTTGGATCTGAGGTATTTAAACCTCCAGAGGTAGGCCAGCATTCAAAGACTTGCATTTTTGTGAATGACCTAGATACATTTCTCTGGTGCAAATTCTCTGTTTCAAACTTCCTCCTGAAACCTAGAGTCCACTATCTTCTTAGTAGTCTGGTTGCTTAACCATCTCCATTCCTTGAATCCTACTGATGCTGTGACCTTCTTGGCTCTTCCTGGCATGCCACAATCCCAGCAATGATGGCAACATCCCACTCTTTTCACTAAAAAAGCAAAATAAAAAATAGTATATGTCAGTGGAAATCATACAGCTCCCAGAAGCTGAGGTCCTTGGGTGCCTGGTAGTCATTGCTCAGGTGAGTAGACAGAAAGCTCATGGATTGTGTCCTGTCTGAGGTGTCCTGTCTGACACCTCAGATGTAAGCAGTCAGCTTCTTGGTTTCTAAGAGCCTGTCAGCATCTTGCGCTCTCCCAGGTTATGTGTCTCTGTCTGTTTTATAAGGTTTTTTTATAAGGTTTTTATAAACATGTTGGTGAGCTGTATACTCAGCCTTTTTCAGAGTAAATGCTATGAAAATAACATCAAACATAATCACAGGAAATTTATTTTCCCCAATGCCACCAAAACTGAGACTGGAACAAGTTCCAGCAACTTAAGGATATAAGTACTATCTTTGTCTAAAGAGCTTGTCCAAGGGAAGAAAAAGAAAAGGAGTTGTTAAAGCTCTCTGAGGCTGGTGGGAATAAATTATGCAGTTTTAATTATGTACAAAGCTACAGGCTTTGTACATGAAAGTATAATTAAAATGTATTTATACTTTTATTTATAATATTTATTGTGATAATTTTGAAGTCATACTTATCTTATTTGCTATCTCTTCACCAGAAAACTCTCAGCATTGCACTGGAGAACAATATTTTAAATAATCATTGAAGTTTCTAGAGGTGCCCATTTTGTACTTTATTTTTAAGACCTGTGAGAGCAGTAGACAAAAATGTACACATACAAAAGAAAAGCTTGGGGCTCGAGTCAATTGGACCATATATATATGTACTTAAATACTTTAGGTACTGAGCAGAGAGGTGTGGACTTGTGTGGGCCCAGTTCTCAGATCATTTCCTCTCCTTTGTGCTTTACCTCCTGAATGGATCACCAGCTTTGTGATCTTTCCTGGTGTAACAGCTCATGGTGTTGCTATGTCCCACTTGGCTATATCTTGTCATTAGAACTAATATTCCTACACCCTGTGAGTACAGAAATAACTCTATTAAAGTCAGTCTGGTTTCCAGTTACTCCATGACAAACACTAGAAAACCACAAATCACTCCTGTCTACACGCTGCCCCCTCTGGGCCTGTTGATCAGTAGACAAGAGCTTCCAGTTTTGCCATTATTATTACATCTCTTTTGCTAACTTTTATTGGAATTATTTCTTTTATGGCAGAGAGATAAAGAGGATGAGTATTTTCATTTTTTAAAGCACACGCAATGCTGCCAATAACTTGAGAAATCAGATACTGAGTTTGCTCTTCCTTAACACTGATCTCTATTCACACATAGTTTTGTGTATGTGGCACTGGAATCAATCTCACAGCTCCTGACTGGAAAGTCATTACTCTTCCAGAAAAAAAATATTTTATAAAAATGTATGCTTTTTAGTATTACATAAGGTGGGTTAGCCTCATGAAATCTCCCGGATAATCCTGGTGAAAAACATAAGAAATTTCCATTCCAGTATTTCTTAAAAGTATATTTGTTTAGACAACACTCTATTTTAGTCAAATAGAGTGCTGCCATTGAAGCATAGTAATCTTGCTTTATGGATATTTTTCATCCTTTTTTCAGACTATTCTAAAAATCAAATGCTTTTAAAAATATTTTGATGGGGTTTTGTTATCGATATTTTTAAATCCAATTTTATTACATTGTAGTTGCAAAGCACAATCTTCTCTGTGATCCCACCAGTTGACTAGCTATCATATCACCACTTAATCGCAATTGTAATGACTATCTTTCAATGATAGTCCTTTCTTCTCTTTCATCTCACATTCATCCTCTTTATTCTTCTTTGTATGTTTCTGTATCTGAACCTTGTCTACAAGTAGCTTTTTTAGTAGCTTCTTTCTAACCATTTGCATGTATTATTTTGTATAGTAATGTTCTAAAACATTTCCTAATTTGGGGGCTTTGCCTTTCCTTGTAAGCATTTTTGTGCTTCAAAACACTAATATTTTGGAGACTGGTATATTTATTTTCCCATGATACTTAATCTTCCATCCAGAGAAAGGAAATGAACCAAAGCTGACCAGGGAAATAGAGATGCCTGAATGCTGGTGCTACAAACCTGATCTAGCACATTCAGTGAGTCTTTTTACTGTCTTCAGCTGGATTTGAAACATTGTAATAACGATACAAAAACATTCCCATATGCAAACATAAAAGTAACAAAAGTCTGATCAGAGAGATGAACGATTTCTAGCATTTTCATCTTCCATTAGTAATAAATTCTATTTCTGTTTAGTAGTCTCTATTTTCTTGGTATTTATTTATTTAGAAATGCATATAATTTCTCTACAGTAGCAATGAAAACTCTGATGAACTCTGCAATCTTTGTGCTTCAAAGACCTTCCATAAATTCAAATTCAATTGCTATCCTCTCTGTTTCAAATTGTTTGTATGAAATAGCAAAACTGAGGTACACAGTCTTAGAAATGACATGAGGTACTACATGTCTTAGAAAAATCTCAGTCCATGACTACATGTACTTATGAATTTTTTAAAGCTAGTGCTAAGTAACTGTGAACAGGAAAACCAAGATCTCTTTTTTAAAGCAAACTCGAATGCCCCAGTTGCAAGTCTGTTATGAATTGTATTTTGATATTTCCAAAATTCTGGCAGAGTCAAAGTATCCAAAATGCCACCATTTGTAATGAACAACCCTGTCATTCTTGGCTGTAGGAGGCATCACCAGAAAGAAGAGCATGGAGATGGAGCTGAACTGAAACCCTCAGACAACCATAAGAAAGATTTAGAAGATTCAGGGCATGAATAAGCTGATGAAAATAAAGCCAGACAGGAACCAGTATCTAAAGGCAATTGAAATGCCTCATGATTTATGCAAGAAAATGGTGGAAAGATGAATCTTTTGATAACTTTGCAAAGTTAGCCAGGGAATTGCTGGCTGATGAAAAACGTTTATGTAAAATATCAGCTGGGTTTCCATTTCCTTTAACCACTCTGAATTTGAGAAATAGCTCCACATTTTCTGTCAGCAACGTTTCTTTCAGCACAGCAGCAGAGCTCTATTTGGGCGAAAATCAGCTTTACAGTAGAAAACCCTTCACAAACCCCCACCCCCCCAAAAAAAAAAAACCTCACAAACCAAACAGAAAAGTCCCAGCAGAGCGCTGCTTCTCCCGTGCCTCACAACTATACCCTTCCGTGAGGAGCCTCCCCGGAGGCTGAAGCCAATGGACCCTTCCTGGGGACCTGGGCCTGGGGCCCGGGACCGGCCACCCCCGGGCAGGGGGAGCACCCGGGGCGGCGGGAGCTGTCCAAGGTACCGCCGGGAGCCACCGCCCGAAGCCCACTCGCCCGTACCAGGAAAAAGGGGTGGCGTTGAAACCACCCTCCCTCCAACTACACCTCCCAACCTGTGGCTTTGTGGCTAAAAACCGCTCCTCTTAATTCAACTGATCAACAAAAGACACCGCCGAGTTTTTTTTTACTCAGTGCCATTGATAGCTTCTTGATTCAGCTTTTCATCATTGAAGAAAAGTGCAATCCCGGGTGTACAAACAAGTCTATACTAAACTCCTTGAACCTGCTTCCCTCCAGTAGTTCTATTTAAAAAGTTTGATGTTCAAGGACCTTATAATGAACAGCTAAAGCCCTTTAGAAATCTTAAAAATCTTCCCACCTGCAGTTTTGGAGTCTTCTTTATTGAGAGAGTTGATCTCAATCTTTCACTAAGGTAGGTACAATTTCTTTGTCTGGCAGCAGAATATTACCGTTATCGCAGGGTAGCAACAACAGTACTATTAGGAAGAAATCAGTCAAAACCAGATACAGACCTGGAGTAAATAATATGCCCTTGCCAGAAGGTAAACCCAGCAATGATATATCTTTGCTGAAAACAGCACAGCATTTTTCATAAATCCTTCAAAGTTCAAAGAGTGTTTTTCTTCACTGTCAAACAGAAATTTTAAGGTGTTTTGAGAATACTGTATTTTAATTTGTCTTTTAATAGCAGTAGATAAGATCTGAATGGTACCAGTTTTTTATTCCAACCTAATTTGAAATATTTAGAGTTCTCCACTCATAAGCTGAACTTAGTTTCTCATGTCTCTTATGAAACACTTACTTTAGAGGCACTGGATCTTGATGAAAATAAGCAGTACTTTACTGTGGCAGCGATAATACATAATTTGGGTTTTGTCTGTCTCTCTTTAAGAGCTTGAAAGCAGCAATACAGGATTTAAGGAGGTCTACCTCAAGTGTAGGACATAAATAAGGAGGTGCCAAGAGGACAGAATGATGGTGGAAGTTTTTTGGAAATCACATGTGAATGGGCCTCTAAAGTGCTATATATAAATGCCCACAGCATGGAGAACAAAAGGAGGAATTAGAGGTCTTTGTGTAGTTGAATGGCTGCAACCTCATCAGGATGATAGAGGTGTGAGGGAACAGCTTATACAACTGGAATGCTGTGATCTTGGATACAGGCTATTTGGGAAGGACTGGGCAGGATGGTGAGGTGGTGGTGTTATTCTGTATGTGACAAACCACAGTGAACCAGCTGAGAGCAGGTAGATGAGTGTCCTGGACTGAAGTAAAACAGAAACAATTTTATTTTCATAAAATTTACTTCTCTTTTAGTTACTCTTCTAACTAACTAAGTCACTGAAATTAATGGCATATTCTTCAGACAGTGTCTGCTTCTAGCAGATAAGGTCTGATGTTTATAGTTAATACCAAGGAATGGTATTCAGAGAGGCTCTTGTTTATACTTACTGTTATAAGAACCAAGGTCAGCTATAACTTTATTGTGTGCCAAGTTGGACAGTCAGAAGCGGAAAAGTGCAGAAGGGCCACACCTGTGGGGAAGAGCAGGATAATTGACTCAAAACTGACCAACAGGGTATTCCATTCCATCTATATCATGCTCAGTATAAACCTGAGAGATCAAGGAGGTCACTCTCTTTCTTCAATTGCTCCAAGGAGCAATCTGTATATCTGCCTTTGATCCTGATTGATGTATTCCTGAATCCATTTCCTGAGGTCAGCTCCCATCCATCACTCAGCCCAGTCTGGGACTTTCCCAGTGCCTGCTGGTGATGTCATCATCATCCTGGGTGCTCAATACTGAATTTGTACATATTGTATTTATTTTGTTATTCTCTTATTAATATTATTATATTTCTCTTTTAATTATTTTATTATTCATATTTCATTACAGTAGTTTTGTTTCTTTTAGACTCATAAGTTTGTCTCTCTCATTTTTTCTCCTCTCCTCTGAAGGAAGATGCTCTCCCTTCTCTGAAAGGAGGAGTGGTAAAAGAGAGCATCTGTCATTCCTTCTCGTGGCTAGCCCAGCCTAAACCATGACACAAGTTATCCCATCTTGCTGATGGACTTTTTTTTGTGAGGCCAGCAGTGTAACTTATGTCTGTTTTTACAGCCACCTCTGTCACATAAAGTGACCAAACTTCCTGTCTAATAAGTTAAATAATTTAGTGCAATTGAGCTTCAAAGGAAGTCTTTCTGAATGTGCCTGCACAATTCCTGATATCTCCAAATTACTGTATGTAAATGTTAACACAAGCATCCTATGACTGGCAGCTGACCTCATCTACTCAATACCTGAGCATTAAGCAATTAGAGCACAGTGAATGCAGACCTTCATTCCTGAATAAGGAATATGTTGCTTTTTCTCTTATTATTTTGACTGCTATAATAGCCCCGAATGACAAAGTCCTTGGCTCTGCAGCCACACAAAACAGTCCCTACAACACATACATGGCATATGAAACCCAAGAGGCAGCAGTGACCAACAGGTAATCTGACCAACAGAGCTTCAATGTGGCCCAGAGGAAAAGGGTTTCTGCTATGTCTGGAGAAAGGGGACTGGGAGGAGGGCAAAGCTGGGGGCCTTTACTGGCAGAGTCTAGAAGCAGCAGGATGCACAGAAAATAGCAGCTAGCACAGCAAATTTTGTACAGACTTCATTTAGTAATCAGACAGAAAAATCAACCTTTGCCTTAGAAATTGCTTTATCCACATGAAGAAATTACCTGAATTTTGAAGTTAGCTGTAATTTCATTGGAAAGTAGCATTTGTACTGAAAAGACTGCAGAAGTTTGGAAGAGTCAGAAACTGTAAAGCTTTGGCCTGATTTTATGAGAAGTGTGTTAATGTTATAAAAATAGAAGATTGTATCCATAAATGCTATAATATGATGGTGATTTGGGGAAAAGTTTTCTCAATGCTCTTCAGACAAAAATAAATATTATGGATTTACAGAGCTTAAATAGTTATGATATCACTTTCCATTTGAATTCCTAAATGCATTTTGTCTTTGTCTAATGTTTGATTATTTTATTCTTTCTCTTTCATTATAATTTTGAAATAATTTTTGATGATTCAAATAGTTCCCTGTCCACCAAAGTACTCAACCACTTGCTTGTCTTTCAGTACATTTGCCTGTCTAAGGGAACTGGATTTATATTTTCTCTTGTTTAATTCCCTGAAGGCACAAAAGCAGTGCTTGAAGTCCACACTTTTCATGGCTCATATCACCAGCTAAGTATCATTTATTTAAAGTGATTGAAATAGGGCTATTTAATAATAGACAAGAAACACAGAGAAAGCACACAAGGAGGCACTTAGGGGCTTCATCAACAGACATGGGTTTGCTCCTTAGAATATTAATTGTATTAGAGGAATACAACATTTCTCTCATAAGGGAGACATTTCTCTCTTCCCCAAAGAGAAATTAATATTCAAAAAATAATTTTTATTTCCCCTTTCTTGATAATAACCTTATAGGCCTTAAAGTTGAATTTAAAAAAAAAAAATTATTGCCATGTAAAAGTTACATCTTTGTGCTTGTCTTCTTCAAACTTAGTGGAAAATCTGCCTGCAATTCAAAGGCAGAAATAGATTAGCTGGGACAATTACAGGTATGTGCTTTTGGAGACTAATTAAATTAAATAGTACCTATAACATAGGTTTCTGCTAAACTTTTACATTTCGGGGG
>JAOXNG010000001.1:134774103-134784558 GCA_028566535.1 Scolopax minor | reverse complement strand
TATTTAAGCAGCCTTCCTCCCACCCCTCACCCCCCCCATGGAACTCAGTAGAGAGAGATTTGCTTAGAAATTGTTGGCACGGGGAGGTCCAGAGTCAGGGAACTGAAAATCTTTAAATTGATGATCTAAATGGGTAAGGGAGGGAGAAAGCAGGAGTGGTAGTTATCATTATGTGCATATTTTTACGACTTTTAGAAAAATCGTATTTCAGCATTTTCCATCCCCATCAGGAGCTGAGGGGGCTGCATTGATTTGCAGATTGAGATGAAATGATACTCAAGATTTCCGGGAGCGGGACGTTTCGTACCACGACTCTGTTTGAGGAAAGACCTCGCTTCCTTCCTTCCAGTCCCAGTGTAACCCCAGGTCCCGGTGTCCCAGCAGGGTGTCGGAGCCCCGGGAGCAGGGCTGGGAGGAAGCCCTGGTTCCCCGGCGCTCCAGCCGGTAGCCAACGAGCGGTGCTTGCTCCGGCAGCTCCACCTAGCGAGGAGCCCTCTCCCCAGCTGGTCCTTCTGGTTCTTCCCCAGAGCTGCTCAACCTGTGTCTTTTTTGGGCGACCAGTACCTGATCCTTCTGGGGTTGCGGGTCACTCCTTCCCTATGACCTCAGCGTGAGGCAGGGGGGACGCACAGCCCATGTCTCTAGAAGAAGCTCTTGGTTCAAGAGCGAGAGCTTTTCCAGTAAATCTGGCACCTCCAGGTATGAAAAAAGGGGGATACGAGGAACTTGCTGACAGCTGCCCCACTGTGTGCTGGTGATCTGGTCTGTCTGAGAGCCTAAGAAAGGGGGGGGGGGGTGTGTCTCCATCTGTTAAGAGCATTTGTTTTAACTTCCCAGTTTAGCCTAGAAATCAATCTTTTTCATCTAGTTGAGTTTTTCCATAAGTTTTATCCCTGGATCCCAGGGAGAAGGCAGCAGATAAAGACTAGATATAAGGAAGAATTTTTTTGCAATGAGTATGACAAAACACTGTCACAGGTTGCCCAGAGAGGTGCTAGATGCCTCATTCCTGGAAACATTCAAGGTCAGGTTGGACAGCAAGTAAATATATCCATCTAGAAAATGGCAGGCACCTGGCCTGGTCAGTGGAGGGAGACAGACATTTCTAAAAGACACTCACTGTCCCCTAGGTCAGGTGTTCAGCAAAGGCAGTAAGAATGATGTCAGAGAGGCCCTCAGTGGTTTAACACAAAGAGAGATGAATCCTGCCCTCCTGGTCTATTACAGTATAAAGCTTCATGGTGACTTCTCCAAAGAGGGTTGGTGTAGGAAAACTCCACCTTTAACAATAAAAAAAACTCTGAAGATTTTTAAAGGCTATTTACCATTAGAAGTTTGATCCTTCACCACCGCAGGAGACAAAGTGCTTTGACTGGTGGTGATGTACAAGACACAATGCCCTCAACTAGAGGGAACTGGAAACCAGAGTGTAGCAAAGCAGGTGACAGCCAGTGTCAAGGCAGAGGCCATAAGGCTGAAAGCTGCAAAGACAGGAGGCAGACCAGGAACTATCAGTCAAACAGGCACTGGGTGGGCTCCTTTCTGTTGTCTACACACTGCTGACTCTGCTGCCTTAAACAAAGGAAAATATTTCATTCCAGAGATTTTCATCAGTCTGTCATTAGTCCCCAATTTAATCTACAAACTGGGGAAAATGAAGCATTCAAAGCATCCCCAAACCCAGACTTCTAGTTAGGAACAGATTCCTCTCATGATGCCTTACATGAAAATGGGCAAAGATATTGCTGAGCATTGTCCTTTTAAATGACAATTAATAACATAAGGAAGCAGAACCACAGGACAACTTTAACAAACTATATAAAATTGTTTGTATAATTGTAGCCATGATAAAAATGGATTCACCTTACTGAATATATATCTCAGAGCATTTCCAACGTTTTTATTTTAATGGATATTTTCTCAGGCCTCTAGTCTTGTTGCAGCTTTACTAAATTAGTCATCCTCTTTGACTCAGTTAAAAAGATTTGTTTAGTTTAACTTTAGAAACTTTTAAGTTTCTTCTTCTTCTGTGGGGAACTCCTTCAGCCATAACCAAACTCACTTTCTTCAACTAGATTGATGGTAAGTGTACAAAGCAAAGCTGCTCCAGCCTTCTCATGGGGCCAGTAAGAAATCTAGATCTCCTTTCCATATGTCTTTTCCTTTAGGGGCTTTTCAAAACCACTCTCTTTTTTTTTTTTTTTTTTTGGTTAAGGCTGCTCTTCAAAACAAAAACAAAGTGAAAAGGACTGCTCAAAAGTTAATGTAAGCCATATTTCCACAGTTTTGATGAGACCAACCATTCCCTCAGAAGTGAAGCCCTGCAATTTCCTCAAGCTTTGGCCCTCATTCCTCAGAGGCAACAGCTTCCCCTGTGGAAAAATTGGTAATTAACCTGGATTTAATCATTAGGTAACATTTGGTAAAATTTAATTCTTCAAATCCAATCCCTAAAGAAATCATTTACAAGTGAGTGAAAAAACACAGATAAAGATGAGCCCAAATTTCTAAAAAAGTCTCTTCAGCTCACACCTGCAATCTCCTTTTCTTTGCATTTCAGTTCATATGGATTTAAACTCTCATGCCCTTGCAGATTCAAAGTCCTGCTGCCAATGCAACTCATTAGCACTCCTGTAAGGTTCACCTCTAACACAACAATTCCCAGGGAAGTGATAGGACAAAAGTTTGGGTGAGGTCTCCATGACTTGCTATGATCCTTCCCCATTGACCACTCCCCTTTCTTTGTCTTGACTACTAAGCTGACAATTCCTGCATACTACCTCTAAAGCTAAATGTCCAGTCTAGATGGAGGGGGAAAAAGTGAGCTTGTCTATATCAGAGGGAAGGAATAATATAAATTGAGTCCTATGAGGCATACCAAAAAATAAAAAAAAAACAACAACCCAACCACAAATTAACAACAGCCCTCCATGTAAACTAACAGCTGAGTGGGATTCAAGCTGACCCAGTCAGACTCCTTGCTTTATCAATAAATTGTATTAACTCTGCCTTGATTATTTCCACTACAGAGGGTATCTGCAAGGTTATCAAGACCCAAGTGATTTAATAAGATCACAAAAAGATACAGCTGATAATTGTTTTCTGACAGGTTTATGTCTGCAACTGATGCGTCTTTTAAGGGTTTGATATTTTTGCAGACAAGTCTAAGGAGAAACATATGCTGTGCCTTATCACGTGTGGAGTGTAGGGTGGTGTGGGGGAGAGGCAGAGGGGGAGGTGGCATCAATTTGAAGCAAGGAAGCCCCTTCTTGTCACTCAGCCTTGAGAGCTTCTTAGTGCCTTGTTAAATGCACTGATAAATACATATCTCAGTGAAGCTCCAGAAGGACTACTTCATGTTAGGAGATTTTATTTTAGAGATTGACCTCTAGACAAGAGAAATCTGATTTCTGAACCTACACAAAAGGCTCGCTGTGCTTTGTGGGTGTATTGATCTGGCAGCCCTACAGCAGCTGTGAGCTCAAATGTCTGTGCTGCCGGCATAATCAGAAACATGCTACATACAGGATGCAGCAAGCTTCAAGAGCTTAACAAGGCAGATAGGGGGCCTGTCAATTCCTTTCAGGGCTAACAGCAGGGTAAAGAAGCGGTATACATGGGGAACTATCAAAGCTATTGCAACAAGAAAGAGATGAGGAAATGACTAAAGAAAATTTAAAACCACAAGAAAATCACGGGAAGACACACAGTACCAGATTATTCACCCATCGTGCAGATATGTTAGCATTACGGTACCCATGCAAATCCAATATGCAGACCAATTACAGTTCCAAACCCAAAAACCTCCTTTCAAAATGTCTGGGTGATATCATTGTACTATGTTTACCTTTCTCATATTTTCCAACAGTCATGAAGCCCTCCTGTGTTGAGCAGAGCTTTTTATGGTAGGAAAGAATCTGCTTTGGTATTCTTAATATTTTTCAAGCATCTTTCATCATAATAGAACATTATACTTTTGGCTTGTGGATACATTTATATATTACTTTTATCTTGTTTTCAGTACATACACGTTTTCTCCTAATGGCTTTCTGGTAAATGTATTAGCTGACTTTCCACAATTTGCATCTTGGTAAAATACTTGTACCTGACATGACTGAAATGATGGTTTTTGTTCAGGCAATAGCACAGTGCACAAAAGAAAGGTAATATTGGTGGTTTATAACATGTGGACTTGGCTTTGTGGTTAGTAAGTCATTAACATATGCTCTATTCTTGCAAATGCTCACACACAGAGCGCCTTCAGGCACAATGAACTGGGAGCACTTCCTCCCCATGACTTTGCAGAATGCCTCTCAGTTTTCTTTTTCCGGGGACATACCATGGAGGTAGATAGAGGCTGAAAACCTGCCTGTGCTGCTCAGCATTAACACTGCTGGAACAATGAAGTGTGCTCTTGTTTGCTCCCTATGCTTGTTATTTGTGAATCGTGTAAAATGTACAGTTATCTCAGTTCTGCTTTCTCTTCTAGTATGTGAGTTTTTTAAGTGTTCATTAAGCATGCTCTGTTAGGTAGCTACCCTCACTACACATTCGTAATGCTCAGAATCAATCAGACTTTTAAAACAGCTTTTGTTTGTCATTCATGTAGTTAAATGTAGAAACTACTTTCATAATCTTAAATTAATGAAAAAGAAGGTTCAGGAAAGAATTAAATTTAAACAGAGAGTGGGAGCAAGTAGCCCTAACCACATCTGGAAACAAACAATTATGTCTCTTGCAATTTCTACAGAAAGTACCTACCGGTGAAAATCCTCAGTAACATATTGCTCTTCTCTGATGCCTGGGTCATAGAAAGTATCCATTAATGGGAACACTGGATCTTATTCATCCAGCAGCATCAAGATGAATCAGACCTAACAATGTAGTAGAAATACATCATTCTGCTATCTTTGCTTTGGTAATTAAGAATTTAGTAATGTAGATGTATCAAGCAATTTAGAAAGATAGATGTATTCACCACATAGCTAAGTAAACCATTCACATATTCATGGAATAACCTACCTTCACTCTAAAAGATAGATATGAGTCATTTTAAAGTGTATTTTCAAGCCTTAGGTGTCAAAATTGTGGCTGTCACCCACAGAGCTCTTCTGAGCTAACAGAGCCTTGTCCAGTAAGCTGAAGAGCACACAAAGTCAAGTCACTAAACCTTTCTGTTCTCTAGTTACTCAGCTGAAAAATGTGGCTGCTATTAAAGACTCTCATGGCTAAGGCATGGGTAAGACAAAGCTCCTTGAGTCCTTGCTTGAGGAACTATCATATGTATAACTAATTCGGACAGCCCTGAATATGCCAAGTGTGCCTTCGCTTTGCTTCGCTTCCTCAGAAGTTAGATATAACAATATAACTTCTACCAACCAAGACCTAGAGAAGGGTGGCAAAGTCATGGGATTTCTTCATGCCTGTGTATCAGAGAACTCACAACCTGGGGCAAGTAGGGTCTTCCTCCAAAGATGAACCTGTAAGCCTTCATCAACTCAGCATGGAAGTCGGATGCTTGCTTTGGGAGAACTGCTGCATGAGACATCAAAAATACAGGTGGACTCCATCTCACTCCAAATTCTATTTTACCTCTGCTAATGGAAAAGTAGCATTAGCTATACATTGGTTACAGAAAAAAAAGAACCAACCCCTATTTTGTTTTACATCATCTCACTCATCCCCATACTACATCTAGATTTTGGTCAGAGACAATTGATGCAAACTTTCTTATTGCAAAGGCATCTGAAATGCCAGTTCAGAGTCAGGCGTGGTTTGGCTGCTGATGGACAGATAAACTGTGCTGTGTTCTCTCCTCTCTCATGAGACTGGAGTACAAGTAGTAGGAGGCAGAGCTAATGGAGGGATGGCTCGAGCCCTCATGCTTTTTCCATTTCCCTCTGATAAGCCTGAACCAAAGCAATTGCAATAGCTGCCTATTTTTACTTAACATGCTGTTTCATCTGTCTCTTCTCTTTTTCTGTTCCTCTCACTGCCTTTCATCTCTCACTACACTTTGAAATCACCAGGTCATTGAGAGGAGGATTGATATTTATTTTGTGTTTATAACATCGAGGAATGTGAGGCGTTAAATGGCATCTGTAAGCACTTCCCAAAAAACAAGCAAGTAATGTAACGCCTTTTGAGCAATTACTGTGGCAAAGTTAATACGTATTTGCTCCATTGAACAAAATGATGCTTACAGAGCAAATGCAATTCACTCTGCAACGTGAATGGTGGTAAATCAAACTAAGAGGAGATGAATATTTCGACTTGGCTAATCTTAGTGACTCCAAAAAACTTAAGTCTCCTCAGCTTTCACTAGAGTTGCTGGAAATTATTCATGTTGCTTTCTACCTCTTCCCCAGTGTTATCATACTGCTGAAATACCATTGATCCCAGTGCAGCCTGTAACAATGAAGGCTCAGTTGCACTGTACTGACACAGAGGGCTCTTACTCTAATCAGGAATTAAAACATATAACCACCTGATTAACCTCAATAACAGTATATCTTCATGTATAAGATGTGATTTAAATATCTGACCTAGATCTGGAACTCAGCTCTAATATTTACAAGCCATTTCAAATCATGAAATCAGGGAGGTCTTTCAAATCGTTGATAAATGCAATGCCTGTGTCTTAGATAATAACTTAATAACAGAATTGGGATTTTGTTTTTTCAATTTGATACTGTCAGGAAAGAGTTGCATTTTGGACAATGTAAACTGGGAAAACTTATGGGCTGGTGCCATTTGTGAGGCCTAACTTCATACATGTGAAGGCAGCTGCAGCAAGAGATTGTCTTTAGATTCAAACACAGGTTTGACATCCATATTGCCTAATACTTCAAGCAACTGGATCTAAAACATCCCATGAGAGAATACCATGACTGGATCCATTTGTGACAGTAGCTACAAATATCTAAATAGAATAAAAAAGACTGATAAACAAACTTCTCTATTTGGCTATGACCATTCCAAGATATACACATGTGAAGGCAGTGAAAAGGATTTATCCAATAATCTTTTCTTTAAGTGATATCTTTAGCACATACATTCAATAGAATAAAGTCACTTTCCACTAAACCTGTTCTAAAACTTGTTCTGCAGTGATCTACAGATACAAATATACCTAAAAGTATGGTCTGTATTCATCACCCTTTTAAATGACAGACATTCACAGAGAGAGGACAAATGCAGGATATTGCTTTATTTTCTCTTTATTCCTTCCCTAGACCAGGCAAAGCACTTCTAAAAGAAAAAGATAAAAATATTTATTTGATTCACTAGGATTTAAATAGTTTTCCAGAAGAACAGTTTCCAATTACTATTCTCTGTTTGCAGAAATAGGACTGTCATTCAGGGAATGTCCATGATTTCAATCAGAACTCCAACAGTCATCAGGAAATAAAGGACTTCTAGGAAAAGCACTTATATCCAAGGATAACCAGTTGCTCTGCAGACCCTGTGTTAGCTTTATATATGGTTGCTGTTATCTAGGCTCTTTTCTTTTTGTTCAGATCTCAGCATCTGTTATAACCCTGCCCAAGCACATATTAAACTCTCATTCTTACAATATTAAGAGCTTTCTCAGTGTTGTACCTCAGATACATACAAAAATCAGACAAAGCTCAAGATCATGCTCTTAAGCCTTTGACAGCTTTTATCAAGGCCTTCCAGATCAGCAGAGTTCAGAGCTGCTTTTTCTTTGACAAATTTAGGACCCGGTCACAATTGCTTATAACCAATTACGACCCATCAGTTAGGTCATACCTTTTAGGTAGTGGCAGTTGATATGAACAGAATTAATCTAAATTCTGCCCCTTGGGCTTTATCCCTGAAGACTTCAATGAGAACTTGACAGAGCCATTAGTTAAAAGTGCTGTCACGGCTTCTTAATATCATTTTGGCTTATTAATTAATGAACCATGTAAATCACGTTCGATATCGTGATGAGTTAGCCTCAAATCAAATCAGTATGGAGGTCAAGGAAGGAAGGTGAATAAGCTCCAGGGTTTAGGAGCCTTCAGCTGTGTATGCTTTTTCTTCTCCTTTGACACACCTGACTAGTTCATACAGCCAGCACTGGCAGGTCAGTCTCTATTAGTATGGAAATAGCACAAATCTCTCCTCACCTCAGAGAACAGCTGAGAATGACCCCTCAAACAACCTGCAGAAGTAGCATTATCAGAAACCACCTTTTTCTTCTTTCCAGAGGAATCATTGTGTGTCTGATCACTTGGGGTCAGAGGGGATCCAACAAGAAAAAAACTTTCTCCTGGGCTATTTGCTCAGCCTGGGGCTGAAAACTTAAAAAAACATGGAGTTAGACATAGACTGCTCTTTAATCATACCAATAAATAAATAAATAAATAAAGGCAATAAGCACATCCATCTTAGAAAGAATAACCTCCTCATGCATTGCAGAGGACTCAAAGCTAATAGATTTACTAGGGAATGCCAATAGTGAGCAACAGACTCCCTCTCCCAGGCTAAAAGACAGAAATTTAAAAATAAAGCTACAGGAGAAAAAAAAAATAATTAAGAAGTACAATCACAAATTATCAGACAAATTACAACAAAGGCTGCTAGGGATATCGTAAGTACAGCACAAGAAACTATGAGGAGCTCTGAAGGGGTCACCTGGTTGAGAGGAGCTCTGAGGAGGGTCTTTCCTCCATCCCACTGACGCAGGAAGGGTGCAAGGAGAAGGCAGCACCCCTGCAAGGGAGGCTGCTAGCTCCCAAAAAATCTCCTGCCTGAGAGGCTGCTTGCACCCTGGCTCTCCTCGACACTGCAAAACTTCTGGTCAGAACAGACTGTGATGCTGAAAAGAGGACATTACAGGAGCATGCAAAGCAGGGGCACCTTCACCAGCCGCAGGCAAAGGTAAACCATAGCAGATAGAAACAGGCATGGAGGCTGC
Source organism: Scolopax minor (assembly GCA_028566535.1). Classification (NCBI taxonomy): domain Eukaryota; kingdom Metazoa; phylum Chordata; class Aves; order Charadriiformes; family Scolopacidae; genus Scolopax; species Scolopax minor. Next base: position 134,775,632 of record JAOXNG010000001.1, on the reverse strand, counting down.
TGTTGTTTCAATATTTGTTTTCCCCGAATGCATCATCTAATAAATATTTTCTTGCAGTCTGGCTGTTACTGAGTTCTATCTGGGCACCTTCAGAGTGCACAAGCTCAGGTGCTGAGCATGACTCTCATGACTCTCAGCTGCAACGTGACCACCATCAGCAGCAGGCAACTGCAGCGCAGGCCAGGGGAGGGAGGATCTCATCACTGCATTCCCTGTCTGTGATACCACAAGGACCATACACCACAGGGAGCTCAGAGCACATCTGAGATATCATTAGCTAGGTTAGCCTAAATGTAATGAAATAATGAAAGCTTGACTCTTTAGTCTCAAGCCATCCAACAGGGCTATTTCACTAGCATAAATATATCCATATATATGGATATATATAAATATAAGTATTTTCTTTTTTTCTGGGTTGGGTTTTTTTTTGAGACAGAGAAGTAGTTGAATAACCAGCCTAGTAGCAAAGCCACTGAGTTCTTATACTGTCTTTGACAGCGTGTTGCATGACTGACAGCATGTCATTTCACTTTTTTGTCTCAGTTCTTTTCTTGTATGTGAGGATAACAATAGTTCAAGTGGTTTTGAGAGACTAAGTTCACCCATGTCCTGAGCCAAAGACCATTGAAGTAAATGGAAAAGCTCTCAATTACCTTGAAGGGCTTCAGGCCAGACCTTTCTTATTCAGCATTATAAGAAGCATATGAAAACCTTTTAAACAGTGCCATATGCGTCCAAAGGTATTGGTTATTACAGGACTGAGGAACAAACGCTTCAACTGATACAAGTACACATGAATAATACCTTTCCACAGTTTCATTTTTAGTGATCTTTGCTCCTTCTGAAAAAAAACACCATGTAATACAAATAATGTCAATAGTCACAATTGTCTTCAATACTATATCAGACAAAGCACTCATTCTGTTAACCACAGACTTCTTTTAATTTGAGAAAAATGCAGACTTGGACAGATCTGAAGGTATTGCAGTCATGTACAATAGCTGTCATTCTTTAGCAATCTATGGTCAGTCTTTAAACCTTTGTGATAGGTTTCAGTTGATTGACAGCTTGTGGGCCAGATTCCCACAAACAGGTTTTAAAGCTCCAAGACAGACCTAATTTTCTCTAATAAGATTAGATGCTGAAGTTCAAGACTGCCTTATGAATAAAAAGCCATCATTTATAATGGTCTACCTACTCTTATGCTCTACAGAGACTGACAAACTTTACTGAAACTCAGGACCGAGGTCAATAAACTCTCATATCTGTCGAGAGCCTTTATGGTCACAAGGATCAATCTAATTTCAAGGTCTTTACTGCAGTCAGGTAATTTGGTACAGAAGCTTAGCAACAAACTGAGATGCATCAGTGTTGGTAGGGATGACAGCGTTTATTCTATTCAGGCCACAGACTATTTATGTTGAATGGCACAAATACAGGTTAGGTGAAGAACAGATTGAGAGCAGCCCTGAGGAAAAGGACTTAGAGGTGCTGGTTGATAAGAAGCTCAACATGAGCCAGCATTATGT
>JAOXNG010000001.1:134700467-134719131 GCA_028566535.1 Scolopax minor | reverse complement strand
CACTGCTCTGCTGTCTCTAATGCAGAGAGAGTAGGGAGTGCTGGAGATATAAAAATGTCTTTTTTTTTATTTCTGCTAATATGAAACAGGGTCTATGAAAGTGTTTGCTCTCTTGGAGTGAAATTACTCTTGGCAGCAGCAGCTCCAAGCGCAGCAAAGGCCCCAAGAAGCTGGTCAGAGTCCAGCCTGACAAAGCACAACCTAAACCAGTTCTTACCCATGTCCCTACAGCTCCAGCTTTCCAGTCCCGCTCCCAGCAAAGGCAAAGAGGAAACGCAATCTCCCAGGCAAACCAGGAGCACCCTGTGAGTGTCCCCTGGCCTTCTTCCTTGAACAGCTCAAAAGCAAGTGTTAAAAGTCCTGTCCTGTGGGTGGTCGTGTCTGTGCAATCCGGAGAGATGATCAAAAAATAAATGGTAGGTTTCTGGGTTGCAAGTGGGAGAGTCCTGCCTGGGCTGTCAGCAGGATGGGGGGAGCCTGGGTAACTGGGCAGGGACAGATAGGGCTGGTGGCACCCTCAGGGCACTGATACACACTTGAAATCTTTCCTGGTTTGAGCATAGGCAAACATGACTAATGAATGCACACTTCTCCTTGCCTTCATTACCTGGAGACTTTCAAGGATAATTATGGGGTTCTTTTGAAAGTTTAATAACTTTTATGAAACATATCCAACTTGCATCAAGGACTTACTAAGATACCCATACGCTCAGAAAAGACTGTATTTAAAGGGACCTCTGGAGGTCACCTAGTGCAATCTACTCAGAGCAGGGCCAACTTCTTGATGCTAGATAATCTGCAAACGTGGAGATTCCTAAGTCTCTTTGGCATCTGTTCTTGTGCTTAAGCCCTCCCATGATGACAAATTCCTCCCTAGATCCAGTCAGAATACTTTTGCTGCCACTTGTGTTCATCATCACTTGTTCTGCTATGTGCACCTCCAAGATGTGTGTAGCTCCATATTTTTCAAACTACCTATTAGGTTGCTGAAGATAGCAATTAAACCCACTAACTCTTACACTTGTTCAGGTGAAACAGTTCTCTGCTTCTTCTTGTATGCCATATGCTCACACTTTGTCAATATCTTGCCAGTACCAAGGAACCTGAAGCTATTTCAAACAAAGCCTCACAAGTGAGAAGGAATTAGTCCCTTCCTTCAGCTTCTGCTATTGTAGCCAAATATATATTTGTCATAAGGGTGCAATGCTGCTGCATGTTCAACTTGTCTGCAGCGTTCTTTTCTGTGGTAGTTATCCCTATTCATGCATGAAGCCTTTTCATCACAGGTGCAGAACTTGGTTTACCTTCATAATGGTTCTGCCAGCTCATTTCTCCAGCTGTCAAGTTCCCTCTTAATGATGGTCCAGTTGTACCATGTATGAATAGCTCACTCCAGTTTGTGATCCATTGGCTGGATCCAAAGGCAGGAAACCTGAGGCAGTCATTCTGTGCATAAGAATTTCTAGTCCTTCTGCTCTCCTGCCTGACATAGATTTGCTGGGATTTACGCCCATGTTGTTCAGTCCTCTCCCACTGTTGCACTGTACCAATAAAAGTTACTTGCCTTCTATTTAACTGTCTGTAAAGGATCCCTGCTTGATATAGCTTGTGTAAATATTGACTAACTATCTCACTATGGTGAACTTTGTTCCCTGGGTATTTGTCTTTAACGCCTTCTTCCCTTGGAAAGTAGGAAATACTCATCCATTAATGTGATGAGTGTTCATTCCATCAGCTGTTTTGTCGAGAAAGATGCAAAAAACAATGTAATACATAACATCAACCCTTGACAAATGCCTTTTAATTGGGCTGCCAATTAAGCTTCTAAATACTGATTTCGACACTTACCACCTCATAGTCCAGGCATTCAGTTCATATCTTCTCCATGTGTCTATAAGTATTGCTAACAAACGGTATCAATAACATAATTAGAATCAAGATAATATACAGCTACTGCTCTCATCTTATCCACAGAGCCAATCATCTCACTATAGAAGGTAAATAGGCTGGTCAGGTATCATTTACCCTCAGTAAATCCACATAGGGTCTTCCCAGTCACCTTCCTTTCCTTCATGTGACTGCAAGTGGCATACAGGATTTTTTCCTTAATTTTCTAATGGGCTGAGGTAATGCTTACCAGCCTGCAGTTTCCCAGATCCTCTTTCTCACCATTTTTTAAGCTAGGTATGGCATTTCTCTTTTTCAAATAATCAAAAACCTGCTATCACCATGACCATTCAAAGATAAGAGAGGAGAGTCTTGCAGTGACATGCACCAACTTCCTCAGAACCTTCAGATGCATCCCATACAGGACTATAAAATAGAAATCCAGCCTGCCTAAGTAGTTACCAACTTGACTGTCCTCTACCATGGGTAATATCTCTCAAGCTTTGCTACTAGAAAAAGGAATTGGATAAACTTGAGAGGAAACCTTGCGCAGGCCAAAACAAAGAAGACATTGAATATTTTTGTGTCCTTTGGCAGATTGTCCACCTTGTTCAGTAAGAGGCCCACATTCCATACCCAGGTGATGCTTCCAAATTCCATGTGGCTAATTTGACCCTGCTTCCACCTACTATACATTTGATTTTTGTGTATAGGCTCAGGCAGAGTTCCCTGTTCAGTTCTTACATATTCAGGAGAGAAAGTGAGCAGAGCACCTCATCGAGCTGGTCAATCCAGCACCTAAATCAAAAAATCGTCTCACATATACTCCAGAAATCTCATTACTTTCTTGCACCGTGCTATGATGTCCACCCAGCAGATGTCAGAGTGATTCAAGACCCACCATGAGAAGCAGAACGTGTGATGAGGGACTTCCTATTTTTTAAGGAGGGCTTTGTTCACCTTATCTCCTTGACTAGGAAGCCTGTAACAGATTCCTATCACTACGTCTTCCTTTGTGACTTTACTTTTGCCAACATAAACTGTTGACAGACTTACTGTCCTTTCCATAGCAAAGATCTGTGCATCTGAGCTGCTGCTTTGTGTAGAGCACAATTCATGGCCACACTCCAGTCATGGGGGCTATCTTACAGCACCATGACAGAAGCACTGATTGCAGAAGAACCTTTGATGCGTTGTTATGACTGAGCAAACAGTTGGCTGCTCAGATGGTTTTCTTGTGAGTCTCACTTGCTTCCTCACTCTGACCCAGAGCTGATCATTCTGGTAATCAGTTTGATAAAACCACGCAGGGAAATGGCACTTTTATGCTTCTCCTCTACTTACAGAGCAGTAATCAGCTACTGTTAGGTCACTTTTTAGTCAAGCAGTTCCTACAGTAGTTCAGCAAATGGGAGATATTCTGATAAAGACCAGAATAAATTTTCTCATTCTCTAGGTAGTGGAATCATAGAATTGTCTAGGTTGGAAGGGACCTTAAAGATCATCTAGTCCAACCATCAATCTAACTCTGACAAAAAAAATAAGTAAGAAATAAGAAATAAAAATCAGTAAACCATATTCCTGAGAACCATGTCAATCCATCTTTTGAATACCTCCAGGGATGGTGCCTCAACCACTTCCCTGGGCAGCCTATTCCAATGTAACTTTTTTCAGTTGCTTTAAGGTTGTGAAGTAGCACTTTAAAAGAGCATCTTAATCCACTGTCTGGCATTGCAGGTTTCACACATGGACCATCTGCCTCTTGTTTATCCTCTTCTCTCATGGACATTCTCTTTCATTCTCACCTCATATTAAATTTCTGGCTGGAGATACGCTGAACAGTTGGTCCAAACAACAGAGCCACCTGATGTCTATTTGCAGAAAACAAACCAATCTATTGACAAGTCAAGGAGCAGACCTTTTGTTTGACATGCACTTCTGAGCAGTTATTGGCATCACTGTTGCCAAAAACTCCAGACATAATGCTTTATGAAAGTAATGTCTCACTAATCTGAGAAAACACCTCATGGCTTTGTCCCAGGCAAACTCTTGAGTGTTACAGCTCAGTTTTAAGGACTGTGTCCAAACCCTTCCTTCTTCATATCCTATTGATAATAATGTTCTGCATCACCCACAGAAAACAAAGGTTAATTTTATATCTTATATGAAACTATATCTATACTCCCAGTATGCATAGCTACAGCTTTCTGATGTCTCTCTCAATATAAGTACAAAGGAGTAATTATATGGTGTAGAAGGAGAGGCCTTGGGAAAGTATTTGTTCATAGCTGCTTTAGAACACACCATACATTTGTATGTAACGTAAGGAAAAATATTCAGATGTTCATAATGAGATAATATATAGAATATATAGAATAATAGGAGACTAGAACTTAAATTTAGTCCCAGCTCTGACACTGCCCTGACAAATGACTTTGCCTGTCTGCACAGCAGGTTCTTCAGCTATAAAGCTGAGAATACACTGGGTAGGAGTCCTGGGGACCAGTCACTTTGTTAAGGCTCAAAGCTAAGGCGAGCACCAGAACATTGAGCCGGGTAGTGCCTTAGTTTACTAAACTAAACAGCTATTGCCACCTACTGGCTATGCAGCACTATCAATATAACAAACCGGTGATTTCAAGTGTACAATACCAACCACCTGTGTTTCCTCCATATGAAATTATATAGACAAATAATAGAATAATTAATAGTTTATATCTTTTTCAGGCAGCAAATGACACTTAACAGTGTTTTCTCTTTTACAAGGTATACTGGCAATGCAGTTTTGTACATTTAGATGTTTCATCACGTGTCCATATTTGGCTATGCTGGAGGGTATAACATGACTATTTGTGAATGTAATTTGTGCCTTGGTCTGCCTGCACCGACCTCTTTTCTTAGACACACAAGTTGTCTGAGGCAGAAGGACATTTTTTTGGGCTGTTTGTCTGAAGCAGGATCAATCCCAATCACTGGCTGAGTGCAGGTGCTAGAAATATCACCATATTTAAGAAAAGCTGTGGCCATGGTCTAGCTGAAGCATAGGCATGCATCAATAAACATATTACAACCTTTCTGCTGTTAGCAATCAATTAATTTAACTACACTCAAGGTGCTTCTAATTATCCTATGTCTATGCAGCATCAAGGCAGATTGGCATCACCTTATGAAGAAAAAATTCAGTCATCTGAGCACAGTTAACAATGTCTGCAATAGTATTTTTCCATGATAATCCAAAGCAGTTAGAACAAGACGTATTTCAAAGAATTTTGGTAAATGAAAAAGAGAAGTTGCTGTTAATTCTGGTTAATCCCAGCTTTGCCAGTGAAAATGCAAGAACTGTGGAGGATGAAGAAATTCATCTTCTATCACAGCAGCTTGAAACACTATGTCCTGACTTCCTTCAATCATTATTGCTGTATCATCTAACAAACGTTATTCTACCAATTCATCCAGTAAAGCACTTTTTCAAAGATTCAGGGCAAATTATATGGCTTAGGTTTTGGGTTTTTTTAAAAAAACAGTATAAATGTCATTCGCCTAAATTTATACTGAAACAGACCAGAATGCTCATCCAACCCGCACCAGCCATATGGATAAAGACAGCAATCTTTGCTGAATGATGATGAGTAGTTGGAGAAAGTAGTTTCTCAGTTCATTCTAACCAGAATCACGAGAGGATATTTTCACACTTCCTAAATTAGAGCCTATTACATAGTGTGGATGCTCTCATTCAGTTGTGAAGTACTTTTGCCATTTGGTTTAGTCTGCTGTACACTGAAATTACTCTACTCAAGAATTAATTATCGACAGAGGAATTTAAGACATAGTAATTTAGGTGTGTTGACTTTATATGTTCAGCTGATTTTCTTACATTTATAGATTGTTCCTGTGCAGGCCAGCCCCCTTAAGTTTCACATATGGGTGTATCTTCAGATTTCATTAGTGTCAAGTACAATGCAGTCAAGGGAAATTACACATTCAGCAGAAACCCGTATTATATAATTACATAAACGCTCTTTAAAAATTGGCAACTGCAGTCAACAGTTCAAGTGAGACACATACCAACAAGCAGTCTCAAACAAACAGCTACTTGAGTTCCAGAAACAGAAAACTGCTCAGTCCTTTCCTCCAATTGTTGGGATTTACTTTGAGGATTTCTATTGAAAACAGAAACTGTAGTCTTATGTTAAGAGTGCTCTGAGTCCATTCTGTACGCAATGTTGGGGACCAAGCAGTTGATGTTTGTAAGCTTATTTTAGAAATCATCTGTAATCGTCTATGAAGAATAAGCTACTATGGGTCCCCAAGCAATATTAGATATTGCCTTCTGTGAGAAACTAGTGAAGTATTATGGTAAAATGTAATTATTGTAGCTTCACATTTTGTCTCTATACCAAGTTGAGGTTCAAGAATTAACTTGGCCATATCTCTGCTGCAACATTTAGCTTGGCAAACAAAGATGCAACATCATCCAAAATACTTCTTTTATGATGCCAAAATAACTATTATTTTTTAGCCTGGGAGACTACACTACAGGTTAATTTTAATCTGGTTATGCCACCTTTTTTTTTAATCTGTTCCCTGTGCTCTCCTCCCCTTAGGTAATTTTTCAGGGCTATGAAAATTTTCTGCCAGAGGCAATTAAAGTTGCAGATTTTTTGCAGCTGGGAAGTTCAACATACAGCATGGCAAAACACGGTATGTAAAATATGGTGAGGACAAAGTGATATCTTCTGTTTAAGTGCAACCATCCTGCTAAGAGAGAAGGTGAGGGGACAGCTGTTGTTTGCTAAAATAGCCATGAAAACTAATCTGTGAGCAACCATGGGATGGCGGTCTTGATTCACACAAGTACAGCTTAAACACCATACTGCAGAAAATAATAGCCACGAAATAAACACATACAGTCAGCTGCTCTTCATCCACACCTTTAACAGGTTAATCAACTCATTTTCTCTCAGCTAGGTTTGCTGTTATTAATGCTACCAAGACCTGCTGGCTGAGAAGCCTAATGTTTATCCACTATGCAATAGGAAGACCATTTCAAGAAAATCTTATTAAAAATTTCAAATGCATGCTAAAGACATGAGCATGTAATAAACTGAAATGGCTTAACCTATATCCTGTGGCATAAACAATAGTATCATTTCTTAAAAAATAATGAATTTTATATTCAAATTCTCTATATTCTTTAAATTCTAATTTTTATATTATTTTCTATTTCGGGTTCATTAAGCTTTTTCTCAGGCATCAGGGTGAACTTCAGGGTAGCTACTGTAGAAAAGGTACAATTTTAATTATTTTATCAAGTAGAGACACTGAGCTGTAGTATTCGAGAATAGAGGAAGAAAATGGGTTTTTCTATTCAGAATTTTGTCACACAACCATGGTGATAGCCTCAGTCAGCAAATCTGATTTGGATGAGTTTAATAAAGCAGGAGCTGAATTTTTTTCAGGTGAGTCACAGACAACCTGAGGTCTCTATGCAAAAGCAGGATGTCAGGCAAGCATGAATCACATCAGCAAAACCACAAACAAATAACAGACCAACTAAACACCATAAAAATATTCCAAGTTTCTGCTCTACCTTCTGAACACATACTGTTTCCTGAGTGTTTTCCATCTTTAGACCTATTTGAATTGAAATTCCCTCTGTGAAAGAACAGCAGACATCAGAACAAGAAATCACAACTCAGAACTGTGTGGGGACAGGCCATCACTCATTAACACAGAATCATGGAATCATAGAATCATTTAGGTTAGGAAAGATCTTTAAGACTGAGTCCAACCATAAGCCTAACACTGCCAAGTCCCACTACACCATGTCCCTGAGCACCACATCTTCACTTCTTTTAAATACCTCCAGGGATAGTGACTCAACCACTTCCCTGGGCAGCCTGTTCCAATGCTTCACAACCCTTTCAGTGAAGAAATTTTTCTTAATATCCAATCTAAACCTCCCCCAGCATAACTTAAGGCCATATCCTCTCATCCTTTCACTTGCTACTTGGGAAAAGAGGCTGCCCCCAATTTGCTACAAGCTCCTTTCAGATAGTTGTAGAGAGTAATAAGATCCCCCTTCAGCCTCCTTTTTTTCTGGATTAAACAGCCCCAGTTCCCTCAGCCACTCCTCATGAGACTTGTGCTCTAGACCCCTTCATCAGCTTTGTTGCTCTTCTTTGAACTCACTCCAGCACCTCAATGTCTTGTAGTTAGGGGCCCAAAACTGAACACAGTACTCAAAGTGAGGCCCCACCAGTGCTGAGTACAGAGGGATGATCACTTTGCTAGTCCTGCTGACTGCATTATTTGTTAATACAAGCCAGGATGATATTGGCCTTCTTCGCCACCTGGGCACACTGCTGGCTCATATTCAGCTGGCTGTTGACCAACACCCCCATGTCCTTTTCTGCTGGACAGCTTTCCAGCCATTCTTCCCCAAGCCTGTTGTGCCGCATGGGGTTGTTGTGACCCAGGTGTGGGATGTGGCACTTGGCCTTGTTGAACCTCATACAGTTGGCCTTGTCCCATTGATCCAGCCTGTCCAGATCCCTCTGCAGAGCTTTCCTACCCTCAAACAGATCAACAATCCCATCTAACTTGGTGTCATCTTCAAACTTACTGAGGGTGCACTGGATCCCCTTCTCCAGGTCATTGATAAAGATATTAAACAGAAACAGCCCCTGTACTGAGCCCCGGGGAGCACCACTTGTGATTGGCTGCCCACTGGATTTTGCTCTATTCACCACAACCCTTTGGGCTCGACCATCCAGCCATTTTTTTTACCCAGTGAGAGTACACCTGTCTGTGTAGCACTGCAGTAGATTATACAAAGAGTGAAAAATGACTATGGTACTCTTCAAACTCATTGACTTGCGGGAAAATGTCAGACTTGATTGATTGCTTACTAGTCCCTATCTGCTAGGGGATATGAAAGTGCACACATTGAGGCACATAAAATTAGCTAAAGGTCTAACAGATTTAAAATCGAAAGACTTTAGTTATTCTGTGTCTTTTCAGTCACTTGGAATTTCCCTCATCCTTCTCTGAAGATTAAAGCAAGTTTAAAAACCCACTTTTATTAAATTCTGAAACTATATCCAGCCTCTAAATTTCCTCAAAGGGGAATTCCAGCCAATAGCTCAAGCATAAAAGCCTAGAGAATTGCCAAAAGTGTTTCTCTGAGAGCTGTTGGACAATGCATGCTGGTGGCACTGCATTCAGATTTTTAGAACATCTGCACCTTTGAGAGATGTTCCTACAGTGTTAATGTAGTTAATCCTACCAGTGAACTTGTTTTACATGTAGTGCTCTACAGTTTGAGGCTATGTTAGAAACAGCAGAAAGGCTGAACTTCCCAATCATGTCCTGCATGTTTAATTTTTGTTAAGTTCACAAGTTCTCTGATGAGTATTTATTTTTTAGTTTACCCACACAGGAAAGTTAAAATTCAGGTAAAGAATTGTGTGGATTTACATCCTGTTATCCACTGTACACTTGGAGTAACTTTTTGTATTTTCTAAAGCAAGTTGCCTGACCCAGCACTCTGTTGGTGTTCAAGGAGAGAAATAGTGTAAAATCTCTGAACAGTGAATTAAGTTCACAATTCAATTTATTGTGCACTGACTTCTCTGTGCAAACAAGTCCTATAGCTTGAGCATGATCAACAAAAGAAAGTGTCTAACTGAAAAGTGAGATTTTTTTCTCTGAAGATTTTATTCTAGGAACCTCGAGACAGCAGACAAAATATGTTCCTTTTTTTTAAATGGCAGCAGAAAAGGGTGAATGGCTGGGAAAATCCACTTAAATGGGGTGCTTTTAAAAACAAATGTACTCATAACTGTATTTGGTGGTGGTGCCATAGTACTGAATAGACGTCTGAACCGTCATCTGTATTAAGGCCTCAGTTGTGTTGGGTCTTGTACTAACAAACTGGCATTAATCTTCTCTGAACATATGCAAATAAGTAGATGACAAAGTATCTGCTATATTCACCAGCCCCCTATAAAACTTTAAGGTGAAGGAAAAAGGCTGTGGCAATAAATTCCTTTTTCTTTAGCTTAGGAAATAGTTACTCCCTGAACAAGAGTTACCCATTACACTGACCTCTTTAGAGGGGATCTTGCACCTAAAAGCTTCTCTAACTTTTCCAATTATATCAAGTGGTCTAAAAAAAGATATTTTCTCTACTTACAAGTGTTATCCTGTGCACTTCCTCAGAACACCAATCTACAGTGAAATATCACTACCATATATTTCACTTGGCATTTGACAATAATTCTAATCAAACAACTACAAAATCACTGTTAAGCCATTAAGGCTTGTGTCAGCTGGATAGATCAACCTTGGCAGTACTTTCTTCACAGAAAGAAAAACTGATATCACAGTCTTCTACCATGGTAGTGCTCAGCACAACTGCTAAATCACCACTATGTGCCACTGTTTTTCCCCAGTTGGAAGGTAATAGCATTCATACTATTGCCTTTTTAAAATTTATTTTTCATGTGACAACTGGCTGGCTGTTGCCCAGACTTTCAGAGTTCAAAGCCATAAAAAAATACAAGAAGATTCCCCGATCTGATTCCTTGAAGCTCTCTAAAATACAAATGATCACTGACAAGCAAATCGAAGGATCCTTCCGTATCAAGGAGGTGGAAAAGAAGGGAGAGGAGCAAAGGAAAAAATTATAACAAATGTAAGACAGAGAACATTATCCTGATGCCTATCACCAAGCAGCATTGCGCCAGACACATGCTGTTGTGTCCCATGATGCCTTTTGAGGGTTGAGGGTGAGAGGAGGAATAGTTCCGGAAATTTTCAGAGGCACTCAGTACAGGTTAGTGGAGCACCAATGTTCTGTGAAAGGCTTCAAATGGGTCTGCAAATATATCTGGGAAGAGTGAGCCTGCAGCTTATTCTCAAATCCGAACTTCCCTGGCGAAATGAACATGTTCTTCAAGCTGGTGAAAGACTGCAAAGCAGTGCTCCACTGCTGGGGAGAGGCGCTTATAGGGCACCTGGATATTTAGATTTAAGGAACTGCTTAAGAGGAACCTGACTGTCATAGAAATCATCTGGGGTTGGAAGGGACCTCTGGAGATCATCTAGTCCAACCCCCCCCAGCTGGATCAGGTCTACCTAGTCTACCTGTCACCACCCTTTACTGTAAACAAAACCCAAAGAGACAATGCTCCTTAGACCACAGCTAGTATTTGTGCATACCCATCATGGGACTCAATATTTAAGCTTTTCTTTGTGTTTATAGGCCTTGTAGAAGGAGCATTAGTAAGCAAATCAGTGAATGATCTATTATTTCTCAGCCTTCCTCACTACTGCTTCTCTATATAAATTTTTCATGATCCACCAATTAGTAGTGCTTTTTTATTTTCCTCAGGCCTTGTTGTGGAAGATAGATATATCTGAGGAAGTCTGTTTTAATAACTGGAGGTATATTATTATTATTCCAAATCTATGTCATCACAGCCTGTCATTACAAAATATGTCATAATATACAATACAAAGATATCAGAGATTCTTCAACAGGGATTTAGTTGACAATAAACAAGAGAAGATGATATTTCACTGATACGCTGCAGTCTAAATGGGTGACAACTGATAAAAAAAGTATATGGAACATCTCCATGACTGCAAAAAGGCAGAATGCAGCATCTCTTGTGTCTGATCACAAAGGATCAGTTCACTACCAATGCTAATGAAAAAATTCCTTGAATTTAGATGACAGAAATCTAAATCAGGGTATTGTACACTAATAACTTAATGCAGACCATAAATATGGCAATCCTTACAAAGGCAAGCAACTCTCTATTTGCTGTGTGTGAGGTCAAGAACATGGACAAAAACCTCTGTTTTATAGAGAATTGGTCTCTTATTCATTCATATGCTAACTTGCTCTGTACTTACCTATGCCCCCTATGGCTTCTTCTACCTATATAGTTGTACCATGACAACAAAAAAGGTACAATTTTACAGCTGCTGACTTTGCAAGTCCTCTGAGTGGGCTGCTCTGTGTTAATGGATAAATGGACTCACGGTACATGTGCAGACTTAAAATACAGCAAAAAAAACCAAACTAGGAAAACCCAAATATATGATAACCCTATTCATACATCATTTTCATTTTGCCATATCAGATTGTGTTGCACCTGGATGTTTGATGTTGTCAAGGATGATTTAATTTAAAAGTTGTGCAGCTTATCTATTAACACAAACCCCCACAGTCCCTCAGACTCTTTGGTGCAGAGATTGTATCTTTGACTTCTGCAAAGTGCCTGAAAAAGAATTTTTAAAAGCCATGAAAAATATAAATATTATTTTCAGAAACAATGATGTGGTATATGAAGTGAACTCACTTTCCTTATATATATGAATATATAAGGAAAAACTGTCTATATTTGAGCACAAGATAATAAAAGTAAATACAAATGAATTTGTCTTTTTTTCACATAAGTTTTAAGTAACACAATGTAGATATATTTCAGCTAAAATGATGTCATTTTCACACCATAGGAAAAAAGTTTCAGTGTGAGAAAGTGAAAACTGCCATTTCCAGTAATTATTCAAAAAACCTGACTCAAAATTCCATTAATCTATGATGAATGTTTTTGCTTACAAAAAAATCCAGTCTCTACTTTAATCTGGTGATTCTGATTATTAAAAACTCAGCTTTATTGTTCTTAAATCATGTTGCCTCTGGAGACTAGAAAAAACTTCATAATCACTCTAAATATGAGTTACTCTTTTACATTTTCTATGTTTTAGAGTTTTGAAAGCTTAATCCTTACATTAAAACACCTAGTCTGCCCCAAAAATCTCATCCCTGAGGCCAAAACACTTTAAGAATTCATGGAGCATGATCTGAACTCTAGCATATTCAACAGGTTTAAAAACGTTATCAGATGGCCATAGTACACACCATCAAAAGCGGAGTAGAACAAGCTATTTACAGTAGTATTTGAACAAACACTTTCCAATTGGGAACCACCCTGTGATTTGTAGAAAGTCCATAAGAGCCAGCTTTAAAATAGATGAATCATACCAGTACTCCAGTTTCCATTTCTACTGTGTCCCCACAGTGTTATTTTATGTTATTTGCCACAACCAGTTCTCATCAGCACATTCAGAAATTGCAGTGCTGGAACTTTACAAGGAAACATATGTACGGCTGATGTTCCTCCTCAAGCAAAGAATTCAACCAGAAGAGTACCAGATTTCTCTTGACACTCAAAAATGCTGCTGGTGACCCATAAGGCAATGTCATAAACAAACAAGGAAATGACCAACACATGGAGTAGGATAGTGGTATACCAGCAGGAATGCTTTTTGGTTTTTCATGCATTAACTTCATTAGAGAACTTAATAAAATGGCTAAGCAAAGAGGAGACCTAAGTGTATGCAAATATAAATGTATGTTATGCAATGCATCTAAAAAGATATGTGAAAATATTATCTTATAAGAGAGATTTTAATTTGAGGACATTCTCCTTAAGAACATGACCTATAATCATATGCCAAAGTGTAGTCAGATAGTGAGAAGGGTGAAAGCTCATGAAGCAACAGGAAAGAAATTTGGTACACTACTGATGAGTTAAAAATGTCTCCTGTGTACTTGAACTGACTTATGCAGCTTTTGGAGAAATCAAGATCAGAAAACAGGGACCACTTAATCACTTCTGCAAACTTCAGATTTCCCTCCTTTTTGGTCTGAAAATTACTTCTTTAGAAAGGGTCACAGAAAGAAAAGGAAAGCCTCAAGTAGCTTGATGACCCACACTAATCAGGGCCTCTGTCCTTTGGCCACCTCACAAAATGAGAGATGAGGGCACTAGCTAAGTCACATGAGGGGTCATTATGCACTTGCACGATACCCCCCAAAATCTGTATTGAAGCCGAATTCCTCTCACCCCACCATTCTAGGAGGAGTGCAGCATCAGACGTGATTTGCTTGACCTGTAACAACCTAGGCAGAACTCAACAGGATTTTGGTGTTTTTTCTCTTCACCTGTGATTCTTGGGATAACTTTTTCATGGGGCATTGACGAATTCCAGAATTTCAGGCGATAGTGGTCTACTACGCAGGATTGTACTGAT
Source organism: Scolopax minor (assembly GCA_028566535.1). Taxonomy (NCBI): domain Eukaryota; kingdom Metazoa; phylum Chordata; class Aves; order Charadriiformes; family Scolopacidae; genus Scolopax; species Scolopax minor. The sequence continues at coordinate 134,705,133 of JAOXNG010000001.1, read as the reverse complement.
CTGGGAGCAAAAAGAAACAGCCACAGCCATAGCATGAAGCTTTTCCCACAGTCAGGAAACAGCTCAAACAACCACTTTCACTAACACCTTGTCACCACACAAGACCCCTGCACAATCCTCACCCAGTAGAGCAGGCTGAATAACACATACTTTGGGCACAGGCAAAGGGTAAATAGTATATGCTGCTCCTGCCTCTGAGTAGGAAACATGGGGGGCAGAGACTGAGCACAAGATTCCTGGAACGGGGAATAGGAGTGTGAATTCAGGAGTGAAGGAAGAAAACAAGACACAACTGTCTGCTCTTAGGAAAAAGAGAATAGGCAGAAGAAGGCAGTGAGGAAGGTCAGAGGCACAGGACATACATGGGGTCTCACACATAGAGTGCCATTCTTTACACAAAAATGGGATGTTGCCACCAGAGAGCTCATGCAGTGGGGTTGATGAAAGCACAGAGCAGGCTTTTAGAGAGCCAAGAAGCATGAATACATTTTTCTTTATGTCCAGAGACAGAGGAAAGTTGTAGGTGAAGTTATGTTGCCATGGAAGCACAGGAAAAAACAGCAAAGGACCCATCTTGTATGAGACTGGTTATTTTTTATTTCAGGGTGTTGGTCAACAGAATGCAGTTCTGCTGTACTTAGTCAGCAGTGCAGCTGTTAGAGTTGAACTCCAGGAATATTCAGAACTCAGTAAGGATCTCCTGGGGTTCTTTCCAGCCCTGTTTTCTATGCTTTGATGTGGGAGAACTTGTGCTTTCTGATCCCATTTTTCAACTGTCCTCTGGGAATTTATTTATCCACTTACTGTGCCCATTCAGAGCAATTGTGGGCAATTGAGTTGAATGAACCTTGAGAACTCCTGAGAGCTCTCACTTTTGTAAAGCCACAGACAGAGCTCTTCACTTGAGGAAAGTCACATTTGGACAGAGATGTAAAGGGGTTAATGGCTTTGTTCCATCATATTTAAGGGGGCCACAGAGAGTTGAAATATAAAGAAACTCTTTTAATAGTGACACAGAATGAAGGCTGGGAATTGCTTCAGCCCCCTGAAAGGTGAGGACTGCAATTTCTGTTACAGTGAAATCTAACATAGCAATTTATTTTATGCTTTGGAGCTAAGCAGGGGAAAGTGAAGTGGAGGATTCCTCATTCTGTTTTCTTCTTTAGTCAATGTATTTTTGGGTACTTCAAGGTCCACTAGTTTATTCTCCTCTTGGCTAAACTTTTTCAAGGCTTGTTGTTCCTATGACATTTAAATATACAGTGTTTTTCAACATCGCTTTTGAGAACTCCTGATCTTTTTGTTACTGCGTATGAACCCATTTGAAGACTGACAAACAAACCACTATCATGAAGATGAATCCTCTAAACCTGTTTTCACTTGTACCATTTCTTTCACTTTCATAGATTCCTGTGTCCTATTAGTACTTCTGACGTGGGAAATGCATCCAGCACCATCCTGAAAGGGAACATCTGTATATTACAGGTTTGTTTTTTATTCAAGGAAGTTACTGGAGTAATTAGTGATGCTGGAGTGAAGCAGTATATTCCTTTATAAATAATCATAATATGCTTGATAAATATCAAAAATCATCATGAGCTGTATGTCTGTTTGTAAAATCACTATATCTTTCAATACAATAATGCATATGTTCCCTATGGCAGAGCCAGAGATAAGCATTTTTCTGTTAAGTACAGAGTGACCAAGAATGAAGACTGAACATTTCAGCTTCATTAACTTGCCTTTCATAATTTTTTTAAACCATTATTATACTTAATTTACCAGTATTATTTTTCAGCAAACGACTATTTCATTTAAACTGGAAGCAGCTGTGTAAATACAAGAAAGAAAAATGACATTTCTGAAAGCTGAATTGCACATCCTCGTAGATGACAGCATGTGCTAACACTCATAAACTTCCTTCTCTCCTGCTTCCCATTCTTTTTGATTCTTGCACAATTTTTCTCTCGCATTTGGCTCTGAAATAAGCTTAACTCAGTGTACTAGTTGTTCTTTTTACTCTTTGACAAGATAGGGTACTGAGCTACAGAATGGCAGCACCCAGGAATTCTGTGTGAACAATGACAAAACAGTGATAAAGAAGATGTTTCTGAACCTTTCATCCTGTCAAACTTAATCCTTCTTTTTCATCTTACCAGTTCCATAACATCTTTCCTCATTTGTGATGTGTTCATGAATGTTAGAGGTTTATACTAATAACAAGAATATCTCAGGATGTTACTGAGCAATTTGAGCCCAATCTTACTTTTTGCTTTGTCAGACTGCCTAACTGGGATCCCAAACTATCTCCTATTAATGAAGAAAACTGCCAGAGGGACCAGACCCACAATTCACATTTGAATAATGGCATTAAAAATAAAACTTTTTGTATGTTTTTCAGCATATATAAATTTTACATCATTTTAGCATTTCAGTGTTTTAAAGGTAATGTAATAATAGCATGTACGCACAAAAGAGGTGTTTATAAACAAGCTATTCACTATCTTTGCACATACTTTAATTTCCCTTTCATCACAACCCAGTACTTCCATATATTTCCCTTTCTCTTACAGATTTTCCTTGCAACACATTCTACTGTTAAAAAAGATAGAAAGAAGGTTGAAGAACTAAATGGGAGGAGGCTTTATGCTCTCTGTTTCATATTGATTTCAATTTAATATAATTTTCACTGTAATAGGTCATAACTGACTCAAATATGCCCCCTACATAGTAAATATAATGACTTTGAAAAAGAGGGACTCATGAAAAGAAATAAGATTTTTAATCTTATTTTCCAATTCCTCTCAGACTACTGGTTGAAGATGAAGTCATAAGATAAATTCTGAAGACTCTGAAGAGCAACCAAAAATGAAGAAAAAAGTAAACTAAACAAGTAATAAAATAGGAGTATTCTTTCACAAATCACTAACATAAACGGATACAGCAGAAATTAAAGTGACAAAAGATAAGAGGCTTTTCTTTGGCGCCCTAAGGGAGACTAATTAACTTATTTCTAGAAATGGGATAGAAACATCATACTGATTTTACTGGCAGATATTTGGCTAGAAATCAAGAGCTTCAAAAGACATTAATGGGGAAAAAAGGTAATATTTGATGGTGAAGGAGACAGGCTCATGTAAACTGTGGGCTCCTTAATTTAAGAATTCCTGAGGACATATTGAGAGCAGACAAATGATGGACTGCAAAAGAAAATCTGAAGTAAGTACCAAAGATGACTCATACCAAAAATAGATTATCAGCAAACCAGCAATTTCCTTTCCATGTAGTAAGAGCTACTACCAGTCTGAAAAATGAGCAATAGAGCTCAGAAAAGAGATTAAAGGGTTTGCTCTGGCTTGCTGTGGCTGCTATAGGATTCAGGCCATCAGCATGTCAGCATTGCATGTAAGTACATGAAATCATTACTGGAATATAGACACACTATCTCCTCATTTCCATTTACTACTTCTTTTGCCAAGGTCATGACAAAATTTCTGTCAGTGCAATATTCCCAATGATGTTACAACAAACAGAGCAGGCCACATGCAAGTCTTCATTTATTTGATATTTCTTACTCACTAAAGCTCTTTTCAAAATTTAATTTAGGTCAGCGTTACTTTCTATGATATCCTACCTTTTTATTATGAGTGTTGTCAGAGCTACCTCCTACAGGCAAAAAAGGTCCATCATCTTCAGAAATATACCATATGTAAGCTAAAAACCTTAAATTATTATTATTCTTAAAAAACAGCAGAAAAGGAGAAGGTTACTAATGATGCTATATGCATTTCTCCTGAGGCAATAAGCTTTCTAAGGAATTATATTTATAAATGCAATCTACTGCACTATGGTTTTTAGATCTAGTCAAGTACAAACCCTTTCCAAAGAGATACATAATGTAAATGCATACATCTAAATTCTCTATGTATGTGTGGAGACAGAAATTCCAAAACCAAGATCCTTCAGAACTATAATAGAGGTACTGTGGCTTTCAACAATACCTTACACAAAAAGCATGGAAATAATTTTTTTCTTTTGTAAAACACATTTTCAAGTAGAGCTGTAAGCAAGAAACTGTTCTCACAATTACAATTTTCATGAATGGTCACCAGTTTTCTTCAGATGATCATTTTCTGCCATTCCATACTACCCATTTCCCCCTTAGTGGATGTTTCTGCTCCCTCAGGCCATGCACTCAATTGGACACATGGGACAACTGCAGAAACAGAAAACCCCAACAGCAGATAATTTTCTGAAATAATTCAAATTTCATCTGTTAGTGTAAGATCCACTTCAGGTAGCTGTCTGCTCCCTTGACTCTCGCCTGCTTTTTCTCTTTCCCATGCAGATGCCTTCACACCCTCAAACACACCTAACCCCAATGCTGCTATTTCTATAGCCATACTATAATTGAGGTGGTAAAAATCTCTGGCAAAGAGACAACAGTAATAACTGGGGTTAATCTTTCCCAAGCTTTTTTTTTTTTTTTTTTTTTTTTAATCTTCCCAGATAAATGACAGTCAATCACTTGGTAATGCTATATATGGCGATATAGAATCATAGAATCATAGAATGGTTTGGGTTGGAAGGGACCTTAAAGATTATCTAAATCCAACCCCCCTGCCATGGTCAGGGACACCTCCCACTAGACCAGGTTACTCAAAGC
>JAOXNG010000001.1:134685861-134700367 GCA_028566535.1 Scolopax minor | reverse complement strand
GGGGCAGTAATTTTCCCCGAAAAAGTGGTGCCTCCTGCCTGAAAGCGTGTGCATGTGTGGGGTGGGGGCGGTACCTTCCCATCAAATGGGAGCGTGTATCACTCAAAGGCAGAGGTTTGGCAGATCTCCAGATGCAGAGACTCAGAAGTTACAAACCAAACTCTGCCAGAGCCCTGGGGGAGCTCTTTTTGAGAAAACAACGAACAATCAGACCCAAATCCTAAGAAGAGTGTTGTCCCCTCTGGAGGCAAACCAAAGAAAATGTTCACACCAGCTCTTCTGCATAAAACCAGGGGGTTTGGTGTTATCCTACTGGCAGCCTAGTCGGTTGCCTGGCTGGAAAAGTAGGTGAAGCAGGAGCTCTGCATATTTGTTTTCTCATGCATGGTTTTGTTACCAGAATTGCAGTGTTAATAGGAACATCTTCAAAATCTCTGCTGAAAGCAAGGACTATACAGGCAGAAACTAATCACCGTTGTACTGAGTAGACAGAATTTAATGAGAGCTCTATAAGACTTCATGAATTGCGATCTTTTTATAAGTGATGCTGCAGCCATGTATGGGACTAATTTAGAGAACCAGATGCAGGACACGTGTGGCTGCCCACTCATGACAGACACGGTAGATTTTGTAATCTCCTTTATGTTCCTGGTATTTTTTTTTTCTTTCCTTAGGCTTCTTACATTTGTTCACTGCACACACACATACCCTCCTAGACTGAACTGCTGTCTCTGCTGAAGCTAGTGGCAATTTTGCCAATAACTTTTGTGAGACTGAGATTTCATACCTGGTGAATGAAATACTTTCATACCTGGGGTATAAAATAATTTCATACTCTGTAGATTCTCTCACTTTGATATATGGGAAAATGAGCAGCATTTACTGTCTCTGAGACCTAGGACTTCCACATTTTCTAGGTATGATCTAGAGTTAGTGTGCAGGCTATAATTAAAAAACCCCATGATGCACTGAACACCAAAGAAGCATTTGTTTATTCTGCCTACAGTGCAAGTTGGTCATTTCAATATTGGCCTATCTATAATTACATTAACACAAATAAAGCTGGAGTGTCTGTGCTTTGCCCAACTGAGGGCTACACTTGAGTTTTAGCAGAGCCAGAGGGATGAATCTCATTTGTTTAACAGATCAGATCAGTCAGATCGCAACTGGCCTTGTAATACAAAGGTGATAACCAGAGATGCCAAAAAGAGCTAGCCACCTACGGACTCAGATCAAACGGGACCTTCTGTGTGGGGTCCCGTGGTGCACCGATGACACCCAGGCTTCAAAGGCAAACCACAGAAGAAAAGTGAGCCTGTGACCTTTGGTTCTTCACACCAAGCAAGGAAGCCCAAGAGACAGCTGTTGGGCTTTCTTAACTCTATTTGATATTATATTAAGAATACACAAGTCATGAGACCCTGAACTGGTTGGATTTGCTGTTTCTCTGTTTTGTCTAGAAGCTCTCCTGGAGGAATTCTGCTGGATTTAGAGCTTTGTACACAGGAAGGGCTGCGCTGGTAGGACATATGCTTTCAGCAGAAGTGTACTTCTGGACCCATGTGCCAGTGAAACAAGTTGAGCCTGTAAAGCACAGCCCTGCTGGCGCGTCTGGCCCCGACACACCAGGCACAGATGGAGGTCAGTCCTCAGACTGGTTTCATGTCCCCGGTGGACACTGCTGAGTCAACAGAGCTCTCCCGGGTGGACCAGGACAAAATTGTTTGGCCGTTCTCCTGCAAGGCATTTGAGTTACACAGGCGATGACAAAGCCAAAAGGAGCAGCAGAGTGTAAATGCTCTGACTAAGAGATTCTTGTTCCTGACTGTGTTTACTTGCACTTCCCTACCTATGCCCCTGTGACATTGTAGTCCTGCCACTTCTCTGTTGTCCACAGAGTATTTTGGGGAACAGAAGTGATAAGACTCAAGCTTCTAATGGAATTTAAAAAAAAACCCACCTATAAATATGTGTAAACTGAAAAATTATAAACTAAAAATGGAAAAATAGGCAAAAGCCTATTGTGTCTTTTCTCTTCTGGCATCTTTAACAATATCAGGGGAGAGAAGCTTTAATGTACGCTGGGACTCTCCACACTGTGGACACTAATCCAGACCTTGTACTTTAATTTAGTTCTGACCTAAGTAGGGTCTCAGTTCTGCTTGTATGTAGAAAGACTGTATTTCTTGCTGCTGCTACCATCACCAACGTTACTGGGTCTTGCTCATTCGCTGCTTGTGCTCCTGATCCTCCACCCTTCCTGCAGCCTCACAGCTCCCACAGTACCCCATCACTGAGCAGGGGGTAGCACTGGGGAACTTGGCCCATGAGCAGGGACACAACAAGGACAGGCAAGAGGAAAAAAGGTTATTCACAACCCGAGCCAGCACATCCTTCTTGCTCACCCTCCAACTTCGCCATGGGATGACAGAGGGTGGGATCAAGTGCTCAGCAAGGGCAGGGGGTAAGGGGTGCTCAGGATACAGCCCAGGAAGAAATCTTGAGGAAACTGCAGCCTCATCTCTCTCAGAAAGGAGCACGTGAGGGCAGGTGGTCTCGCCAACCAGGGGCACTGCTTGTTCCCCCATGAACAGCCAGTTTTGGGGTCAGTTTTCTCGCAGTCTTCCCTATGGCAATAGGAGGGAATGAATTCAGAGTGCTGAGGAGCTGCGGCATTAGGTGCTGTCTCTTCCTCAACGAAAATACTGATGTGTGACCATCGTGCTGCAGAGGAATTGGCAATTTTAGATCATTACCGGGGAAAATCATGGCAGAGTTTAACTTGCCTCACCGTAGAGGGCTGGAGTCTCCTGCAGCAGCAAAGAAAGCAAAGGCTTGACACCGCACTGAATCCACTTTTGTCTTAGCAGGGTATGGCTGCGTCTGTTTGAAAGGCTTGCATTGTATCACTGTTCTTTGTTATCAGGTTTCCCATGGTGGTCAGTGTTACATATCTTACATTGTTTGAGCTAATTAAGCCGGGGAATCAGGGAAAGCACATTTCCGGCGGGGATTTATTGCCAAAAGATATTTCAGCTGAAGGGGAGAAAAAGGAAATCTCCCTTTATGCCCAGCATTCCTGAGCTGTTTCATAATATTCAGCATTCAGCTTCATGGAAATAAATGGACAGCAATGTCAAGAAGTTTGAACTTGAGCAGTTTTCCTCTGTTTTGTTGAATTTAAAAGTTATGATAAAGAAAGCCAGGGATCCGTGTAGCCACATAAATAAAAATACTTGAACCCTGTTGGATGGAAACAGAGTTAGATGTGCTTGTTAATAACCTACAGGCAAATGATCATTTGCTCCCAAGGTGCTTTGTGCCACTGTGTTATTTGTACCCGCTGTTACCTTTCTTTACAAGAGAAATGCAAGTGGGAGGTGTTTGACGTCTTCAATGGTGTCTATTTAGGATGCCAGCCGAGGGGCACAGTTCACTATTGCCTGCACCCAGTGTGGTTGTCCACAGCAGCACGGAGGGGTGCTCAAAGCACCTGAAAGCAGGACAGGCTGAGCCCTGCACAGATGCCCAGCACATCAGGACCAGAGCTCTTTTTCTAGCATCTTCAGCTGCCTGGGAAGTGCTGGCCACAGGGCAGAGCCTTGACTGCGAGAGGATTGTTGGCTCATCCCAAAAGGGAAACTCTGCTCTTACGTATAGGATGTCATATATAGGTTCATTGTTAGGAAATCCTGTGTGTGAACAAAGACCTGTTTTTCTTCCAAATAATATTAATAATCCCTGTAGCTGGGATTGGTGATGATGACAGTTTCTTCGTTTTCACCAGTAGGTCTAAAGGACTTTGCTGAAAGAAGTGGGGATGATTATCCTCTGCCTGGCAAGGGAAACCTGAGCGACTGAGGAGCGTCCTTGATTGTTAAAGGCATCCAGTGTTTTGGATGAGAAGGTCCTGTTTTCAGCTTTGAGTAACTTTTGTCAAGCTTTGTCTGTTCAGTGTGAAACTGTCTTCAGATGTCTTCTGAGTCATGGTTTGTTGTTTTCTTGTTTGTTTCTGTTTCTGTTTGCTTCTTCTTTTTTTTTTTAATAGGTAGTTTCAGCTGAAACATTTCAGCTCTCTCAAGTATAAGGAAAGAATAGAATCATAGAATCATAGACTCCTTTGAGTTGGAAGGAACCTTAAAGATCAAGTCCCAACACCCCTCCCACCAGACCAGGTTGCTCAAAGGCCCATCCAGCCTGGTCTTGAACCCCTCCAGGGATGGGGCAGCCACGCTTCTCTGGGCAACCTGTTCCAGTGTCTCACCACACTCACTGTAAAGAATTTCTTTCTTATCGCTAGTCTAAATCTCCCCTCTTCCATTTTAAAACCATTGCCCCTTGTCTTGTCACTACACTTCCTGACAAAGAGTCCCTCTCAGGCTCTCCTATAGGCTCCCTACAGATATTGATAGGCTGTTATAAGGTGTCCCCGGAGTCTTCTCTTCTCCAGGATGACTTTAAGAGAAGAAGAATGAAAAAAAAATACTTAAAGATAAAATCACTATGAGTTTAGTTTCTATATCAGGAAAATAAGGGGGATGTTAAAAAATAAGTATTGCTACTGGCCTTTTTAAAGGGTGGGGGGGGGAAAAGGAGGAAAACCCAACTGACTCCTGCTTCACTCATTCCACAGCACTACTTCTGGGATAAGTAAGTTGCAAAGAAACTGGCTGGCTACTCAGCAAGGGTAAATCAGTGTAGCTCCTCTGACATGAGATGAGTGTTGTGGATGTGTAATTTCTCCCAGGCTGCTTCTTCAACATCCAGCACTTTTGTCTAACTCTGGAACTACATACCAGATGAGGAAACAGCCTTGAGCAGTGCTGATCATAACATTTTTTAAATTGTGAAAAATTTAAAATATCAAGCAGGTCTGCTACTAAGTGAAGTTGTCCGAATCACTGTATGACTTCCCCCCTCTTCATATCCTTCACAGGAGATTCCTGGTGACTTACCCAGAGTTACACCACATCTTTTAGCAGAGCAGGAGCCAAAGACAACTTGTAAGCCAACTCCCTTAAACAATGGTCAGTTCTTTTTTTCCAAGGCAACAAAACTGCAGTTTCAAAAGTACTTAGCCTAGAGCATTCCTGGACACACTCCTCTGCACCTGGAGCTGGAAGGATGTTTGCTGTTACAAAATACATTCTTTCCAGGCTTTAAATATCCAGATGATGTGAATAGTGATAAAAGATACGAATGTGTCTGTGAGTAACTGACAACTACTATATGTACATACATATATGGATATGGAGTTGAAACATATGCCATATATTCCCACATGAAATTGTTAGCAGTCTCTTCATGCCCCTCTCAGGAATCCGTCCACAGTTAGGCAACAAGGTAAAGAGGAGGACATTCACAGATTGCTGTGGCAAAATGAGATTATTTGACTTTTTTTTCTAGTTTAACTAGCAATGATCTTTCTCGTTAAATGCAAAACTGCCAGGTCTCTTAGATTTGGCTTCTTCACTTTATGCCATCAGTTCTTCTCTAGATGCTAACAATAGTATCATTAGCATCTCAGAGTGTCATTGGTAGCCATACCTCTGAGCACAACTCTGAACAGACAGACTGCCAAGGCTGCTTGACAAAAATAACTAAACAGCAGGTGATTTGTGTGTCACAGAGGTCAGTATTTGGTAGTTCCCAAATCATTCCTTCTGTGCCTTTAGGTTGTATGACCTGCAAGCTGCTTTCTGTAGTGCTAAAAGACAAGGGAGAGCAGCTTGGAGGGAACTGGGAGAATATACTCACTGCAACAAAGACGTGTAGATTTCCACTCAGAGCATGAATAGTGAAGCTACACTTTCATCATAAACTTAAGTCAAAATCAACTAAATTTACATAGGAGTCATTCTACTGACTTTAATGAGCTTCAGTTTAGGAACAATCCTTTAAAAGGTACATATTTCAGCTTTCCAGGTCTGATGACAATCAAATACAAGATTGTCATCTGATAAAAGAAATACAAAATATTCAGTTTTATGTGTTTTCACAGGACTGAGTCTCAGTCTTGGTGGGTCTGCAGATGCCACCATAGTAAGAAAGATTAGTAACAAAATCTCACTGATCCCAATTTTTCTGCAAAATTTCCATTTCCTTATAGTTTCACTGTAAGAAGATGATACATACCAATTGTGGTTCCCTGTAGCAGTTGGTCAGGTATCTACAGCACTAAAACAGAAAAATTATTCAGTCTTACCCAGGTACTTGAATGTCCTATCTGAAATCAGACTGCTGCACTTAGACTGGAAACAGGCCACAAAATGCTTACTTCTTGAGTATACTCATGCATGTATCAGCTCAGAAACCTACTGGGAAAGGCAAATGGGAAGGTGAAGGCTGAAAGTATTTCAGTTCAGAAGAGACATAGAGATATTAACAAATTTTTCCCACCAGTGACAGTGACTCAAAGCTAAGACTTGTTCTTCTGACCAGTAGCTCAAAAATGTTGCCAGGTGTTTTATAAACTGGGCAAAAGATTTCATCAGAATTATCTTGGCTAAAAAAGCCGAGCTGGATCAAAGACATATTTCACAGGTTAATGTAGTTTGCAGCTGAAACATGCCAGCAAGTGCAGCACTGGAAAAAAATTCTTTGTGCTTTGCAGGTACTTTTTATGACTATGGCCTGATTATTTTTTCTACAAATGAAAACCATCTTATTTTCTTTATTAAAAAATATTAAGCACTGCTGACATCTCAAAGCATTTTATTTGAAATGGGAGAACATGGTTTTGGGGTATAATTTTGCACACTTTTTAAAAATCTATCTTTTAAATGTTGTAGTTGGATTGTTTATCACAGGTAAATACAGCTGACAATTTCTCACTAGCATGAGCATGTTTTAGGCAAGAATAGCTAGCCAAAAAAAATTAAATAATTCAAGGTCTTGTAGGTAGAAACAGACTGCCAAGAGGCAGATGTTCCTTCCCCGCAATGCTATAAAAGTATTTACAATTTCAAAAATTATGTTTCCCAAACACAGCAAAAATTAATCTTTGCTAGTGGTGCCAAGCACCTTTTCCTGACAGTGCATTGCTCAAATGTTCTTTCTATTCTTTATCATGGTCTTAAACAAAATGTTCTTTCAGACTGTTTGGGTTTGGGTTTTTTTCTCCATCTTTTACATCTTTGATTTGTCTTCTCCTCTTTCACAGGCTTTTATTTACAAGCTAACCTGGGCTCAGTCATTCTCCCTTAGTGTGCTGCAAGTTCATATCTGTATCTGCTCTTGAGAATTATATTATTTAAGGTATCTTATAAATCAGCTTAAATTTTCCTGCAGTTACGTTAAAAGAAAGGCTAAAGTCACATACAATCTGTAACAAAATATTATTGCAGAACTAATAAGCTGAAGGCATGAAGCTGCAGGTCATTCTGAGGCTCTTGGTATATCTTGACTCCTAAAAAATCTATTTGTTGTTACTGTTTCATGACACTTAGCATGCCTAGCAGCCAACAGCAAAGAATAATTGACTCTGTACCAACAGGAGAGTTTCTTATCCAGAGAACACTTCACAAATATCCTCAGATATCATGTTGCAAAATGGTCTGAAGTCTTTTTTTTAATCTATTTTTGCTCAAAAATTTAGGGTGTCAGAGTACTTTTCAACAGCATATGAATTACATGTGAAAGCTTCGGTAGAAAGGTAGAAATGTTCCTTAGCTAATCAGTGAGAAGTGAGGAAATGCTAAAATAAACCAAAAATGGTTCTTGCAGCCATTAAACTGCATTGCATTGACGAGACCTGTATTTCTCTAGTTATGAAACCATATAACATCACAACTCAATTGTTTTACTGTTGCACAGCTCAGCTTAAACTGCCTCTTAGCTTTTTGCCATTTCTTTCCACTGCAGAGGTTGCTGCAACTATTTAGTGGCTCCCTAATCAAAGTTCAGTCAGATTTATCTCATGTGGATCTGCCAAGACTATCTTGGTAGCACATGGAGATTCACTAAAATGAAAAAAAAATTAGCTCCACAGCAGTTCACATAGGTGACATGAAAACTAAATGAACTGCCAGATGCATGATACATTTAGAATTTGTGAAGTCTAACCAAAACACAAAGAGTATACCTATAGCCACTTACACACAAATTAAGTAGTGCCCTCAGTGAAGATATTTCTTTCAGAGAAGTAAGAAAGTACCACTACTGACATAATTCATAAGCACTATTTTGTATATTTGTAGTATTCAACCTAAAGTACATCTTGTTTTAAGAACAAAAAGGATACAAGCTGGATAGTGAGCCAGTGAAAATCCTAAATAACTCTAGTGCAAACTAGGTAGGAGTGTCTTGTGCCTGGAATACTGCCATTCTGTGGGGAGACAGCAGTTCTTCATCAGCTTACATTGTTGGATTTTACCAGATAAGGCATATCTGGAAATATGTTAGAAACCTTTCCTCACTTCTGTGAACTTTGGACAGATGCTTCTCAAAGGGGCTAGATGATACTGCCGATTTAATTTAATAACGTGCATGATCTGATTATTGAGATTATGATGATCTGGATCTACCAGAAAGCTAGATGTAACTGATATGTGCGAGGAGGTGATCTGAATCAGAATCTGGAGTACAGTGAAGGACAATGGTAGCTGAGAGTCATCTTTCCTAGTTGGGGTGTCTGCAAGCCTATGCACAAGCTACTCATCCTTGGTTCGCCTTACAGCAAGGACATAGTTACCTTCAGAGAGCTAAACGTTCCAACCTGAGATTGAGTTAGATAAGGCAGATCATGCTTTCACAGGAGCTCTTTTCCTGACAGACTCCTTGTTGCGATACAAGGACATTCAAAGATCTTCAGATTGTACATCTTTCTTTTCAACCTTGATTATACAGTGGATTTATGCAGCAGTTTCCTTCGGATATCCCATTGCTGACATAGAAATCTTGTCTTTAACTTTGTTAAATGTATGACTATACATAAGCTATTAGCAATTTAACTGCAAAACCAGAGCAATATAAATGAAAAGCTTATAGTTTATTCCTTATTTTACATCCCAACAGAATAAAGTAATTCCTATGCTGCTCCCCCATTTTACATACGTGGAATTTTTCAACAACAGAAATTCAATAGGCAAATGTTTATCACAAAAACCAAGGGTAAGACCTGCACCACCCATGGTGAGTAACAAGCTTCAGCTCCCTTTCTTGGCAGTGGATTTTGTATAGTACCTCACAGACTTACTGCACTTATAACCTTTTCCTTTGTCCAAAGTAATAAGATTCAAGACATATTCTGATGAAGTATTGCAGGATTTGAGGCAGAGCAACTACTTCAATGCTGCAAACATTAACTTCTAATTATTTTCAAGAAAATAATTAATTTATAGCTATGATTTTAGCAGAGTGCATCCAGTAGCAATCACATTGACCATGACTGACTTACTCCAACTTCTTTCTAGGTATTAAGCTGCAGCTAAATTAACACAAATCTAAGAGTCAAACTGGCATCCCACAAAGCCTGGAGCCACCACCAGATAAAATGATGTGTAGCAAACTTCAGTCAATATTCCCCAGAAAAAAACTTCTAAATATTAAAGAATGGTCTCCTCATAATAAAGGCCTCTCTACAAGTTCTTTTAATCAGTGCAATTGATGTGCATGATATATCTAGAAGGAATATATCTTTTAAGGAAGAACAACTGTCTATTAGGTTTCTTTTAACAGCCTTTTGAGTATGCACATCCATTAACATTTCTGGGATGCTAAAATGAGGCCTGGCAACACAGAGAAGGCAAATATTTAGAAACTTTCATGAGCTAAAATAAATATGGTTTTACGTTTCAGAACAATACAGAAGAAAACTAACTACTACGGAAGCAAAAAAGCAATAGAGACAAAAGAGACAAAGTGTCTCAAACCCCTTTTGCTAAGTTGTAGAACAGATGATTGCACAGATGAGAACAGGGCTGAGAAAAATGTTTTGGTTTGGTTTTTTTCCAAGTGCAGTCCCACAACAAGCGCAATATAGTTTATGGCTGTGTCTCAGGAGGCTCGTCATGCAGCCAGGTCTGAAAAACCTTGCTGCAAGGCCAAGTTCCTCTCTTAGACATACATACTTAGTTCTCATTGAGAAGATAAACCATAGTACACCCCAGACTAGGATCTGATCTTTTTCTGTTCTCCAGTCTCCTGGTGGCTATTAATGGGTAGACTAGAACCGGAACACTCTTTACAAGTTGTCAAAGTTTCCTACTTACATGCCAGACTTGTGTGGAATTATTACATGTCAATGATAACATTTAATTTCTTTTACTTTAAAAGTTTGCTACAAATTAACCCCTGATTTGGTGAAGCAAGCACACAAAAATAGAAATGCACAGACACCCTTAAACAGTATAACATAATATCACAAAATATGGGCATTGCACAAAAGCATGGAAGTATTTGAACTATTCTCCATTAGTTTCTATATCCTCAACTCAACAATGTTTTGAACACAGTCCTTCTTGTTCTGTTACTTAGGGTAAAAGGTACCTTGAGAAATGTATTTTACGACAGAGACACAGAAACATAGGCATTTGTGATATTAAACATGTGCTCATGTGTTCATAATTACCATGAAACATGGTTTTCTTGTAGCTGTGGAAAGCAGCATCCCTCTTCATGAGACCCATTAAGACTTCTGGCAAATCTTGACTGTGATAGCCTTGGTGTGGTCCAACAGAGCAGGGAGAAGCAAGAATTAACACAGCCATACATCCAATTTTATGTATACCACCAGACACAGTTCCACAGTAGCATTCTCAGAAAGCTCAGTGCGTGTCAAGCAATTCTGCCTACAGCAAACAACTGTTGGGACTTGGGTCAGATTCAGCCTGAAACTTGTCACTCAATTGATAACACACAGGCATTGTGGCCAAATACCCACCGTCCAGCCAAGCAGGAACAGGATGCAGGGTCCTCGTTTAGCTCATCATCTGAAGGACATTTCCCCTGTGCTGTGGACACCAGGTATCCTGAAGGAAAGGTAGTAAGTTTATCTGCTTGGGTATGATTTGGAATCAAGAAGACTAACAGCTTTATAAAGTTTAGAACAATCATGCTCAAACACATCATCTTATTGACAAATATTTAAAAAGAAAAGCCTAGATCTACTCTACCCTCCTTGTTCAGTCAGGAAAAGGAATCTAAAGCATTGTTATAATATCAGTTTTTGAAATTTTCAAGCATGACTCACCATTTGCTAACTTTAGTCTTTATATAATTATATCTTAATATAATATAGTTGCTTTCAATTAAAAAAGGCCGGGATAACCTTATTTTAGCACAGTGAAATGAAATAGCATTTATGCAAGCATGCCATTGAAAACCAGAGAACAAACATTTTCTCATGTGTTTTACCCAGCATCATATCTGAAACAGATGGTAGAACGAGGTTCTAAAAACACAAAATTTCCAAATTTCAGTCCAAGAACTTTAGCAAAATACTCTACCTACTTGTTCTAGCTATGGGGTTGAACATCCCCTCAATCTGAATTCAGACCAGATTCTAGGTCCATTTTTATAAATTGCCTAGTCAGAATTTTTATTACTTTTCATAACATCATGTCATAGGCTCAGCTCTTCCATGGCAGGGAAGAAAAGGCTATTTTTAAGGCATAAGCAGTAATGTAGGAGCAGGTTTGTGCACATACTGTCAAAATGTGGGGCATATATTCCATATTTAATGTCCTGATTTAATAGAAAGATTATCTCAATTTGACAATTTTGAGGTTATTACTTTGATGTTATGAAATGCCTCCAATTCATCAAAGGCAACATTTGCTATACAAACTCATTTTGCAAGTGATTGCTTTGTAGTTGTAATAATCCTCTTGACAGATTTAATTGTAATTTTCAAAATTGAGGAAACAACACTCTTTATTCCTTTTACCATTAATTTGAACAGATAGAAAGAAAGAAAGAAAGAAAGAAAGAAAGAAAGAAAGAAAGAAAGAAAGAAAGAAAGAAAATGTATAGGTTTAGCTTAGTATCTCTCAAATTTTAAGTGTATTTTGTCACAGCTAGCATCTTTAAAAAAAGTGCATTTTGGAGAGTGATGAGGAAGAAATTAGTTAATAATAATTCCCTCTTTAGAAACAAAGGGAAAATAGTTTTCCACCTCTTTTCAGTCTCTGTTGCATCTTAGCTACTCTCCGTGTCTCTCCAAAGTAAGGTTAAAGACAAAGATGTATCTATCAAAAGCATAGAAGTGAACCTAGCTTTGTAAAAATTTACAAAAATAAGAATATATCTGCCATTTTTCTCACTAAGCATAAGCAGGCCACAGGAGGGAAAAAAAAAAAAGAAGCAGCTGTAGGGATAGTTAATTAAGGCTTTATATTTTTCTCCACCATGAGACTTTTTTTCTTTTATATTGGTACTATGGAAGCAATGGAAATGTAAAAGTACATAGTTTTCCTTGCATTTCTGGCAATTTTCCTTGCATTCTGCCCCCTTTTGAAAAGTCTTCACTTTATCCGTCCTGTCAGAAAAGTATTTGACTGTGACAGAATTTTGAGAGGAAGGAGTTTTGCCAGGTTTAAATAGCCTACATTTCCTTATGGTCTATGAATGAACTATGCCCAGATGCCCTCTTTCTCTAAAGTCTACTGACACAAAACATCAAATACAAGCATGTCTGTGCTTATGTGTATGTATTCATCTATTTATATCCATCAATATATGTCAATATATGTAAAGGAGTGACTTGAGTGCATGAGGAGGTTTGCCTTGGAATGGGTGACAGAGCAGCAGAGACAAATAACACTGAACCAACCTGATTGCTTTCTGTGAAAAGGTGACTAATCTTGATGTCTAGTCAAAGCCCAGCCTTTGCCACAGTCCCCTTATCACCAAATTAGTGATCAATAAGGCGGCTAGATAATTGGATAGACTGGTGTCTCAAGGAGTTGTGACGAGTAATGCAAAGTCTAGCTGGCAGCCAGGAACCAGTGGGATCCCTCAGATATACATATGGGGGTCCATACTGCTTAACATCAATGCCAGGACAGAGTGCATTCTCAGAAAGCTTACAGATGACACTTAACTGGGATGAGCAGTCAATATACTAGAGAGCAGGGTTGCTGTTCAAAGGATCAGGCTGGAGAAATGGCTTGAGAACCTCATGAAGTTCAATAAAGGCAAATGTAAGTTCTTGCATCTGGGATGGAATGCCACCATGCAGAAATACACGTGGGGGAAGACTGGGAAGCAGCTTTGTAGGAGGATCTGGGTCTCCCACTGAGCAACTAGCTGGAAAGAGACAGTAGTGTTGCCTGGCACCAAAGAAGGCCAACTACATCCTTGACTGCCTTAGCCAAGAGTGTGGCCAGTAGGTCAAAGAATTAATTTCTATCTATTCAGCACTTGTGAGACCACACCTGAAGCGGTGTGTCCACTTCTGCATTCCCCAGTACAAGAAAGACACTGACATACAGGAGCAAATTCAGTATAGGGTCACCAAGCCAGTCAGGGGGCTGGAGCACATCACATGCTAAAAGACTGGGAGAACTGAGTTTATTTAGCCTTAACAACAGAGGGTTAAAAGGAGACCTTATTCGTGACTTAAAACTTAGGGGAGGGATATAGAGAAGATTAAGCCTTCTCAGAGATACACTGGAATAAAACTAGAGGCAATGGATGCAACTTGGAACATGGTAAATTCCAACTAGATACAAGTAATACATTATTTTTATTTTCAATGAGGGCGGTCAAATACTGGAACAGGGAGACAGAGAGGCTGTGGGATATTCATCCTTGGAGGTATTCAAGACTTGACAGGACACAGCCCTCAGTAACCTGGTCCAATTAGAGCTGCTTTGAGCCCAGGAGTGGAATAGATGATCTCCAAGGGTCCTTTCCAACCTAAGTTATTTTATGATTCAATAGATCGATTGATTGATCTATCTAGCTAACTATTTATATACACACACACACAACCTATATCCAAAGTCTGAGAATGGAAGGAGTAAGAAAAGGTAGGTTTCTTCCAGAATGTAAACTGGGATTATTAGTAGTAATAGACAATAAAAATTGTCTCTGAAGATATGCAAATGTGATATTTGGTTGTTCCCTAGGTTCCCATTTTAATTTGCCTTTTTCTTCTTTCCCTCAAAAAATAACACTGTAATTGAAAAGAATCATTTATGATTTACATAGCTCATCAGTAGGGTGTTATGGGAGGACAGATTAGTGAGTTTCATTGCTGTGCCTCTTGTAGAAGAATGAGAAATAATTACCCAGAGATTTCATAGTAATGGAAACAGAGATAGTCTTCAGGGTGAAGTATTTGGTGATTCTGAAACACACGGTAAAGAAGATACTCTTCTGAGCTGTGGAGTGCCAAATAGGAGATATGTGATTTCTTTGTTATAAGTCATTTATATGCATCAATCTTTATACTAGTTTTAAGGCATTTACTCACTGTTCTACGTGCCATGCTATCATTTCAGAGAAATAAATTCAAAAATTAAATCTAATGTTTTGTTGTCTGGAGGAGAATTTACCAAAG
>JAOXNG010000001.1:134667279-134678426 GCA_028566535.1 Scolopax minor | reverse complement strand
GGCAATTTCTGAGCCCCAGCGGCAGCAAAAAAGTAGAAAAAAGCTGGATCGCCCACCCAGGCACTGACTGTGGCTTGAAATGCCTATGGAGCCATTTGACAAGCCCATTTGGAGCAGAAGATGCTTATTTACCCACCACACAGGTGGAGAACCACCACCTCTCTGTTCTCGCTCCGTGAGCTGCTTTCCAGACACTACCCACTCTTCTAACACGTGGGGGCCAGGTTGTTTTAACAGTCTGTACTAACATCTGTGCCACAGATGAAGACACTTTACCACACCCTGCAGAAGATGGATCTTGCTCCTGCCGTGCTGAAACTCATTGGGATTTTCTCGGTGGTGGGCTCGCCCTCAAAATGCATCCCAGACTGCACCACTTGGCAGAGCTGATCCTCATTAGTATCCCCCCCACTTTCCTTGATCTAATCAATCTTTCTGGATTGTAACTCACTAAATAAGTCATTAAAGATGAAAATCCTCCACTGTGAATCCATATTATTGCTGTATAACTGTGTGCAGGTGTCAAGTAATTGCCTTTGTGGTAGAGGTGATTAACTCTAACCCTGAAAAGTGAAAGAGAGGAAATAGGTGCAGAACCCTTTTATAGTCACGGGCACAAGACTAACAGTCTCGGGATCTCAAAAATTGAGTTTTGACCTTTATTACTTCTGTTTTAGCAATAATTGCTTTTCATATAGAAATACTGGTTGGTTGTCATCCCGGTGTCTATCTGCCCTACGTTTTTAACTTATCCGATAATGATGTATCTTTTAGATGCTGCCCCTGTTCACAAGTTTGGTTCAAATTCTTGTTGGTAACTATAAAAATTAAATGTTTCTTGGAAGACCATCCATGCTTTACAGGGGCTTTCCCAGAAGGCAACTCACCAGCCACTTGACTAATTTCTTTGTCACTAATAGAAACATCCGTTCCTGCCACTGGTTAGGATGAAAGCTTAGCAAAAACCCATTCTTGGGGAAAAGAAAAAAAAAACATGCTTGCCTCCTGGGGCAATGAGGAAAACAGAACTACTGAACGTCTGCTCATTACTTGAGCACCCCATTGAAGATGCAGAGAATGTGGTGGGAAAATAGAACACAGGCACGTGCATATTGCACAGAAAGACAATTCTCTGGATTTGGAAAGGCAACCTAGTGCTCTACCTTTTCCTATTGCATGAAGGGGACTTAAAAATAGTAACAAAATTAGGTGAAAAAAAAAGGAAATATATTAGACGTATGATTCCATCACACCTACAAATGTTTTTGCCCATTCAGACCACAACCACGGCTTGCATCACTGCAGTCCCCAATAATACAGAAATAGGTTTCAGGTCCAACTATCTGGTACAACTGAATATTATTTAATCCTCAAATTAGCCAAAATGAGGAAGGAAACATACTTGATTCTAAAAAGATGTGTGCCAGGTCCTCTAGTATTGACAGAGTCAGTCTTGGTCCAAAGATTTTTGTTAGAGTAATTCTACATACAAAGGAAAGAGTTCAACCTAAGATTTTTCTTTGTCTTTCTAACTGGGTATAACATCCATTTGTACAAAATGTTTGGTGCCCTGAAGTACCAAATTTTTGTATTGGCTGATGAAATAATATAATTCTATTGATCTATGCATCCTTAATTTAAGTAATTCTATGGAATACTATGGATTTGCTCAAATGTTTTACTACCACAAAGCACTTAACATATGCTGCAGGAATATCCTTCTAGAAATCCAAACGAGGTACTGGTGCAGGAGACAGACCTGAAGGAACAGTTCCTTATGTCCTGTTCTGATTCATTAAAGTGGTGGGACTGCATTCAACAGGAGCAGACATTCACATTCATAGAGGACGGATGGCTTTATGCAAAAGGGTCTCGTAGGCATGTCCTCTATTTTTAGACCTATCACAGTCTCATTGCAGTCCTGATTTAAGTCACTTAATCTGTGGACTGGTGATATTAATCTTGTGCTTTATAAGCACACCTGGCTCCCGCACAAATTGCTGTAACTGCTTTAACAAGACTTAACATGTTTCTGGCTCTCAGTGATCACACTCAAATCCACAGGCCAGGAAAAAAAAAAAACACAACCACACTGTAAAAGCTCAAACTCCAACTGGCATAAGGAAAAAAATCATGTTGCAGGAAGAAAAGCCAACTGCAAATGCCTGTCAAGAGCTACACTCTTTTCCTTCTCTGGGACCTCTCTGCCTCCAAACTTTGCCACCTGCCTCACTCAGAACATCCTTTCCCATGCAGTTCCTGTTGGTCCAGGCCAGATGCAGCGCTCACTGAGTCTGATACCTCTTACCTGTTATATTTTTGCAGAGCCTGGCAATAGTACAGCCCTCGACATATGGTGTGACACAAAAACACCATCTTCTGTGTCTACCCATGACAGCCTGGACAGTCCACCCTTGGATTAGCTTCACTGCCCAGAAAGTTAGAGAAGATCACCTAATATGAGAAGATCACCTAATACTGAAGTTCTCATTCAACATGACTGTTCGTCTTGCATGCAAGGTCCTGGTCTCACTCTAACTTACACGTGACTCAGCCCACCCTCAGTCCACAAAATTCAGTCATGAAAAATGATCCAACCCTTTGGTACTTAGCATCAGAAACAGCAGGGTTGTACTAGCATGACACTTGGCCTGTATCTTGCTTTATATACATAACATGAAATTATTCCCTCCAAAATGTTCCAAAATCTCCTCTGCTCCTGTACTCTCCTACTTCCCAGAGCTGAATTACTGAAATACAATGTTTTTTAGGAACACAAACCACTTTGCTGGTTGCTACCCATTGCACAACATGCGACTCGGATTTTACTGACAAGTTCCTAGCCACAGGACTTGCCATCCTATTTGCTGTCAGACACAGTTCTCTGCTGAAGTCGATGAGGCTCATCCAATTTCCACCAAAAGAGATGGTTCCTAAACTGTATTTATTTGTTTTTCTGTTTATGAACAGTTTGATCACTAACAATGAAACCTGTATCAAGATTGTGTAGGCTGACAAGAGAAGCAACCAAAGCAAGAAGTCATTTGTCATGCAAAGGAAGGCACTGTGTACTCTGTTTTGCAACAAAGAGTGAAAACAGACCAAAATGTTCAGCTAGAGAATACCTAGAAGTCAAAAACTGTTTCAATACATATAGGTGACAAGACAGGTCTTTTAGGAGCAGGGATTGGGAAGGGGATTATTTTCAGAAAATTATATAATCACATTTTCAAGCATTGAAAATGAAGGTTTAGGGAAGATCAAAGAGCTTATGATAGCATTCACATAAAGACAAGGGTAGACAGACTGCCAGATGAAGAACCTGAAGGTTTGAAAGAGTTCCTTGGGAAAGACTTTTTCCAGAAAGGAAGTATTTATTGATTATAAAACCTGTAGTGTCTCCATTAGGCAGGCACAAATGGTGTGCCTACATCTGCATTTTAGTTCAAATCAGAACTACACTTTTTAAGCAAATCTTGTGATTGACTCTACTTAGCAGGCCTATATTCATGCAGATCTCATGAAACAGACTCCATGGATTTTAGCTGAAACCTTAAGATGCACTCCAAAAGCACACCTGATGTAACTGAACCAGAGAACTAGACTACAGTAAAGAAAACCTTGATTAGACATTTCCACACATATTTCTATCCAGGATTCTCTCAGAGTTTTCATTAGTTTCATATTGTCTTCCTTTTTCTTTAATTACCTTTGTCTTAGCTGACAGGATAAACTTTGTCATCTTTCACTGAGTTCTTCATGTTCTCCTGTGCAAGTTATCAAATATGCATATATATCCTACATTTCAGTCACGGCTGCCAAATAACTTTATAACCTCACTTGGAAATCCAGACTGTGGAATATAAACTAGCATGTGAAACCTCTTATATATTTAGAAAAGTTAACTACTGCCTGATGGTATAATTTTAACAGGCTCTTGTTAATATTGTGTTAGGCCACCCACCATCTTGAATGTGTGCTTTTAAATTATTTAAATATAATAAAATGTAAAGCACTTCCTAAACAGTAAGCTTTTATGCTTACTGTTATTTTGGCCAAAAATAAGGGTTCCTTCATAGAAACCAGAATTTGGCCAGATGAACTGATTCCTTATGGATTTCTGGGATCCATGGGAAATATATCAATACCCTTTGCTGCACAGAAGACAGCAAGCGTTTCCCCATGAACTACCAGGTTCAGTTAACCATGATGCCAATCTGCAAAAATGTTATCAAGGTGATGCAAACAGCCCACTTCTGGTGGTATTTCATTATTTCTGCTGGAAAAAAAGGTTGATGTTCCAACTAGATTTTACTAGTGGCAGAGATTTGTTAATGCTGGTGCTCTACTTTTAACAATGTAATCTGCCAACTTTTCCTCACGTGCATAGTCTCAGTGAAGCAGTATTAGCAGTTCTCATAAATCTCTGGATACTTGATGGTTTTCCTAAAGCCTCAAATCCTAATTAAGTGACTGCAAGAATTTCAACTTTTGACTGCATTTTGTTTCTCAAGCTAGCCTGAAGCAATACTACATGATTTCTGAGACTCACCCAGAAAAACTAAAATGGAATCACAATTCATTTTATAATTATGATTCTAATCCAATTGAGAAATTCCATTCATGACTTTTTAGTGTTTCGAAAGAGTCTGTTAAACCTGATAGAAAGATTCATGGGAACAAGAAATGAATAGTTTGCTCTTAATCCTCTGTTTATTCTACTGCATGAAAGCTCCATAAAATGACTTGATCAGAAACTACTTGGCAATGCAAACGGAATCCTTAGTAACATAAAAAAGGGACATAGTCAGGATTGCTATTATAGCAATATTTCAATCCTAATGCTCTAGCTGAGCTATTTTTCACTATATTCAAAGCTTAGTGTAAATGTCTTAGCTAAAGTATTTCTGTTTCATTAGACCTTCATGACTGCTCATCAAAGATTAGGAAACTGATATTTCAGCATAAGAAAAATTAGAATCTCAAAACAACATCTACTGTCACTAATAAGAAAGAGAGAGAACCTGCAACTCACATAACCTCTGTATTCTTTGCAGTTAGCATTGTAACTACAACTGTCTGTCCAGATGAGAACATACAACTAAATGCCTTTGTGATGTAAAACCACAAAGATCCTTAAAAAAAAAAAACCTTTGGGGAAATAAGTCACTGGCCACTCTCAAACTGGACTTATCCTGCTATAGAAAGAGCTTTCTGTCCAGAACTATTTAGATGGCCATACACATACCAGATGTTTTTTATATGTAACTTAATTATCTCAGTGGACTAAAGGGATTTCACTGTTTTGACAGATATAAACCTTCATTCAGTCTACAAGTAACTTCAGCTGCAATATTCTGTTCTCAGAACTGAGTACTTTAACATGCAGAGGAGGCTTGATGAATTCTGCAAAGCAGCTCTACGTCTTGGTTCTCAAAAATATAACTGCTCTCAAGCTAGAGCAGTCATTTATAAAAATACAGGCAGAGAAGAATCTTTAGATCCTTGGCTTCCTCCTGGAAATGCAGAGCCCAGCTGCCCTGTTCTTCTCACTCCTGACATCCTGGGTGCCTCATGACCACTGGCAGCTTCCCTAAAATGTCAAGGGATTATGAAAAGAGGTAGCTGTAATTTTAAAAAGAATTTTCCATACCTCCTGTCTGAAGAGGTTTCAATCTAAATGTCCTAAGAGAAAAAAAAAAAAAAAGATTCATGACTGATTTTAAGTCTGCCTCATAATTAATTGGTATGATTAGAGTGAAGAGCACTTCCAGTGGCAGACTTTGTAAAACACCTTATGGAAGCAATATTGAGATGTTAAAGAATAATAACCATTATAGTAAAAGTAAAAATAATCCTAAGAGGGCTGTATCATTATAGGTTTTTTAAAAAATAATACTAGAATTGTTAAATTTAATTGAAAGTGTTTGGAGTTTTTAAAAATTAGATAAAATGTCAGACCTATGAATTTCAGATTGCTAGTCTCCTTCCTCTCTTAGTTCTATAAAGTTACAACTATTACATGGGAGACAGTTTGTGCTTCCCCACTAAGCTAAGATTTTTGCATTGTTACTGAGTATGTCTGTACTGAGATGCTCAAAGGGAACAAACAAGGATGCATCTTGAGAATCCAAGTTAACAGAAATCTACTGCCTTTCTCCATACAGTAATCTCAAAGGGCAGCAGCAAATTAGCAAAAGCTGAAAAGCAGCAGTTATAGAGCCATTATAAATTCAGTCTGGCCCTGTCTGGTTTAATCATGACTTTTTTTTCATTCTTTAGCCACATCATCATTTTGACCGTTCAAATAGAAAGAACAAATTGTTACATTTTAAAGATCCAAAACACTAAATTACAGGACAATTACAATCAACATTTAACACTTACTAATATGACAAAATGGAGATGTACATTACATGCGCTTTTCATTTTTTAAAATGTAGTATTACTGAACAAACTTTAAAGTTTTTTCTGTCAGAAAAAAACCCAAACTCTTAAGACAGAAGTACGATATTATTGGGCTAACATATGGAAAGTGTTATATATAAAAGGATCAACACTGATTGAATTATTTTTGTTATAGGCTAATGTAGCCAAGCAGCGAAGGACTTGTGCCTTAGTATGCAGAAAAAAAATAAGAGAAAAAAAAATGTAAATCTTTTTGGTGGGAGACCTGAAACTAAAAAAAATCACATCAAAACCCAGTAATTTATACTTATAAAATTCTTCAGTAAAAACCACACAGGGAGCTCTTATTAAGTTCATTCATATAGCTGTTGGGAATGGCAACCCCTGATAAGTACATGGATTGTGTAGGTCACACAATCAATTCAATTCAAAAAGGCCAGATGGGAAACAAGGGCTCACATGGGGGATATTAGTATTAGATACTTGGTGTTGGGTTCTTCACACAGGACTTGCAGCACTTTTCAGAGTTCAAGGTTAAATTTGAAAATGTAACTCCTTCCTTTCTGTTGGAAGGGATACTTGAAGTGTGGGAAAGAAAGGGCAAACCTAGCTCAGCTCTTCCACAGCCTGAGCAAGCCACTTTCCATCCCACCCTTCTGTCCCTTTGAATACAAGAGCAAGTGCCCCAGAGGTAAAGCATGGTTCATCTGAGTCACGCCTGTACGTCAGCACACTGTGTGGAATTCATCTGCTCCCCTAAATGGGATCTCCAGGGTCGATAAATCTACAGAGTGGTTCCTCAGTAACTTTCAGAGAAGAAGTAGCAAGTGGGAAAAACCTAAGGTAAAAACCTAAGTAAATACACATTTAGTGATTTTGCCAGCACTTTGCAAAATACACAGTGAGGAGACTGAAGTTCATGAGGAGACTCAAGGTCTTAATTGCCTGGATATATCATGCTGAAGAAATAGCTTTTTCACCTCTAATCTGGATTCAGCACTTATAGAGAAGGAAGCAGTCATGTGAGAGACACATGCCTTCTCTCAGCTGTCATAATTACCGTAACTACATTACAGCATAGCTAGCTTTTAAAACCAGCTGAAAAGATAGTAGAAATGACAGTCATAAAAGGCCCTTCAAAAATAATTTCAGTTGTTAAAAATTGTCAGCTTCAGTTTTCATTTTGTCTTCCTTTTTTGTATTTTCTTCCTGTTTGCTGTCACTACCATTCACCTGGAGCCATGAAGCACCTTTAACATAAAAGCTAAGAGGGCAACATCTGCAAAAAAATTGGTTCTTTGTCCACTAGGAACCTGACCAGTTTCTGGCAAAAGCCACCAGTGAGAGCCTTTGCAAAACCTCTTCCAAAAATAATTGACTTGTCACTGTAAGTAGAAAATAGATACTAACTTCCCACTAACTTTTAATAAGAGAAAAGCGTGTGTGTTTAATTGTGCCTTTAAAAATCACTTAATGGTCATTTTCAAAAAGCATAGTTGAAATTCAGACCCTAGAGAATCATAGGTTCCTAAAGGCCAGAGATATCTTTCTGTAGAGATTCTGAAAATGCTTCTCTACACCAGCTCAATCCCAGTTTCATAGCAGTTGTCACTGGTAATGGTGCAGATGATAGATAATTATGATGATGAGTTACAAAATAATGGTGGCTTTCTCTAGTGGTTAATCTGGTCTATACATTTGGGCTCAAATTTACTCAACTTTACTTGTAGGAACTGTGTGAATCACCTAAAATGGAAACTCTCCTGTGATTACTGAAAGCAATAGCTGATTCTTAAATCAATAACCATAAAGGTTGTGCCAATTTTACTGTAAGATTATTTCTGATTAAGGTAAAATGGCATATCTGTATGCTAAAATTGCTTTAAAACATCTTTTTATTTTTGAAGGCAAAACATATATAATTTAGTTTAGCTTTTTTATGGTAAAAAATTACAATCTTTATGATCTGTAAACCAAATGAAACTGAAGTTTTACATTATGTTGCTACTGACCAGGCAATTTTACTGACAGTATTTTGTGCAGGACTGAAAGCTTTCTATTAAACATAGTGATGGTAATCATTTTATGTGACTGACAAGGGAAATACAGGGGATTTAACGAAACCAACTGCAAAGTGCTGCAATGCTGTAATGAGCAGAAGTGGGCTTGCAGAATGTGTCACATTTTCAGGCTTTTCATTTCTTCAGCACAAGCACATTTTCACACAAATCTCAATGGAGGACATGATTGGACAGCTGTAGAGATACTTAAGTCAAGCAGACATAAACCTGATTGAAGGTTTTAACTTTAAATGTCAAATTCACTCCACTCTGGTAGTCTGCTTATACACAGGCACTTCAGCATAAACACACCACTGAGGGGCACAGGATTTACTTTGCTGTGCAAGCACAGACACCATGTTCTCACCTGCTGGGTGAAAAGCATCTTGCCCCCTGCTCCTCCCTCCCACCTCTAGCAGTGAATAGATGCTAGCCCTGGTGCCCACTGGAGATCTTACTCAAGTAATTTAGCTCACCAAAACTGCAGATTACTTTTTTCTACCCTTTTTTTTTTCCCCTGGATACATTTTAGTGTGTTCCAGCATTGCGTTTGCAGTCTGAGACACGTCAGTAGGGGCCCATGTGTTGCTGTGCGTTGAGCAAAGGAGGAAATGAGGGTGGTGAGCTGGACCACCACCACAACACACAACCCTCAAATGCAGAGCTGTTACATCTGTTCACTTCATTTTGGGAAACTGCATCCTCAGTGGGCAAATCAGTCTCCTGTCATGGGGCCTCACTTGAGTGCAGAGATGACAAACTGGGGTATAAAATTAAGGCCCCAAACTAGGGGCAGTGCTTCATGAAACAATAACATGACTGATGTTCATTCTAGAGACAGGATGAGTCTTTGCCATCCTATTAATTTCTCATCTTGCATTCTAGATCTCAAAAAAAAAAAAATGGACAACAGGAACCATGACCTCTGCTTTGGGACCAGGATTACACGGAGTAAAAAACGGTTTTCCTAAAAGCTGAGGGAGATTCCCGTAAGACATGATAAATATAATTCTGGAAGCCAAGGCCCACTCTTACATCAGCTTGATATAAAAGGGCCAGGCAAGACTAGGAAGACGGTGTAAAGCCCATCCAATAGCTTTCACACAGGAGGCAGCCATGACTACAACCCAATAAACACCTGCCTAATAAATCACAGGTAAACCGAGGGCCAGTCCCATTTCAGCAGGCATTGCTGTGAAAAGCTACTTAGCAGGGACCATCAGGGCTGACAGACGATGGAGAAGATCATGCTGACTTCTGGGAGTAGCCAGAGGAACACCCACATATTCTTCTGAGGAACCCCCACATATTCTTCTGAGGAACCCTCTCATTTCTACAGGTGTGAATAAGCCATTATTCCACTGAAATTTGCTACTCTAAAGTCAATGCAGATTCACTGTTATAAAACGACAGTGTTGACAAAAACAGAAACACATCCTACAGATGCCCACAAAATATACAGAATTTGTGTATATTTATGTTTGTACTAGGTAGTGCATTTCCAGAGGATTACTGCCAAAAACCCACAGATTTGCTACGTACATGCATCCTATCATTATTTTGGAATTGGTTTTTAAAGCAAAACAAAGGCATTATAATAGAGTCTTACTTGTGTTTATGACTTTACTGATATTCATCAGTAGGCTGTGTCTCCTAACGAGTGAAAATAAGCAAAATTTTTGTCAGTCAATAAGTCCTTTGATAGAAAAAAAATATTTCAGAAACTTTCCTTTTCAGATACCTTTCTTTTAAGTAATGAAATTGTTTCATATCTTCAATTTTTTTCCCAAATTATTTTTAGTGGTTTTTTTTTCCTACAGTTTTTTGTGTTGCTGCTCCTTGGAAACAAGGTGTTGTGATATCAGGGCTCTGCAGCTGTGCTAGTGATTATGTGTTGCCATTCATATAGCTATTGCAAAACAACATTTCTTCATCATAACTGCCTTTTGGGAAAAACAGATATGTATTTTAAAATGCATTTGCAAATATACATGCTAAAATCACACATTTTCCAAACAAATGTCAAAATAACTTAGCTTTGGCAATAAATTTGTTAAGATTTTGCATAGTCTTACAAATGTATGTTGAAATTCCAGACTGCCTCTTCTTCAGCTAGTCCCCTTTAACATATTAACCCATGAAATGCTTCCTGGCTGGGAGCCAGGTAAAAATGGATATGTGTGAAGCAAAGGTTGGGCATTTTGTGTCATTTCCTCAGCTCAGCCTCGCTCTGTTTGCTGTGATAATCGCTCAGCATTGCTGCTGCTGCTGCTTCTTCACCTTCTGCCAGAGCACTACTTTTCATACTCAGAAGAATATGGATTGAATATATTTTCTATATATAAATCTGTCACATTAGGAACTTACACTGAGCCTCTGTGTTTCGTTTGTCTTCTGTTTGTCTTCTGTTTGTCAAAAAATTGAGTCTGGGTGGAGCCTTTTTCTCACCTCACAATTTCTTTTCCCTACTTCTACACGCCAGAGATTAAAGGCATGAAAAGATTAGCTGTGTAGAAGGTCAATGCTGGCAACAGTAGCTGGGGATAAGGTGGAGTGAGAATGCATTTAATAAATGCATTAAAATATGTTCCACCTTGGGTTTGAGTTTAACAAGTGCTCTGCTCTGGTGGGTTAGTGTTGCACCCTGGGTGAAAGTAAAATGTCCTGACATCCAAAAGC
>JAOXNG010000001.1:134541856-134552271 GCA_028566535.1 Scolopax minor | reverse complement strand
CTGGGCAGTCCAAGAGGTGAAAATTACATCAAAAGAACTGGGCAGGTTGATGTCTTTAAAAATCCCTTAACACCACCACACAGAGGAGCAGCTTCTTCAAGACGCCTTTCTTCTACTCCTGTTTCCAAACTGGAAAGAGATCTCAGTAACAAGAAAATTTTAGATGGTATGTCACGATTGTCCCTGTGGGGTGGTGTTGGGGTTCTACTTATTGTTCCTCTACAAATAACTACTTTGCATAGTTTTAATAACCTTTCCTCTGTATTTCTATCTCTTTATTTAGCTATTGTAGTTAAGGTGTGCAGCGGAAGACTACTTGGCTTCTCTTAAATTGATTTTTTCCAATCTGAAACATCTAGATTTGCTTTTGTTTGTTCTTTTTGCTGTGACATCTTTATCAAATATTCCTGAGAAGTTGTGAGGGGGAGGGGATTAGTGTTTGGTCATGATTGAAAAATTGTAATTAATTTCATGGTGTCTTATAATTACTTATTAGATATTTTTTAAAGGGGCAGTACTCAGAAAAGCAAGCAAAATAGAAAAGAATTTAAAATTTTAAAATAATTACTTTGTTTCAAACCTACAGCACGTTTACTTCTGTCATGCAATTCTTGTCACCCTAGCTCAAAGTGGATTTAATAGGATGAAAAAAAAGATAGTAGCAACAATAATAACAAAAAAGATAATGATCAGCTTCTTCGTGGAGGAAGGTTAAATATAAGAAGGGTGGCTTAGTTTGGAAAAGAGTTGGCTGAGGTGGGCTGTGGGAAATCTGAAAAGCAGATCGATTCGAAATCTGAAAAGGATCGATTAATCACTGCTTCACACACCCCAGAATTCTGTGAAATTGAAAGGAAAGAGAAGGAAGTAGTTTTTCATACCGTGAATGAGTTGTGGTATTTATTGCTTCTGTGGTAACAAGTGTAGATGCTGGATTAAAACTTCTCTGTCATGAGGGCCCAAGTATTGATGGAGGAAAGGTGGGGGTGGATATTGCCAGAAGAAAGATATAACTGTTCCCCTTTTTGAATTTTAGTTTAGTTTTATTTAGTAATGGGCACTGATAGAAACAGGTGACAAAACCAGTCTGATCTACTGTGGCTGTCCCTGTTTCTGCACATAGAGTATCATGCTCTGTTACTGAAAACATATTTGAAATCTTGAACTTCCAAAGCAGCCTTCTACATTTCAACTTTTCTCTGACAGCTTCTGTATAAACTACTTACAGACAACCTGTTTAGTACTGCACATGCAAAAATCTTTATAGAAGTAGGGTTGTGTCGTAAAATTGCAAAATTTCATAATCAAAGTTGCACGCATAACCTTAGCAGTCCTTCCCATCTTTGTACCTGTCAAAGGCTAGTTACATGGTGGCTGATCTGTTTTTTCCATTGGATCTGTTCTTTGCTCTATGTACAAGACCAACTTGTTTTGGAGAGGTATAAGAGTTGAATAACAAAGGAGGGCATTACCTGACTGAGGTGTTACAGAAATTGAATGGTGTGTAGTGTAGGGAAACAGGCTGCAGATAGATAATATGTTCTCAAGTTGAACTGATGCAGGGCTTGCCCCTGTAAGCACTGTATTTGACTGTTTTCTTTCCCAAGCTCATGTTAGACATCTTTCAGGCTTTGTCTTTCTACTGTGAAGGAGTAAGCCCATTTCTTTAAGAGCAACTGAAAGTAGGACAGGGTCCTTTTCTGTTTTCCCCTGCTTACTGTCTCCAGTCTCTGGACAGAAACACAGATCAAGACATAGTTACTGAGGAAAAAAAATATCGGATTGCCCTCTGACCCATATTCCCTATTACTTGATCAGTACTCTGATCATTGCTTGACCAAACTTCATACCTCCTGAGGAGAAAGAACAAGGTTGGTGAGTCTTGGCAGACAGAATACTGTGAGCTAAAGACCTCAGCTATTTGTCTTTTAGTAGAAAATCAGTAAGTTTAACACTAGGTAACTTCTGAAGAGTAGTAGATGATAGTAAGTTACCATACAAGTTGGCTGGCCTACCACCTGTGTCCACGCCTGCACTATGTGTTCATGTCAAGGAGGTGCATGTGGTGAGTACTACGTGCTGTTCTGGTCCATTTCTGCTGTAGGTGGGCTGAGGATTCCCACCAGGAGCAGGTACTGCTGATACATGAGTACAAGGTAACTGCTGGGTTCTGTCTTGTTGGTGGGTGTTCAGCTTCCTGAAAGGGCATTTCTCTGTGTTACGTGGGCATAGAGGCTGTCTGGAGATAAAAATTCATGGGCAACCTTGGCCTGAAGTATCCTCACTTCTGCAGTGTGATGTGCCCCAAGAACAGAGTGCACTTCTATACAACTGCCTGAAAAAACTTCAGCTATAGGACTGTTAATAATGGCTTTTTCTCTGTCTCTTGAGCCAAATTAGCACTGACTACAGTTAAAAGTTATTTGGTCAATAAACAGAAGAAAAACAACAGTACCTACTTACTGAATGAATATCAAGTCTTATGGAAAAAATAATAATTCATAATCTAATAATGAAAGACTTGTGCAGCTGCACAGGAGAGGAAAATTAAGGTTGCAAAGCAGGATTTAAGCAAAGTGCTGCACTCTGCATGTTTGATTAAAAGCTTTTTTAATGCAGGGCGTTTGGTTTTTTACCTTTGTTTCCTAGGAAACTCAATAATTCTCTAGTCATATTGTTTTCCTTCCCTGTAACTTTACAGCTGTTGATAAGAAGATAAAATCTTCAGAGATTTTCTTCTTTGTTCATCACCCATATTAACAAATTTGTGGAAAATGAAACCTTGAGGTCAATGTTCCTAATGAAGAACGGCCTTTGGGAGACCTCTAGCATTCTCTTTTGCTGGCTAGTGTGCACACCCCTAACTTGAAATCTGGATCTGTAACCACTTTCTCTAATGCCCAGCATGGGAGAAAATATTTGCTGTTTCGCAGAAGGGCTGCAGGTTGTGGGGAGCAGAAATGTATTATGGAGTCATGATAATTGTAGGCTTTGTGAGGAGTAAGTTTATGATGGTGAAGGAGAATTGCCATGCAGAAGGGATAAAAACCAAACAAAACAACCCCCCAAAAACCAAACAAAAAACAAACCACAAAAAAAAAAAAACCCACCAAAAAACCAAAACCAAAAATAGTACAAGAAAGTCCACAATAATCCTGGTAGGTTTGGATGTTACTTGCCCTATAGTGGTGGTACCTGTACAGTCCAATCATGCATGTATTGTAAAAAACAGCCTTGTCTGTGAAGTGGTAGGACAAATAACTGACTTATACAAATTGTGGGATTTTAATTCTGCAGACCTCAGTGGCTCTGAGGACCTTGCCTCTTCACAGCGGAGTGTTGACCAAGTGCTTTCGCCTATTTCAAAGCCACATCTCCTTTCATCTTCTGAGTCTGTTTCCTCCTCACCATCCAGTCATGGCCAGAAAATCAGGTAATGTTTTTTATAAAGCAATGTTTGTAACCTGTGTTTTAGAGAAACGTTTATCTACATGTTCATGTTGATAGTTGCCTTTACAATCCAAGTAAGCCATTAATCTTGTAAGAAATTTTCTAAAGACAGGTGAGGGTTTCCATTCTTGAATATCATGCCTCAAAAAGAAATTACTTTTAAAAAAGCAAACACCACCCTCCCCCTACCCAAACACCTTTGTCAAATATTATTTGACATTTTGACCTCTTTTAAATTTATGCTTTATTACACTGTGAAGCTATGTGCAGTGAAATACTTGCATCTGAAGTGCATTGGGAGCTTCAGATGAATGCAATGTCTTCAAAAAAAAAAAAAAGTCCTATGACAAAGTAAAACTTTCTTGATTTACAAATTGTTTTGTAAAATCATTTCACTGTTGTAATTAAGCAAGGATGAAAGGTTATTCCAGAGAGTCCCTCTGTTGGGGAGAAATGGTAATTGTAGCTCTACCTCTAGTACCTGAAAAAATCCACTGCTGCAGAAGGGTGGAAGGGTGCTCGGCAAAGGACAAAGCGCCTGAAGAGTGAGGATGTGAGACACCCTAAAGGCATGTTAGTTTAATGCAGAGGTAGCAAACTGATAAATATCCATCACTGAAATTTAGCTCAGATTCTGTTGTTTAAGGCTATTGATTCCTCTGTGATTAAAACACCATTTAGGACTGTGCTTCTCAGCACTTTCAGTTTGTGCTAATTGAACCAATATAAGTATTGATTTATTGCTGGTGCAGCCTTGAGGACAGAAGGTATCTGCTGTCACCACCAAGGAACACCTGAAATACACAAAGTTTAGACGTTCCCGGGCTCAAGTCAGGCTGATTTACGTCATTGATTTTCAGGTTGCTGTAGATATTTCCATAGATACAGCTCTAGATTTAACAATAATACTTCTGCTTTTCCCCTTCTTTGCTCATGCCCTTCTTCGCATTTCTACTTTTCATGTGTCAGTGTTCTGACAAACTTTTGAAAGCAAGGTGTAGTGTGGATCTTCAGATTTCAAGGGAGCTGTGAGTTCTGCTGTGCAGACCTTCTGTTTTCATTGTATTTCCTTACACAGTAGGCCAGTTTCAGCCAGCTGAATGAAGGATCCTGTTAATCACTAATTTCAGAAAATGCATTTCGTAAAAGTTTCCTAAAAATGTAAAATCTGTTCCTAGATGTAAATCTGAATTAAACAACTGACTTGCACGCTTCTGTATAATACCTGTGAAAACAATCTTTTATTTTTTAAACATATGAGGAAGGTATTTATATTTTGGAGATATATCTGAATTTTCCTGATGTCCCGAAACTTTGGACCATATTGATGATTTAAAAATTCAAACTGTTTACTTTTTCAATGAGAATAATACCTGTTCTGTGTTACAAATGGGAATGTGAAGGTAATACCGTGGCAAATTTACTATCACTTGGTATATCTAACTTACAACAATCCTGTCAGAGATCCTCACTCTCATGTGAATAACCTGAATGTGAACATATTTTTAGCAGCTTGCTGTCATGGGCTTTTTTGGCATTTGACAATTTTGCTGCTTCTAGTAGGCTTCTGTGCCATCCATATAAATGTGATCCTGGTAAGGCTAACAAGAACTCCTGCTGACATTGTAGACTAATTTGAGAACAAACTATTTCAGAAGGCAATGTTGGCTCTTTAGAGGTGTAAACTTCTTATTTCAATGACTTGAAATAATTTTTCAAGAAAACAGTGAAACTACAAGCTCATCACAAATTCCTGTTCAAAGTAATGATAATCTCTCATCTTTCCCTAATCAGAACAGGCCTTTTTGCATAGGCTTGATGTTCAAAAGCTAGCAAGGTTATATATGATGCACTCGAAAACCTTTAATAAAAAAAAGACCACTAATTCCTTGAGCAAAGTGATGTGTCTTTCATTGTGTTTCTATTTTTCATATCTGTGACCTGACTAAAAAGCTTTTGCTAACTGAAGCTTGGTAGTTTCTGCTGCCTGTTTGAGAATTTAAATCAAGGCAGTTGTACGTTCTTCTTTCACTTATTAATAACCTGGAATACTAATTTTTTTTCTCTGAAGAGCTTGTTCATATGCCTGTATAACAGTTTTCAGAGTAGGAATCTCCAGTCTCCCTTACATATGGGAACGGGATGGATAGCGGAGCTTTTCTCTTTTCTTTGGGTTTTTTTTTTTGTTGTTGTTGTTTGGTTTGGTTGTTGTAGTTTTTTTCGAATCTCTTTTAAGTAAATTAATAACTTGGCAAAATTAAGCTGCATAAAATTACTTCTCTTTCTTCTCTGTATCTCCTATTTCCATCTATGAAATTCTTCCGTTCTTTACAGACACTGGTGCCTCCAAACTCCAAAACGGAGAATCCTGTCTACAGAAAAAGCTCAAGTATTTAATTTTTAATGTTTCTTTCCTAAGAAGAGACACTTGAATTGGTCTTACCCTTCTAGACATCATTCCAGATTCAGTGGCTGAAGAAGGGTGTTTCTGCTGAGGCATTCATAGGGCGTTCTTAGTTTGTTGTTATCGTGTCCTCAGTATACAGAGGGTCTTTTTTTGTGGTTAGAATTTGGGGAGAACCTTTATGTTCTTGGCCTTGAAAGGAAGCTGTTAGGATTCCTAGGGACTGTACGGTTAGTTCCTTTAGGTGGCTGTCTCTTCTTTGCCTGCTTGTTCCTGTTTTCTACACTATGTCTCAGATTCCTGTGTTCCCGTGACAGACCTTACGAAGTGCCTGCTGGGTGTTAACCTTCTGCATGTTCAGGTGATACAGGAAAATGCTCTAATACTGGGAAGGATGGTATTTCTTTGGAGGATGGTGTAGAATCCATGCTGCCTGAAAAGTGAAGAGCAGGAGTAAGTTGTGTTGCAAAGAACAGGCTGGGGTCTGGGCAGGCAGCTATGGGTTGTAGTTACTTCCTTGGGTTCCTCACAATAAAACAAGCATATGAGATCCCAATAATTTTCTTGAACTTGTTGCTTTCCCAAGACTTTCTTAAACGGAAAAACATTCTTTTGTTGAGTATTTTTTAGTTTCTTGTGTCTTGG
The DNA here is from genome assembly GCA_028566535.1 of Scolopax minor. Taxonomy (NCBI): domain Eukaryota; kingdom Metazoa; phylum Chordata; class Aves; order Charadriiformes; family Scolopacidae; genus Scolopax; species Scolopax minor. The sequence continues at coordinate 134,545,772 of JAOXNG010000001.1, read as the reverse complement.
ACTGTTTTCTGTTACATGAAATATTTAAGAAATGCATGTGTGGGCTTTTGCAACTATTTACTCTCATTATTAGGCAAATGCCACATCATTGGTGTGTATTGTTGGACTAGTTTATAACTAGTTGATTTTAAGTGGAACTTAAAGTTAAAGGTTTTAAGTAGTATAACATGTTGATTTTAAGTGGAACTACTTTAAAAAAAAAATAATAAAAAAAAGAAAATATGATTCTGTAACACCAGTAAGCCATTACGAGTTAGACCTCTTAGACCTCTGTCAGTGGGGAAGAACAATTGCTTCTGTCTTCTGTGACTATAGCTGCTCCTTGTTTGTTTATGTTTCAAGATATGAGTGGTATGAAGGAAGCCAATAAACACAGACAGGAAGACGAGAGTGATAAAGCAGATTATTATCTAAACCATTCCTTTTTTGTTTAGGGCTGAATAAACCGATTGCAAAGGCTGTTACCGGCTTCAAGCTAAAAAAGGAATTTTGGACAAAATAGTTTATATGGTGGTGGTTTTTTTTTTGTTTTTGTTTAAGCTTTAATGGTAACTTTAAGCATGACTCATGCAATTCAATCATTTGGATTTGATTGGCATACTGGTACTGTTTTATGGAATGTTGACATTAGGTATAGTTCAGGTTTTGGTTGCCAGCTTTGTTTAATAGAATAAATTTTTTTAAATGTTTGGAAATATTTTACTGTTCTTGTAACTGGAAATGTTTACTGGTCTTAATGAGGCAAACCACTTCTGTTTGTTGAATATAAGGGAGTTTAGTGACTGTCTGTCTAGCAGTGTTGCAGGACACAATATTGAAGAAAGTGGCAAGTATGTCGTTTAACCTTGCATCTTTAAGATGCAATCTTTAAAGATTGCATCTTTAACACTTAACCATTTTTAGGAAGGCAAGATTGAAAACCTGAAGCAGACTTCCAAAAACTTGAAATTCCATTTATTATGTTGTATTTAATTTACAGGATATTTATCCCTGCTGACGTTACTGGGCTATCCTCCTAACAATGCAGATTTATTTGTTTGTCCTGAGATTTTCATTTTTTTCTTGAACATGTTTCATTGTAGGGGTATATTTTGTTTGTTCTTCACTTTTGCCCCACAGAAGACCTAAATTCCTTAGAAACTGTAAGCACAAACATATTTATGCCATGGTGAAGAGCAGCAGCTGGTGTGAAGTAAGCTCCTTTATGGAGTGCTGCTGCTGAATTTCATTACTGACCTGTCTCCTTTTGCTGTTCTGGTTCTGGTCAGTTTAATAGTTGTGTCACGTGGGAGATATTGTTCTTTCACATTATCTTTCTGGTGAGATAAATGGAGATTTAGAATGAGGGCACTAACCTCATTTTTCATAACACCCAGATTTTTCACCTCTGCATATACGTTTTGCCAGACAACTAATCCTAATACATTTCAAACATGTCTGTTAAGGTGACATCAAAGCAGGAATTAGGCTGCAACACAGAGCCTAAAAAGGAAAATTTCTTAATTGCAGATGACTAAGTGTCACGCTTCATTGTATTTCTCCTTTTTTTTTCCCCTACTCCTTTTTATGCCTTTTGAAAGTGTATGTTATGTTAATGTCATGCCTTTATATCATATATAGGCCTTGGGGAAAGGCTGCAGCGAGATGGCTATCAGGGGGATGGAGCTGAATTTTTGAGTCAGAAATCTGCAGCATTTTGGTTGCGTTGTTTTTACGTTTGATTTAGTTTTTGCTAAGCATGTGAAAATCCTTGTACTTAAATCTCGGATTGCAATTTGCTTAAAAGCTTACCATTTAATTTATTAATGTTCTTCTTCTTTCAGACTTCATAATCAGCGAGCAGATAAAAAAGATTTCAGTGATATCCCCAAAGCAGAGAAACTAATGTATGAGGATCTTGAAGAATGCATTTCTTCTATTGAATGTAAGTTTTAGTACATTTTAGACAATTTGTTTAAAACCTTAGGGCTTAACAGCTGTAAGACAGTTGTCTTGATAGTTTAAGACTGATGTTGGAAATAAGAAAAACAGTCTCAGATGATAAAGGATTCACTTTCTTTGTATTTCCATCTTTAGAGGAGAAGGGATATATAGTAATAAGTAGACACTAAAATTGGGTTGGTTCTGAAACTTGGGAACATACTTTTTGTTCAGAAATCTTGCATAACCTTGTTCTGATTAATTTGTGTAGGTCTGACAGTTTTTTCAGAATGTTTTAAAATTGTGTTGGATTTTTTTTCTAAACAGCGAAGTGTGCTAGTGCAAGAACTAACTTGAGGCTCTATTGTATTTGCGACATAAAATAAATCTCCAAGCAGTGTTCATCAGGGACCAGTATCAAAGGAGTTTTACCAAGTGGTAGTTCTGAAGATAAGTTTCTTCAGCCATTACATGTACTCTTGTTCATTTTTCCTTCAGTAGCTCAGGCTTAAATAGTATTATGAATTAGAAGTTACTTTAGAAGTGCGTGTAAATGTGTGAGGATCATTTGCAATTGTGCTGTCATTAGTTGGTATCTCTGAAAAGTTTTGGACCATGTGGTTCAGTTACTGAAACATGAGTTTTATCCTGAATTTTTTTTCTCTGGGGTCAGCGTTTTCTTTATTTACATTTCTGCTCTCTGTTGGTTGCAAGAAGAACTTTGTCATTATGTAGTGTTTGGCATGGGGTGCTATAAAATGTTTCCTTTTCTCTATATGCTGCAGTCAAGCCTGCAGGATCAGTCTTCAAACAAATTTTTATGTAAGTTAGTGTAGGAAGAGGAGGATAATAAAAGTTAGAGCCATTTGCATATGGAGAGGGAAGCACAATTACTGGCTTTATTTCCTAGTCTTTCAGCACTTGAGTGACATCTTCATGTTGGATCTGAGTGGCCTTACCCTCCGTGACACTGTGGGTTTAAAGTAAGTGTAGTTGTCAATGGGGAGGATGTGAACAGCAGGCTAAGCACCTTTTCCATTTCCAAATTTTTTTAGGTCTGTAAACTCTTGAGATTGGTGGAGGTACATCATTGGGTGGTATAATTAAACTCATAGTTGGTGAAGAGATTATAATTATTGTATGGGAGAGTTACAATCACTGATTTCAAAGAAAATATTGGTAACAACTTGTGTGTTTTCCTGAGTCCGAGACTGGTTTATCCTTTTGGTTGTAGTTAGATTGTATGGAAAATGAAGTGATGCCCTTGTTCACTGTCCTGCACTCCTAAGAATATGGCTTTCAGTATTTTAAAAACCAACCAACCAAAGAAAGAAGATACGGTTTGTTTAAACAGCTGATAGAGTGCTGATAGAGTTTAGTGATAACTAACAGAAGCTGACATCTCATCTGTGCATTTCTCTGTGAAGCTTTCTCAGTACATTTGTTGTTTTTTAACTTATGCCATTTAGTTTTCTTTTTATAAACTTTAAAGACATTATTTGAATGTGAACCAAGCCTAATAGTTTCTACTCATCTCATATTTTAATTAGATTTAGATTTATTTGTTTAATTAGAGACTTATAGGAATATATTACATATTTCACTTTTATCACGTGTGAAAATAGATTGCCATTTTCTTGGCAATTAGGCTTGAGTAGATGCTGTGCCCAAATGAGTTACCACTGTATCATTTAGTGATGGGTGGTAGTCAAAAGAATAATTTTAATATTTTGCATATGCATATGATTTCGAAATCAGCAGTACTTTAGTTGGGTCAGACTCCATCAAAAGACAATTGTAGAAAGAAATTAGAATTGCTAAAAAGGGGAGAAGGTAACCCAGGAGGAATTGAAGAGGGGTGGAAACAATATAAAAACTAAAAGGTATAAAACCTAAAAAGGTATCACGAAAGACAATGTTGATAAGAGTAGAAAAAAAAAAAAAAGGATATATCAGAAATGTGGACGCCTTTCAATCCTCCCATGAGTGAGCTCTA
>JAOXNG010000001.1:134500080-134515001 GCA_028566535.1 Scolopax minor | reverse complement strand
GGGGGAAGGAGAGAATGGAGGGACCATCCTCCCTCCGCCTCTGGGATCCTTCCAGCCCCTTCCAGCAGGTGGGAGACTGAACCGCTGGAGCCAACTTTGCCCTTGCAACTCTTCACAGGGGTGGGTGGTGTTGGCAATCCAGCCTGTCCAGTCTTCCTGTCGTCAGTCACGGGTAGTCAGGCTTTATAGCTCTACTCAAGTTCAGTAAGACTCCTTAACAATTAAGAATCAGAAATTTTGGTCTCCTGTTCATGAAAAAAAATGTAAATGTGTAAGAAAAAACTCCAGATGAAAAATGAAAAGAAAGATTATTATAACTGTTATTCGTTTTCACAGATTAAATCTGGTTTTAGTTCTTTTTTCTTCTAGTTACTTATTTGTGTACAGCAATCTTGGCAGAAGGCATTAAATTGTATGTAGGTTAATTACTTAATGTTTCTGAATTGCTTTGAACATGAAGTGAGTGCCAAGTATTACTAATATTATGTGAGACAACATTATAATAAGTTGGAGGTTTCATCTTCAGTTTCTTTTATCATCCATTAATGCATGAGCTTTGTTTGGTTCTATGTATAGATTGTATATATAAGTCTTTGGATTCACCACAGCTTGAATTCCTTTCCCTTCTTCACTGTAAAGGGAGAGAGACATAAAATATAAAGAATCAAATATTCAGAGAGGAGAATGTTCTTACCATGACCCATAACTGAAAGGGATATACAGGGATCCCCAAGCCCGGGGAAGAGAGATGCAGTCATCTAATCTGAAAATAAATTAGTTTAGCTTGTTTTAGAAAAATATTTATAATTAGGTTTTAAAAATATTGAGTTCTCATTCTAATAAGCTGATCAACAATTTGTTTATCTTCATTGCTTGGATGCTTCACCATTTTCTGCAAGCTCAAGTTCTGGATAGCGCATTTTCAGAAGTAAAGTTAAAACTACATTATTAATTCCCTTGCTTAAATGCTTGCGCAAATCAATTAACTAACTCTTGAAAGACTCTTAGATGTGAATCATTAAGGTCTGCATTTTGGAAAAAAATAATTTTTATGGGCAGCCTAGTATCTTCAGCATTAGAGACGGTAATTTTCTGTTCCAAAATAATATTACATGACATTGATATGGCTTACAGCTTCTTTACAGGTGGAAATTCTGTTGAATGCATTTGCCTTTTTAACATGATTTACAGTTTTACCAACAACAGCTAGCAGTAGACTTGTACCTGCCCATGGATCTTATGGTTGTTAATGTCTTGGGTAAGTGTAGGAATTTCTATGGTTCTTTGGAGATGTGTAAGTTGCTTTTATTGTGACAGTGGTCAGACTGTTATAATGATATGACCCATTTATTCAGTAGTAGGAAATCAAAGTGGTCATTCTAATTCCTTTGAAGCTGCTTTGAGGCTTGGTCTGGTTCCCAGTAGTGGACATTTTATAATCTAAATAAATATTAGTTCTCTTTTTGCTACCAGGCCTTATATCTTTCATATGACAAACCTATCCATGTACCTGCAAACTAGAGAGTAAGGACATTTCCCAGTAGGCTGGTATTCAGAGTACACGTTCACTTGTCCAAAAGTATAGTTTGGATATTCTGATGGTCTTCTTCGTGAAATAAAATTAGTTTGATGTTTTTGCAAGGAAACATTTTTTTTAACCAGTCATGTTTCCTTTCCATGAAAACATTGACTTTTTGTCAGAATCAAGGAAAAATAACCCTATGAAAAACTTTTTGAAAAATTATTAATTTTTTTACAAAATATTTTCATGGGCAGAGACCTCCTTTTTTGATCAATATTAATATTAAGATTAATGTCTAAGATTTAGGAGACCAAATGCTAGAGCATATGTCTAGCAGACTAATAGTGTTTGTGCAACTGCAACTGTTTCCCTAACCAGGCTCTGAAAAGTCAAGGTTTTTGCCTCTCACACAAGGGGTAACCTAAGGGTTTAAAAAAGTATATGGTGCGTTGTCCAAGTGTATTGAAACAAAAATATAAATATGAAAACACAACACATCATAAATTATATGTATCAAAAAATTAATTAAAATCCAAATAATCACTTAAAAATTTTAAACATTTCTTTTGTTAACTTGAAACGCAACTTGGGCAAAGTAGTTTCTTTTCCTTTGGCTTCTAAGAACATAAGATTTTATGAGCATTGATATTGAATTACCACATACTATCTGAAAGTGCAATGTAAGATATGTCTGGGCAGTCAGTAAGATGTCATTCATTATTGTTTCACCTCGGGGGCTGGATATTCAGTCTGAAAAAATAAACACTTGATGTATGCTCCGTCCACATGACAGGACCTTCTGTTATAGCTTCCTTTCTGATATATAGCTCCTACCTCATTCCAGCTAAAAGAAGCACTATCAGTTTCACCTACATTGTAAGTTTCTCCTAAAATACACAAAATATTTTAATCCCTGGAGCTGCTTGTTAAAAAAAAAAAAGAAGTTTTAAAGTATATTTTCCTCTTAAATATTGATAAGTGCTGCTTCTGTTTTGAAAGCTTGGTAAATGATTAACATCAGTTAGTTCTGATCCTGTGTGTTTATACATTGTCTTGTGTTGATTCATTTCCACTGGCAGCATTGAGAAGTTTTGCTAGCAAAGGGATAAAAGAGGTAACATTTTAATTCCGTGGCAATTTCCAATCTTACCTACCACTTTCACAAGCTTTAGACTGTGTCATGAAACTGTGGTGCTCTGACTTCTTATGTATGAAGGGATTCAGGCACCTCTCAAAGCTTTACTGATCAGGACATGTTAGGAAAGTGTTTCCAGCAAAATAACGTAACCTGAAACTACACGGCACCTTTCTTCTTATCACTGTTGTTGAAGAGCTCATATTCCAGACCAAAACAAATCTCACTTTTCCCCTTGCTGGCTCGATGCCTGTTGGCTCCTTGGCACCCTAGCCAAAGAGAACGATGTCATGTACATGGGCTTTACTTTCAGCCCTAAGAAGGAGTGAAGTCTGGTCCACTGAAAAATAATGGAGGTACATCTGAGCTGCTTGTGTCGCTGTCTTCCCTCATGTTGGCAATGACAGATCAGGCTGATCTCTTAACTGCAAGGAACTTCTGTTCCTGAAACCAAGCAATGTGTAATATGGCAGAGATCCTGTCCAGAAAACCTGGTCTTGCATCCTCAAGCTTTTAGGCTAACAATGTCCTTAATATTTTGGGATTAAGTTAGGCTGTCTAGTTTGAAGTTGCACCCACACCTGCAGAAGCATTTAGGTGCTGAACTCTTTGTTAGATGCTTTGATTTTCTGGTCACATCAATCATCCTTCCCATATTTTTCTTCTCTGCTCAGGTACCACCAACACAAATGCACAGTTGTGCCCAGGAAAGAGAGTTCATAAAGGAAAATACATGTCAGAAAAATAATAAAACCCCAGGGTTGTTTGGGTCAAATGGAGAAGAACTTAAACTGATGAGGTAGGCTAAGCATTAATGGAATTTAGATAGACTTTTCAGAGAAGCTAATTGAATTGAAAAAAATACAAGTGGTAGAAACTTTAAAAAAGATTTAAAGGTTGGGTTGGGGTTTTTTGGTAAAAATATTAACAGAGCTAAGTTATATAAAGTCAGAGATCTGAAAATAAGGGAAATGCTTTCATTATTTCCACAATCACATAGTGCTTCATGCTCTCAGTGCAATTAAGGTTAGAAATCCTAACAGAGAGTCTGTTATCAGCATATCTGGATGTGTGAAACATGGTATTAAAAAAGTAAACTGTGCTGTTTAGGGTTTTTTTCTTTAAATCTAGTGCAAAATGCAGAAATTTTCCATGGATTTTTTTAAGTCACAAATTAAGCGGAGAAATTCCTCAAAAACCTGACCTGTATTTTAGATTTCATGCTACCAAGCTGGGGGAGAATCACTATATTTGTACACAAGCCTCAATATAATTTGTTGCGCAAGCAAGAAACTCCACATGAAAACTCCCTGCATTACAATCCCTATTGAATTAGCTATTAAATTAATGCAGCAAATTAAAAGCCACTCTTAGCAGGTAAAAAATCCCAATGGCATTGCATCTGTGCACATTTTACTTCAGCCTAACACACTGAGAATTGTACAGTGAATGAGTTACTAACAGCAATTTCTGAGATGTTGGAGCCAGTTGCTTGACACCAGGAAAAGACAGACACTGGAGTGGAAGGGCAGCAAGGAGGCTAATAAATTGATTGCAAATGGTCTGTTTAGTGAGATGAGCAAAACTAGGGGTGGAGTAAGGGTATGAAAAGCACATCTTATTTTTACTATTCTTTTTCCTTGATTGAGAAAGACGTAAACATATCTATCAAATAGGTAGAGACAGTTAATTAAGATAAATTAACAGAAAGTTCAAAATACAGCTTTGGTTATTTTTCATTAAAATGTACCAAATATGATAAAATACATCATATTTGATCTTGGAATTATATTTCAGGCAGCATGAGTATGAATTTTAACTCACATCTTCTCCTGACATGCTCGAGCAGTGGGCTTGTATCCCTTCCAAGGGAAAACCAGCCCTTTGAAGGACAGATTCCAGTAAAAGGAGAAAAAAACTGACTCAGGAGCATTAAATTCCAAATGTAATTTATCTTATTTACATACACACCGTAGTTCTGGGAGAGAGGAAGCTACGCTGTACGAGGGCAAATGCCTCTTCCAGGGCTACCTGTTTGCATGAGCAGAAGATGTTTTAAGAAATGAGTCTTTGCCAGAGTATCCCCCACTGCTTTCATTTGCCTTCCCTGTAAAAGTCACCATGGGGTGAATTTTAAATAGCAAAGCATAATAATAATAATAAAACAGAATATTTGCTTGTATTCTTAAAAGAACATGCCACTTCGTGATAGTAGTGGCAGATATCTTTGTGCAGTATTTCAGTATGCATCATTCCTGTGAATTTCCAGGAAATATTTTCTCCAGCACATTATAGAAAAATGTACGAAAGAGGGACAAGAATGCCCTGTGCAGAGTTTTTGCATTCTTTTTTCCAGTTTATATTTCAGATGCCCTGTAGGGAAAAATAAGCAGCAAAAAATATTTGGTTTTGAGGGTTAAAAAGTGTTGCTGTATATTGGAAGGAAGGATGTGGTTAAAACAAATGCCTAGAAGGCAGCAGATAACAGTTCTGTTCCCAGATCTGGCACAAATACTCTTTTTGACCTTGCACCAAAACCTTTCCCTACTCTCAGACCAGTTTCTTTGTAAAATGGGAGTGATAACAATGCTTAATTACCCTTCCTGACAGAGGAACTGGGGAGTTTTTATTTGTACTTGCTACAAGCTTCAGAGCCTGAGAGAGATTAAAATTGGATCAGTTTGGGCCTGCAGATTTAAATCATTCCTTCAAATAAAACATTTCATGTATAGTATTAGGTGTATTTTTTTACACTAGTTTTGTGTACACTAGTTATGTTTATTTTAAAAAATAACCTGTGTTTGCACTGATTTGCTTCGTTCTGCAAATAATTAGATAACTCCATTACCTGAAAATTCTATTTTCTGTTATTACAGTCAACCAAAAAAAACCAAACAAACAAACAAAAAAACCCGAAGTAACATTTCTTCTACTTATATATGGCCAAAAAAGTTTAATTTCTGAGAGAACATTTTAACATTAATAGCATGATCCTGATGGGCTGTTAGATAGAATTAGAGGAAAACAAAGATGCTTTTTGCACCTTTTAAAATAACTTAGAGGAATGCTTTGATTGTTTTTTAGAAATAAGCACACATAAAAAGTGGCATTTCCCTATTTCTCTTCCAATGAGTTCTGGAGCTGAGAAATCCCTCAGGCAAGACTTTCAACTTGCTTCCTTCCATCACGGAGCAGAGAAGTATTGCTGAGGCCTGCAGAGCCTTCCAACTTATTTGAAGACAGAGAAGACTATTATCTGCTATGATTCAGCACTCATTGAACAAACTTTCTCACCCCTTTTTGCCTTTTTAATACTTTTTTTTAGCCCTTTTCCTTGAAACTGTGTCCCAAACAGGTCAGCCAGGCTTAGAAGTCTGGCCTAGCAATGCTCACCCTTAACTGAAATGATGTTTACACATAATATCTGTTTAAATTATGAAATGCCTATTGTGAAAACAATAGACATATTCAATCATATATCCCAGAACAAATGAGAGAAATATTCCAGAGCTACTATCAGAGCTTAATAGGTATAATTTTGCTAGTGATATGGTAATACACAGCAGCTTTCCCCGGACGGCTGTGTAAAACAAAGAAGTGGTTGTCAGCCTTTCAGAATCAGATGTTAATGATATTTCATGTCTTTGTTGAGTCTGTGGAAAGCAGCTACTGCACCTAAAAGGGAAATGACTTCCATACCAACCTCCCCCAGCCAAAGTCGTTCAGATTGGGAAAACTGGATGAGGTCCATATTTATACTTCGGAAAGAGGTGTAAAAGAAGATTTCAAGACAGTATTGACTGAGCTGTCTCCCAGTCTCTTTACCCGACATTATATCTTATCATTGTGATGAAAGTTTTTAGTTCAGTGTATTATGGTCTTCTTTTTTCTTCTTCTTCTTTTTTTTTTCTCCCTCTTTTTCTTTTTTTTTAAACATATACGAGGAAAGAATGTAATGTAAGCAAAACTCCAATGTGTTTCTGGCAAATGAGGAGTGTTTTCTACATCTCGTATATTTTTGGAAGTGTTTGAATCCAAAAGTAATACGTCTTCCAAATCAGGAAGAAGGTTTTTTTATTAGACTGATGCCTGCACACAGCAGAGAGAGGGTTGTCTGCCCCAGTGCTGCAGCAAGCAGGGACTGGTGTTCTGTCTGAGCTAGTCTGGAAGATTGGAGCCAGTCAAAAGACGGGTTTCTGTAGCTTTATTGCTGCAACTTCATTTTGCTGTACTACTGTATGTCTTCACTTCTGCAAACTTTCTTTCATTTGTTTTAAGAAGAGGTCTTAATTCCAATACAAAATCCATCCAGAAAGCAGGGCCCCTCAGCACTGTATTCCAGCTGGTGGGGATTAGCTTAGTCTTTTTACCGGATACATATCATTTTAATCTTAAGCCTTTAGACACTGTACAACATACTATTAAGTCTGTTACCAAATAAAACACTAAAAGGCTGATTCACTAAGGGTTACACACCCTTTGCAGGGAAAAAACCCTAACATTTACAAAGGGATAACTGCCAAAAATCACTTAAATTTCATGTCTGTCCTATTTACTAAATCCCACATCCACCATGTGTACAGTAACTTCCTTCAGAAATGCCCTTCCATTATGAGCAAAAAGCAAATTATGAGGAAACAAATACCTGCTCTTCATGAGGAAAAGAATATCTGTCCTCCACTTGGTAAAAGCCACAGGGACTAAAAGGCCCAGGCATTGACAGGCTAAGCAAAAAATCTATAGGTGGTGCAAGACAGCATCACCCTCTAAAGCAGTGACCTACAGATCTGTTGGTATGGACTGAAAGCCCAGAAAGTGGGCTGAGTGCTCTACAGGATCAAGAGGAGATCGATGGGGCAGGCTATGAAATGGAAAAAGAAAAATAATCACTTGTCTAAAGTGATCCATGCAATTCAGCTGCTCATGCAGACCTCGCCACATTTCAGCATTATGAACAGCAGGAGCACCAGCTTCCCTGCCTCCATCCCAGAAGCCAGAGGAGCAAATACTGAAGGCAATGAAGCCTTTTGGAAAAGTAAGGGATACTTTGCATTTCCATTGGAAAAGGAACATGCTTAGGTCTGCAAAACTTAACTACCCTGCACTCTCCCATGGCTCCCAAGTGTCTTTTTGTAGAAATCCGTATGAGGTTATAGGGATACAGGTATGTTTAACAACAGAAAAATTGAACAAGGGCCACAGAGTTGCAGTTGTTATTGGGAGCAGTGAGATGAAGCTGTATTACACAGACAATACAGCTCCAGCTTTATAGGACACACTGGATTTACAGTCATCCCTGAATACAGTCTGCAGTGCCATAATCACAGTTTTAATGAAATGTATCATTTAAGCGGCCCGAGTTAACAAAACACCACCACCCTCCCCGCCCTGGCCCTGACCTGCTGTCCTACAAAGGCTGTAATAAGGAGGTTGCAGCTGAATTGCCAGGTTCCTCCCAACCGTGTGGCCTGAAAACCCATCTGCTTGCAGAGCTGGGAAATGTAAATCGGAAACAAACACAGCTTTTAACTGCGCTATAATGGTAATGGCAATCCATACCAATTCATTACTTTAGGGTGATGGCATTTAAGCTCTCTCCATTAATGTGCATTTCATACAACTGCGCAAAACACAAGCCATTAGGACAACGTTTAATGGAGCCACCAGCATCGCAGGAACGGACTACATGGACAAAGCATTGGAAGGCAGGGAAGCAGCTGGCGAGTAGGTACATCACATCACATCATCTTCCCACCCCAAAAATTCCTCACAAAGATCAGCAAGTCTCCATCCGCCACACAAGGCAAGTTTATTTTTATCCCCCTCCCTTTTCGACTAATGAATGAGTTGCAGAACAGGCACTTCCGCAAAGCACTGGGGAATAACATGCATCTGATAATTGAAAGCTTTCTCATTTCATAAGTGGGAAACTCTTCTTTTAGAGAGTCATGAGCAAGTGTCCTAGTCAGGCTTAAGGAGCTATCACCACCAAAGCGACTTATGAAAGGCCACTTTGCTAACTGCAGACAAGATTTAATTGTACAGAAACAAGCCTTGGAAGCTTTTCTAGTCAAGCCCACAGCTGGAGTCCACTCAGTAGGAACTATCTTCATGACGATAATCCTGCCCAATGAACACTGCCGCTTAGCAGCGATGGGGCAAACAGGACCCCAGCGACGGGGCAAAACCACCTCTGGTTTTCACCTTATCACAGAGGTCTGGAGTCAAGTCCAGACACCAGACCTTGCAGAGCGATCTTCTGCTTTGGGGAATCTGCTTGTGCAGCTCAGGAGCCACAGGCCCGAGGCATCGGCAGCCGCACGCACGAGGCTGGCTCCCCTCCCCAGCATCTGCTCCCGGGTCAGCCCCAAACCTCCAACCATTAAATCCAAGGAAGGCTTGCACCTGGCAGAGGATTAGCAGTGAAGGATTATCCAAGAGTAGCAACGCTCCGATCCAGCAGGCAACACTTGACACACACACACACACACACACACACTCACACACACTCACACACGGCCTCAGCCCAGCCCAGAAAGAATGGCCTTTGGGGCCACCCTCCCGCACAAGAAGGTGACTGCTGGATGTGGAGGAGGCTGGTCACCTCATCACGCTGATCCACAGATTGCTTCGCAGAAGGATCCCATCAGAGGTAGGAAATAAAAACAGCTGGAAGCAAAGCCAACAGACCCATGAGGTCCACAAAAAAACCAAAACCAAAACCAAAAAACCCAAAAAAAACCACCGAAAAAACCCCTGCTGGTTTTAAAAGCTGGGGGCAGCCTGCTTGACAAAACTCTAAAAAATGGTATTGGCCTTTTTTAGATTGACAATTAACCCCCCACAAGTAGGCAGGTCTGTTCCCATTACTCCACACCACACAGCTGGCTTTCCAGGCCACCAACAGAACATTCACCCTGGAGGGTTTGTTGGGTCCTTTACCCAAACACACGTCCATACCTGCCACTGATCCACGGGCCCTCGAGCCTAAGCTGAGAGAGGCAACCCCCCTCACGCCTCCCAGCCACCGGCAGCTGCACTAGCACCTTTGTGGCCGTACTCTTCTATCCTCCTCTACAGCCCAAGTGAAAAGGTACCAGAGTATCTGGGTGGCCTTTGCTTTATCAGTGCAGACCATGGCCAAAGGACACCCTAAAAGGTGTCTAAAGCAACCATGCTATTTTGACAGAGGTAGAGAAAACTAAAACTGCCCAGATGTGGAACCACAGAACTTATTTGCCCTCGCACCTAAACTAAAAGAGGATGTGGAGGGACTTCAGTTCACTGGGAAATAGCGTGCTGCAAGCCCAGGGAGCATCCCAAACCAGCACCTTTCCAAGAGACAGCATCCATCCCTGTCATCCAGTAGTCCTTCTGCACCTAAACCGACAGCAGAGCTGCACAGCCTCCTGCCAGAAGGTAGCTAACTGTGGGATACAACCCCATTCCGCTGCTGGAGCTGCCAGACCCCCACAGATCCCACCGTGAATGCTCTTTATGAGCAGCTTAAATCCATACCTAGCCTGAGCAATATAGCTGGGTTTGTAATTTTGTCATAAAGCAATCTTAATACAGTACTGCTGGGAGCAGCTTTCAAAACCAGCTAAAACGTGAAGCTCATCAAGCACTAAGACAGACTCACCAAGCTTCCCAAACAAGCACTGAAGCAAATCAGAGGATTTCTGAAAAAAAAAATAATGAAAGGCTTCCAGGAAACATGCTTTATGTAACCCCAAGTCAGCACGTATCTTCATAGAGTACAACTGAAAACCCACCATGATGTTTGCCTAGTTCATGGTCACAAAACAACTTGCCAAGGCACTGCTGATAACTGCAGCCTGAAGGCCTGGGAGCTCAAGCTGGCAAAAATAAGTAGCGTTAAAATAAGTTTAGGTCCAACTTTCTGCTAGGTTTTTACTTTCTGTCCAGCCAACACGGCGAACTTTTCAGCTGTACATCCCCTTCCAACACAACAGCATAAAACGATTTAAATATGAAACTGTACAGGGCAAACACACATCACTGCATCTCCCCTTTCAATGGCCATTTTGTGCAAGGCATCACTAGAACCTTTTGTGCAACTCAGCAGAATAAAAACATTTTTTGTCCTCAGGCTGGCAAGCAGCAGTTGCCATGGAGGCAGGTTAATAACAGCCCAATGATTTGCCCAGAGCTGCCTGTGATCTTGGCTACAGATTTAACACACTCTCAGAAGGAGGCCAGCTAAAACAAGGGCTGAGATTATTCTCTAGGGAATGAATGCTATTAAACACACACATACACACACACAAATATTCTTGCTGAAGGACAAAAATAAAGAGAAGAGAAAAAACAGGAACCGGCTATTCTTTTAATCTCCTGGAAACTATCAGTCACAGGAAATTGGTAAAGGATGAACCTACATATGTACACAAATCGGCAATTGGTTGCTTAATGTATGAAGAACAATTATACAATCTACCCAGCAGCATACGGGCTATTGCATATATGCAGGGGCTGAGACATTCAATTTCCCGTGTCAAGCAACAATTGTGTGGCTAAACCTTCTTTGGTACTTTAAGTATGGCTTTAAGATTGAAACTCAGAAAAGCAAGGTAATGCAGGAGTAATGGAAAGCAGCCTTAAAAAGAAAAAAACCAAAACCAAAAAAACCCAAACACACAAAAAAGGCAAAGCAATTCCCAGACTCTAACTCATCCTACAGAGGTCAAGATAGAATGGAACGACAAAATCTGTGCTTTGGAAATGACAAAAGACAATGCAGTGGGATCAGGCAGCTGTCCTGCCTATTCCCAGGGCTTGCTCTAGGAAGTTCACACACCAGCTCGTGGAGCCCAGACTTGAAAAGCTGAGACAGACAGACATTCACAAAGTCATCCCTCAAAGCAAAGCGTGGAAAACGTGATGTAAGGGAAGAGCATCCACACCTCCTGGACAGAAAACCAGCCTGTCCTCTAATGTCCCAAACTCCTCCTAGGTTGAACAAGTGCCTCAATGCACGTCTGAACCATTGATCCCATAGTCAAGGTCACTATGGAACAAAAGCCCAAGCAACATAGAAAATCTGAAAGGTTAGAAAAGCTCTCCATTTCAGGGAGCTGTTTTCTGAGTTAGTTCTCAGTCTCTCTTCTTTAGAAGTTTCGTTTTTTCTCCTCCCCAAAATCCATCTTGCTGCTCTGAAAGCAATGGGCACTGTTTTTTTTCATCCCTTACTTCCTGTAAATGTGTAATCTTGGTATATTGGACACCTGGTCAGTTAATACGTGGTAGAAATGAGACTGCATATGCTGCCACAGGAACACAATCTCTATTGGCTTCAGCACCACAGCTCAGCGAGCACACGTGGAAGAACTGTTTAATGAAGAAGGAGGTTGAAAAAGACCCAAGAAAAGAAAAAGCACTAGATAACATCTTAAATGAAAGCACCAGATAACATCTTAAATGCAGCCATTGCATGTAAACCAGGCACATTATTACACATCTATGGGAGCCAGCTGTTGGGAACATCACTTCCAATTAACAAATAAATATAAGAGGAGAACTCGATACTTTACATTCACCTCAGTTTCCCCAGTGCTGAAGAATACCCAATACCAAGTGTACATAACACCATGGGAGTCCTAAACCACCATGGGTCTTTGTCAGAAAATCTTTATGTCAGCGGAAGCAAATGCCAATTTTACTTGCTGCCACCTATTGTATTTTTTTAAATCTCCATTCTGAATGGCTTATGCACACTAGGATGTACGTAACAGCATGATTGCATATGCTGTAAGCATACCTTACAGCATGATTGACAGCTGCAGGGGAAGCAGCGAGGAATGCAGGAATGTACTAATGCATTGGAAGCAAAAATTTACCAAAATTTACCTCCTCCTTTCCTGTGTGAGAATAAGCCAGTAGCTGGCAGTAAGATAACTTCTCACATCTATCACCCACACCAGCAGCCAGGGGTCAGTGGCAAAAGTACAGTAAGATAAAACATTTAATCTTACAAGGGTTAGTTTAAAGCATGTGACAAATTTCCCTCCACATTTTAATAGGGGCACTAAAATAAAAAGGCTGTGTGCTAAATCACTTGGGAAGTCTTTGTTGAAGCTCTATCCTTACCTATTCCTGTTCATCTTAGATTTTGCTGATTAACTAAACATGACACAAAGCTAAAACCTCTGTTATTAAATACAATAAATACTCACCACACTTTTTGATTAAGTACATTAAACAGACAAAATAAATTATAAGCTCAAGAGAAAATGCTTTGTTTTCCTCCCACAGATCTCTTAAAGCTCTTCCACAGAAAATTTCCTTCCAAGTTCAACATTCTCTGATTTTGTCTTTTTGTGCTCTACAAATCAGAAGTTGTGAAATTAACTTATACTGAAAATGATCTCTTCACAAGAGTCAGAAAACATAATGTGAGGGCACTTTGGTCTATCTACATCAGGTAATCTCTCCCCTGCACTTGCACCCCTCTCTCCCAGAGTTGTAAATCAATAATTAGGCTTCCGTAGCGTAGTAGTTGTGATGGAGAAGACACGACCTTTAGAAACCACAGCCATCAAGGCTGCCACAAAGGATGAGACATGAAATCCATCAATACCATTAACAAAAGGAATCCTTGCAGAGATTATCAATGTTCATCAACAAAAAAAGCTAAAATTTTTCCTTTATCTGAAGAAAACACAATGTCCAAATTGCTATTTTACCAGAAAGATTTCTCCTTCTGGATGCTGTTAAATGACATAGAGAAGACTCTAGGAACAGACAGCGGTAAACATAATGCCCTTTTTTCTTCAAATCTCACTCCAAAACCGGCACTTCTTATAGGAAAAAAAAATAGCATTCCCATTGCAGGAATGAAACCTGTTTCATGCAAGGACAGACAATCCAAATGGTCTTTTAGTGGCCTTATCTAATTTATCTTCAGATTTATTGAAATGCACACTTCCCATCTGTATCACTCCCAGCCTCAGCAAGGCTTATTAAAGCTCACAGGTGTTCTGAAGGCATCTTTTTCAGACAGAGCAATCTATGGAATATGAATCCTACATCCGTGTTCATTGCAAGCGCCCATCCCAGGTGTTTGCTGGGTGAGAGCAAGGAGTCAGACCTGCACAGGAAGAACATGGCTGCCCTACGAGACAGTGGGACGAGAAAATTGCTCTTGTCCACCTTTATTGTTCTTGGACAAAGGTCAGGCAAAACTTTATTTCAATTCATGTCTTCTCTGTTTTACTTTTGGCCCACAAAACAGTGGAAACCACGTCAGAAGAAAAATACCTAATTGATACTTTGGAGAAGGTCTTACTTCCAACAGGTCTACATGTGAATCCTTGAGGATGGATATTTTTTAGCTGTAAGCCACCCCTGCAGAAAAAATTAAGTAGATTATTTAAAAAAAAATCTTCTCATATAAAGAAGCTTTAGCATTATTCCTCCTGGAGACTCATTCTAGTGTTTTACTACCCAAAATAACCCTTGGGACTTTTGCACAGCCTGAGCATGTGGAAGGACTCATTGACAGGCACAGCTCAAAGTGCAAACACATCACAGCAGCAAGGGCAGCCTCTGGTCCAAACTGTGCCTGTAAATCTCAGCTGATGTATCAACAACTCATGCCTGAAGGCATGCCTCCTTTCTGCCCTCACCCTGACCTTGCTCCCCTTGCTTCACGTATCTTTCTCTTCTTGGAGAAACACTCAGTAGGGTCAACATGGAAGAACTGCCCCTTTAGTAGATGCCAGCCCTTTTCACTCAGGCCAAAAAGATAAAACAGATGAAGCAATGAGCAGGCTGCCAAAGATATTCAAAATGCCTGAAGGTCCACCAGACAACCTTGCTGGGGCAAGTACAAAATCCCCTGGGCATTTCAGTCCCATGGGCTACTTCAGCAGTTCTGTGCAACCTTCTGTAAGGATATTTGAGTTTCCTTGAGGCAACCATCCTCCAGACCCACCTGTACTTGGCTGACACCAGTTTTAAGGCTGACTTTAATCAAAGGTGAGCATCTTACCTGGAGGACTGGAGTTGAGACTCTGAGCTCCACCCTTCTGGCAGCTGTAACTCACCTCACTCTCCATCAGCCTCCACACTCAGAGCCAGACTTTTGCCACACAGGATTTCGGTCACTGCTACTGACCACCTCCCCAGTTGACTCCTCCCTAGCTACAAAGAAGCAAACAGAAACACAACCTCTCTCTCCCTAGAGCTGAAGGCCAAAAGCAGTGCATGGGGGGATTTCAGCCTGGCCAACCTAAGATTCAG
>JAOXNG010000001.1:134333094-134347209 GCA_028566535.1 Scolopax minor | reverse complement strand
GCGCACCTCGGCGTTAGTTAAAGAAGCCCGTCGGCTGGGGGAGCAGCGCGTTGTTGTGGGAGGGCCGGAACGGTGTCGCCAGCGCGATGCAAGAATTGAAGATGCTTGGAGGGATGAGGAGGCTGTGGCGAGGGGACTGGATGGGCTGTTCAAAGGCCGTTCTGAGGTTGCTTGTGCTTGTCCACAAACATGACGGATCATTTTGTGGGGTAACTTATGCTTCGAATATGTACATAATATTCAGTGAATAATTCTGTTAGAATAGATCATCGCTATGGATCGCTCATCACGGCATAACCTGCTACGTCTCAATTCTACAAAATAGTCTGATACACCCTCTCATCCGCATCAGACTGTTCCCCCTTCCACTCCTTCAACCACACCCCCACAAATCTCACCACCTCCTCATGCACACTAACAATCTCTTTAGGCGCCTTCTCCCCCTCCTTCTTCCTTGGCCTTGTTGTATGCAGAGTTGTTTCTCTCACATATTTTCACTCCTCTGTTCTGTCTGCCCTTTCACAGCAGATGTTTTTCCCCCCATTCTTAAAAATGTTATCACAAAGGCACTACAACCATTACTGATTGGCTCAACCTTGGCCAGCGGTGAGTCCGTCTTGGAGCCAGCTGGCATTGGTTCTACTGGACATAGGGGAAGCTTCTAGCAGCCTCTCACAGAAGCCACCCTGTAGCCCCCTGCAACCAAAGCCTTGCCATGCAAACTCAATACACTGCCACATGAATAATTCTGGTATTGTGTGTTTGGTCTCAATAAACTTCTTATGCAAAGCCTGGGTGTCTCTCTCAGAAACTGGGCTTTAGTGCCTAGAAGGCTGAACTAGCCAGGAGCAATGGTGACCCCTTGATATCCCTCACACAAAAATGCCCACTCTTTCTAAAAGCCTGACTGTGTGAGGATGAAGTTTTGGTTCCAAACTTCTGGTTCCAAACATTCAAAAAAATTATAATTCTTTACATTACCTTTCACAGGAAATCAGAACCAGAGTGTCTTCACATATACCTGTGCTCCAGTTTTCTCCTTGCTCTGGAACTGTCCTTGGGCTTGGAGTGCCCAAAGTCCTCCTTCTGCATCAATGTTATCACCTCTCCTTACAGGGTCACTGCTCTGGCATGTAACTAGCTTTCTCCCTCCTCTGCTGGACTCACCTCTTTGTCTACTTAAAACAAAGTTCTTTATGTCAATTAAAACTTTTATCAGCCATCTCAAATGACCCAGGTCCCCACTCAATAAGTCTCTGCTTGGTTACTTCTCTCTTGAAATTTAGGTTTAGCGAAGAAGCTGGCCAGTGTCTTAAGGAATAATCTGTGCCATAAAATTTCCCCGTGAACAGAGGATGAGAAAAATTTAATGACTGTAAGAGTTCAGCCAATCTGTGGATGCTGACTCCTTGTTTCCTGGTGGTAGCCTGGAGATGGGGACACAGTCTGAAGTAGCCTGCATGAATTACTCTGGGCCCTTACAGCTTCTTTCTTGCTAGTCTCCCTCATGAAGACTCAGTCGGCTTTTCCATCATCGAAGTATTTATTGCAGCTGACATGCTCAAGGCCTTCTTGCTGTGGTCCGAGATGTGCATGTGAAGTCACTTAGGAGATCTGATGCACATGCACAGTCCCACTACATGGCCGGAAGTGATGTACATGATGGTGCACATAGTGACCATGGTAGAGGAAGGACTTTATTAATGCTCCTAAGAGCTGCATGTGTGATTATGAGTGAGGAAGTGAGTGGTGAGTAGCAGCTGAATGTCTCCGTTACAGGTTAAGTGATACATGCTGGCTGAAAGGTGGCATCACTGCTCAGCTGTTAGCCTGAATCACCATCCTTGGGAATTTCAGTGCAAAATAAAAATGAGGAGATAAGACAACCAATAGAGAGGGAAGACAAACTCTGTGTATGAAGTGAAATTAGAGTCTTCACAAATTAAACCCAGGGAATTCATAATATCAAGCTGTTTTTAAATTGCACATACAGAGATTCTACAAATCATTGCATAACCATCTATAACCAGTCACACTGAAGTAATACACACAAATTTTGAAAGTCCTGGTTCGTTAATCCCCAAAGATGAACATTTAATTTATTACCAACATTATACATTTTTTTCCAAGAAGTCGGCGAAGAACTAATGACCAGACTGTATCAGTCATACTGGAATGGATTGGGCCAGCATTCAGTAATGACCCTATAAAAACAGCAAAAGGCATACAAGTGCATGTACTGCCTTGGCAAATATTCCATGATAAACTGAGGTGGCATTCATTCCCAAATAATTAATTATGAATTGTTCATCCATTCTCTGTTAATTTAAATGTTCTTTGTGAGTTTTATCTTCCCAGTTTGGTATCCTGTGATGTACAGCTGAGGCATCTCTCTGTAAAAAGAGAGATTGCTGTTTCCAGAGAGACTCCTATAGAATGAATAATGAAGTTCTTTTTATTAAATGGCGGTGAAAATCAAAATCTCACTACCAGTATTTCATGGAGGGTTTATCTTACAAGGAGATGCACATAGGGTTGAACCAGTGCGACAAGAAATCTTCAGGAGTGGAGATGATAATCTGCCTCTACAGAATGAGAGAAATGCTGGTGTGATAAATAATACTCACTTTCAAAAGCAAATGCAATATAGTTGAATTTCCCAGGCTTGTGTCTACTCACAATATTACCAGACAAACCAGCTGTTACTTCACTTCCATTATTTCTTATTTTACTTGCTGTATGTTGTACCCAGAGACACTGGACAAGCTGGGATATACCACTATATATGGACAAGATACATAAACCAACTGATCTGCTAGCATAGAAATGAATATGAACGCAATCCTATTTGTGAAAGGAGACAGAGAATGTTATTTGTATTGTAAGTAGTTGGAAGGTGTTCAAATGCTGCTCTAATAGTTACAATATGACATAAGTGGATAGATCCAGAGGTGGTTCCAGAGATTTATTCCTGAGAACATAATTCCACTCTTAACACATCAGCACTGTGATATACTTAACCAAAAAAATAAAAATGCTTGTGCCTTCTCTTTGTTATTTTACAGGTTTATGAGGGCACCGTAAAACTCCTTAGTTGAGATTATTTTGTTATATTTAGAATCCTATTTCTAGGAAGTAACAATTAATTTAGGAGAATGCAAACACTGAAAATCCTTCTCAGAATCCTCCTGGCTGGCTTAGCTTGCACAGAAAAACCAAGGCTGGTTATTACTACTGGTTTAATGGTGTTAGGCTTTCAGAAGATATTTTAATGAGCTAATGTAACTATCTTTCTAGTTCTTATCCTTTTTCAGAATGACTATGACCTGTCATTACTGTGAACAACGAAGAGGCCAAGCTTTCCTCTGCTAAGATCATGGTAGTTTCCATAGTGTCTTCATGGTACTGCGTTAGTCTTCAGCTAAGACAGGCCAACGTTGCAGCCACAGTTACTCTGAGTTTGTGCCATTTACCTCTGTGGAAACGCCCTTGCTGGCTTCAGAAGGTGTTCAGGTGAGCCAGCAATGAGGATTAGGCAGGAGACAGCAAGAGGAGAAGCATGTTTACTTGCAAGCATGAGCATTAGAGGAGGACAAAGCAGCAGTGTGACAGCATATTTGTAGGGCAGGAGTAGGAGGTGGCAACTATCGATGCGTGAGATGCCGAGACCTATGCTGTGTGCCAAGGTCTGAGTTATTTGAGTATGGGGTGATCCTCAGAACAGTTTGTTCTACTACACACACTTGCTCACTTGGAGATAAATAATTTTTGATGCATCAGTCTAGTGCCAGCCCTGTAGGTTTTTAACAGAATACAGTCTGCACTACGTAACTTTCATTAGCTTTGTATCCAAGAGTTTCTGGAGTTGTGTAGCCTAAGGGTATCTCTGATCACTTTGTCAACAAGAAGAAAGACTGCCCTTTTGATTCACTTTCATGCTGTTACCAAGGGCAGTTGCAGCTGCAGTGAAGATGGGGTACTGACAGTTGTACGGTGAACAGCACAGACTATGCTGAGCAGTGATGATGTGAAGTGCCACATCCTCTCCCAAGCACACCCTCCCTGATCATCAACTCATCTTGGAGGTGGGCTGTCTTACTGCTTTCAAAGCACTTTTTGCTGCTTTCAAAGGGACCCTCACCATTGTTTCTGGAAAGAATGGGATATGAAAATGGCCAAGGGAAACACATGTCTTCTGTGAGGTTGTTCCAAGTCAGATAGCACTTTGGTTGGAGTATCTGCAGCAGGCATCCCCAAAGGTGGGTTTCAAAGGCTTCTAGGGTGTTGCCCCAACTCCCCCATAGGCGTGTTCTTCCCTTTCTTCCCAGAGTCTTTAATGCAGCACACCTTTCTAGGTGAAAAAGTGATGTACATTATATATTAACACCTTCACTGACTTCCTTAAACCTCAGACAATGCCATTCAGGAATTCAGAGAAAGTAAACAATCAAAATACTTATGTATGAGGATGCAAAGAAAAAATAAAACTATACAAGTCCCAGAAAGATGCTTGTAAACCCAGAAAAACTGCATGCAAAGCTTTATACATAAGGATCTAAGAAATTAATTTCTTCCCCTTTCAATCTTTTCCTCTCATTTATCTTGCTATCATTCTCATTGCTCTAGAATAAACAAAACTCTGTAATTTGGTATTTTTCATTTTGAAGTAGAGCTCTCTTTCTTTTCTTGGCATCTAAATACTATTCAAATTTCATTGTGCTAGATTGGCTGGACATTGCTCATAGGAAATTACATTTTTCAAACTCTCAAGACAGCCTTCAAATTTTTTAGTTTAGATTAATTTTGGCTCATTTTATCTTCCTAGAATAGATTTAACTGAGATCGCAATGTCTTCATTATCTTGTAATGATTATAGAAGTCTTTCCTTAGCACATTAATACAAGTCATAATCTTTGACACATTTATAAGGGTTATCAACTAATGAGATACAGTTTTCACGTGTATACAACCGGGCCACATTCTATCAACCTTCATTAAACAAGAAAAATAGAAGGAGCACAATACTAGCTGGGTTGTACAGAAGCACAGCCAGAAGTTTTTCTCTTAATATTTTCTCTCTCTGCTCCTTCAGGAGTTTTGATGATAGAATTGGAAGATAATAATAATATATAATAATTATTATAATAAATATTGTATAATTAATAATTTAAAAATCATTGTGAATACCGCTTTTATTTAAAATATTTAAGGTAAGAGTGGGCAACACCAGCAGTGCAAGGCCAAGGCAGGGGTGGTGAGGAGCAGCGCAGGTGTAGGGGGGTGGTGGCAGAGGCACACAGTTATCTTGGGTGACGTTGATGTAGCTGGGGAGGGGGCAGAAATAGAAGCAGGAAGGGCTAAGACCAACTGATAGCTGGAAAAAACATGATTTTGGGGATGATCGAGGTAGATGTGCAGAGAATTGTCTAAGAAGATATCGAGAAGTGACGAAGCAAGGAGCCAGGAACCCCTCCGGGAGGCTGCACTTGTGACTGAGATCAGAGAGCTGGGGACAAGACATGTGTGGCTGGGCTGAAAGGATTTGTTTGGAAAAAAAAGAGGTGATAAGGAGGGCTGACAGACAGACTGCATTTTGGAGGGCCAGGAACATACAGCTAAATAAAGGTAACCATATTTATAAAGGAGGTGGAAGCAGAAGGGTAGACAAGCTAATGCAAGAAAAGAGGAATGGGACCTCGATATTAATGTCAGATAATTTTGGAAATATAGTGCCTGATTACTTAATGCTGTTGCTATAGCTATGGAAATAATAGTGTTCTAGTTTTCATCAAACAACAACTGAACTTCTGGAGTGGTTTCATTTCTTTAAATTTGCCACTATTTCTGTACTTTTAAAATTGTGACAAAAATGTCTAGTCCTTTTGTGGGCTATTATAGGTCCTAGACACAACATCTGTTAACTCGCATAGACAAGAGAAAATTTTCAGCTCTGATGGTAATTCACACAAATTACTGTATGACCCTACAATTAGAATGGTCATAAAATATGCCAGCTGTTCACAGCTGTTTCCTTGACCATGAACAAGAGCTTTCATTATCATGCTTCATAATATAAGAGATAAGCCAAACAGGAAACTACAAGAAATAATGACATCAGAAAAGAGCAGCTGTAGAAAATTCTTTCTTTCCCAAAGCCTTATTACATTTAACCTGCCCCGTTTGAGTGCCTGAAAACCATTCAGTGGTATATAGCTAATGTTTAAATATCCTTGACCTGAGCCTTTTCTAAGTGCGTCAGTGTGCATTCTTACAAATAGGCAAAAACTCCAAGGTGATTCTGCACCTAACTAGCTGGTGGAGAAGTTTCACATAATACCTGTGGCAACAGCTTCCAGTCTCAGTAAAGGGAAAAAGACATTTATGCAATCATCACTTGGTTTTCTCTTTATTTTGCCTTCTGGTTTCTAAACAGTTCATCTGCTGCAGAGGTACTGCTGGGGCAGAATTGATAAAGCCTGACTGTTTTAAAGCAAACAAACACTGGGAATTTCTCTCAAAGAAGTTTGTTTTTTTTTTTTTTGTTTGTTGTGTTTTTTTCACTAATGGCATTCAAACTAAAATGGTATGATTCCATTTTGTGGATAAAAAAACCCCACAGCAATTAGAATTTTTTAGATGATCATGTTTCCTGGTGAGAACATACTGGGTCTTTTTATATTTCAGTCAGGTATAATCAGGCACTGCAGCAAACGCTTGTGAGATAATCTGCTCTAGAGCAGTAAGATGAAGCAGAAATTTACCCAGCAGCAAGAGGAAGTAGAAATCACCCCCACTAGAATATTGTCCATCACAACCTGTTTTACTGGTGTTACCTGTAGCAGTGGCTGTGACTCATTTAGAAGTGCATGTGGGAAGCTGAGCTACATAGATATCATATATTGGAAAACCTGGGTTATTTCCAAATGTTGCAGTACAGAGTAATTGCTCTGACTACGCTGTGTCAAGGTCTGGGTTTTACTTTTGTTTATAATGGGTGATTATTTAAAAAAAAAAGTCTCCATTTGCTCCAGGTAAGCATTTCATTGCTTCTGAAATGCTCCAGTTTTCCACCCAAGTAGGCGATTTTCTTAATAAATATTTGATTTACTTTGGCAAACATCAACATTTAAATGGCAATCCCTCTACATCTATAAAAAGCACAGCAACTCAGGGCTTGTTTTTCTCCAGTGTGTCCCCTCCTGGACCTATCCTACTTTTTCTCTATTCTTGCTCTGCTTCTCTTAGTAATAACTTCTAGCTCCTCTGAAAATCAGGCTTATTCCACAGCTATTTCTCTCTGCTCTTAAAAGAAGGAGGAGAGTCTGTGGTCAGCCCAACATACAGCATCCGCCCGAGGAAACTGTCTTGACTGCAAACTGTCCCCTGCAGCATGGTGGCCCTTGAGAACAGAGCTGCTGATGAAAACAGCATGGCTGAGTGCTCGCTTGGAATTGGGAGCACTGAAAATGGAACCTGCAAGGGAGTAAGTTTAATGTTCCCCAATAAATTAGTCCCCACTCTTTTGAATCTTGTGTTGCCATTTATGGTATTAGAAGTGTGTAAAATACAGAGAAGCTGACTTTCTTCTTACCTGTATTGATGAAAATCAGAATATCAGAATCTGACCTTGGTTTCTTTACCATGTTTGGTAAATCATTTTGCTCTGGGCCATTTTTGCTATGCTTTATGATGATAATTACTGTAAGAAGATGACGTTGGGAAACCTTGCCTGAAGCACTTCTCTCCCTTTCATTTTTTTCTCCTTCTCTTTATTTAGCACCTTTCTACAAACACTAGCTATTACATGGTGAATTTTAAACAGCCAAAGAAAGTCTTATTTAACATGGCAAATGTCAATAGAGTGGTATTTATGTGGCAGGGTAACATACATCTGTTCAATAAACACTGAATCAAAGGCCCTGGCTGCATGTGGAAGAGGGGTAGGTGGATACACTAAAAGTTCAAAAATCAAAGAAGATCCTCTGAAGGCTGCAAAGCACAATTTTTTGAAAGCCAAGGATTATTTTCTCCCTGGGTCTCCACAACAACTTTATGAATAGTCTTAACCTCAATAAAATACTTCTCTAAAAGTGCAATTTGAGAGGGAATGTGAGGAGCTGTGTTTACCTGATGTGCATTTATTTTCATAGCGTTTCAGTTCTCCCATGAGTACTGAAGTAAGTGATTCTCCTTCTTGGTGTTTGATTTGATTTTGTCTACTCCCTAAAGAGGGGGTTCAAATTTGTCTTAATAACATTTTGACTTGAGGGCTTCATATGGAGTCAAAAGTACTTTGTGTTCTCAAGAGCTGATTTGATATCCAAGTAAACTAAATGAAATGAAAATGACCATGCAGATAATCTCATGACACATTCAGCTGAGATTTTTTTCCAGTTTTGATTTAAGTTCTTCTAAAAGCTGTGACCGTAATCCCAGAAGTCAACAATTTGGGCACTGCCAAAAATGCCAGTATCCTGCACTCTTAAACAGTGACTTTGGGCAGAAATTAATCTCCTCCTGCTCTCTCCTTTCAGAAGCAGAAATGAGGCCAGACAACTCCTATGACTGTAGCAACAGAGATGGACCTATATCAATTAATTGAAACTGCCTGGAAGTGCTGCCTGGTGTTACTGAATAACATGGGACAGCCTGCATCCACACTGCTAAACCATCCTTCTCTCTAATACAAGCTGCTACATGCCAACTGCCTATATGTGCTAACTTTTGAACCATAACTGGAAACTTCTTGGTAGTGTTAGTTGAAATGGTCCTGAACTATACCAGGGATCACTAACAATTTAATGGTGTAAAGAATGGAGCCTAGCAGTACTGAGTTTGAAATGAGCCTTAGTGCCGTTTGATTTACAAGTATGGGCATAGCCTTTCTGATTTTCACCTATGCATCATTAAATGCATCATCAGTTATATATTGGATTTATTTGGTCATGCATTACTTCTAAACTCAGGAGCTTTCTGCCTTGTTTATTTTCCCATATACATGGCTCTTTCTCTTGTACACCCTAACCCAAGTTCACCTTGTCACCAAGTTCTCTTTCTACTTTGATAACTTGCTTAGCAACTGTTGAAGTAAGAAAATAATCCTTCTTCTACATCCCTGAAAGCATTGCCATGACCTGTGGATGGAGCTGAACTCCACCCTTCAGTCACCAACAGTTGCCTCATTCTCAGTTTATTCTCAGTAAAGGGGAGGCTGAAAGACGCAGAGACGTGTCTTTTATTGAGGCAATCATTTTGCATTGCAAACTCATCCAGAATGCGAGACAAGCTCCCTTTTAGGACTTTAAATAAATAATGGCATTCCATGGCCCAGCCCATCATCATTAAACACACTTTTCAAAATGGGTCGTGAACTCCATACTGGCCTCATTAAAGCTGTGGAAATTCCATCAGTGCTTATGTTTCTGTGTAATGATTTAATTGAATTTTTTTATTGCTGGAACTTGTCATTATGCCAGCGATTTTCATACTGGCTCCCTAAACTCACAGAATTTTTTGCTCATGTCTAAATAATCCAAAATAGGTTTTATCAGCGTGTAGTCTGCTGGAAATGTATGAGGCCTGAATGAGCAAGCTCTTAATTGGAGGGCTGGGGAATTTTCTTAGTTTTGTCTTTTACTTAAGAACTTAATTTTCAGCTCTACATTTTCATCCTTTCTAAACAGAATACACGGTGGACTTTCCAACCTGCAACATAAGCCTTAGGAAACTCCCAACATGTAAACAGAGGAAGCTTGGACTCATTAGTATGTGCTAGGTAAAGCTGGATTTAATTTTGTAAAAAAAAACCCAACGTGTGACAAGAATCTGGGTGATACAGAAGTGTTAAGCTCTAATCTAACATTGTTCTGGGAAGGCACAAATCTATTCAAGACACAATAACTTCTACATTAACACAGGATTGTCGCTGAGAATTTAAATGCTGCAACACCAGAGGAATTCCCACAGCAATCAAATTTCAGGCCTCTGTGGTATTGAAGATTAATTTTAGTCTGGTCCATGTTTTTGTATGATAAACACTTTAAAAGCTTTGATGAGGAAAGGCAGCCGTGAAGTGGAGGAGTTGGAGGACTGGGTGGTGACTTGTGAGCAAGCAGAGATCATAGACACAGGATACTGACACTGGGGTGTATATGCCTTGTCACAAAGCATGTATCAGTGAGGAGGGGAACCCCAGCCACAGGGTGATGCCCTCAGCTGGGCACGGCTGAAGAGCCAAATGAGCAAAATCAAAATCTACAGCCAGAATTTGGCCTACTGAATTTTATATCTTGGAGTATGAGCCATGCCTCTCAACGAGCTCTGCGTAACGACCAGTTCTTCACCTTACCTCAGCTCACTAGTCTACTGCTTTGGACACCAGTGCTGTATAAATGACATAGGAATAAATGCCAATCATCCTACATTTATGACTTAATGTTCAAAGGTAATTTTCTCTTTTTACAAGCTCTTTAATTTGAATTGCATGATTTTATAACTCAGTTGTAGCCTCTCTGCAGTATATTTGCTAGTTTTTGAGGATGGAGCAAGGGGTCTCAGAAGCAGGGTCTGAGACAAGTTTTGTATCGTCTAGGTTTTTCTTCATGACCTCTCATTACTGACCTTGATTCAAGCAAGTCTTTTTTATGGTGCCCAGAAGACATTGCATCCACAAATGATTTTGGCCAGATCTGCAGGATGTCTGTACTTGACAAACAGATATTTATGACAACTGGGCATTTGGGGTTTTTTTATTTGCTGACAAGGCTGGAGATAAGCAGGTAGTATCCTGTGAGAAAAAATAACCTGTGGCCAAACCCCATAAAATCTCACAAAACACTTTGTGATACTGCCCCAGACATTCTGATATTTTTGCTGAAAAAAACCCCCAACTCCACAAGTTAAGAAAGTGCTATTTCACTTTCTGTTTAGAAGCATGAAGAAGACAAATTCTAGAAAAGGTGCAGTGGGAAGACTCTTTGGGTGAGTATAAGAGGACTGACAAAGGTCAGAGGATATAAGGTCACATTTTACATACTGTTGCTCTTGAAGAAAAGGACCATGGGTCTCATAGTCTTCTGTTTCTGGCACGCTAACAATGACCTGAAAAATGCTTGTGACTTCAGCAAATGGGCAAAATACCACTAAAGCTTTCTTGATAGTGTTTAGGTGCTAAACCACATTTTCTGCTTGCTTGAGATGATGTAAACTCAGAGTAACCACTGATTCCAGTTAAAGTATTCTGTATTTGCCTATACTAACAAGAGTAAAATGAATCCTGATATTTTCATAGTCTACTATTTGGCAGACCAGCTTAGCTTTAATGTAACTTGCTGTAACTATGAATGGAATCTATTTGTATGTTTTACAGTTTTTTAATGTGCAATGCCTGTATTTTGGACTGAATTAGAATAGCAATACTGGGAAAACCAAGTCACGAAGTAAAACAATTCAATCAGAAACTAGGAAGACAGTGTTGGAGATGCTGCAAGAGTTATGTTTGTTCTATGTTTGTACTACATTTATTCACACTTAAAAATGGAAGCAGAGGAAATAGAAGTTCAGTTTAGCTAATTACCTTATATCGTTCCAGCTCGTGATGAGATTTTCACTGCAACATTATATTTTATTGGACCCCATTATTAAATTTATTCATCCTGTTTTGGGGATAACGATTTTCTGGCGGTGGCATTTGCTTTAAAGAATGAAGACCAGAGAGCCTGAAAAAAACTGAATTATAATTTTTCTGAATAAGATCTCAGTTTATACATATATATGGCTTATATAGAATATGTAAATATATATCATAAATACAGTTGTTTGTAACATATCTGACATAATGTTTAATCTATATATTATAGATTATATAAATATATAGCATATGTATAATCATATTTTACGCCGTGTGTGTAAAAGTATATACATATATACGTTATAGTATATAACAAAACAAAGCTTCACTGTGTTGCCAGCTGGAAGCTACCCTGTTTGTAGCTGGAGGCTGGAATATAGGCTTCTTCACTTTACTAATGAATTGTGCTGCCTCGGTGTGTGAGACTGTGTGAAGATGAGCTCTGCTAGATGAGAAGGCCATAAATAGCACGTCCCTGGGAAAAGAGGGCGGTAGGCTCAGCTCCCTGCTGACCCTGGGCTTGGGGCTGGAAGGCAGCAGGTCTTGCTCATCCCAAGCTGGGCCTCTGATCACTTGGGCAGCACAAGAAGGAGGCACATGAATGATGTGGGCCCCATGGGAGAGGTCTTATCATTCCAAGCTCACACAGATGTAAATATTTAATGCAAAACTTTCAGAGAGATGCCTTCTGGGAGCTCCCTTGTCCTCTACTTCGATCAATTGTCTATTCAGCAATGAACTCACACTCCTAAGGAAACTTTCAGGATTATTTCTTTGTTGTTAAGGGGCTTTCAGGCAGCATCTTCTCCTGGGTGGAAGTTGGCATCTTCTTTAGTGCTTTGAATCATTCTTCAGGAGCTTTCTTTCAGGCCTGGCTCTTTCCACAAGCTAAGTAGCCCTAAGCTGAGTACTCTGAATTATTTTATTATTGATGTCTGCTGTGGACAGGCATCTGGTTTTGAGATGTTCAGTGCTTGTGTTAGGCAACTAAAGTAGGCAATCTGAATAGATGCCATTGTGCCAGAGGACTGCAGGAAGAACAAGTGCCAAATTTAAGATTATATTCTACAAACAGAAAGCTTATTGCTGCTGTCTAGCTCAGCAAGCCAATTCAAAGCCAGTCCCTTGAGCCAAAAGTGAACCGGCTCTACTTATTTCTATTTTGAGAAGGCAAGTAATTTGATTTGAACTTGGATTTTCAGATGAGAAAACCACCATACTGCATCTGGATGTTTACCTTACATATTTGTAATTTTGTTTATGAAAAGTCATGGAATCTGAACAACCACTTAGGGAATTGTTTGCAAATCTTGCTTTAAGTTTTGTATGTATCTTATCTAAGTATCAAAGTACGGGTTTTAGCATGTTCCTCTTTCTGTTTTCATTGTTTTGATTTATAGTGTAAGAAGTTCTGTTTCCCTGTCCTGTAAAATCATGCATTTGGAAGTGTTTTTTTCATGCTTTTGATACTAACCTTTTGTTTTCTGTTTTGCACACTTATGACTGTCAATGCACATTATAAAAATAAACTGGCTTCTTCAAAATGTTCTGTCCTTTTTCTAGCTACGTGCGCTAGACTCTTTTGGGAAAGAGGACATGGCCAAGGAGGGAAAGCAAACTGGAGCACACAATAATAAACCTACTTTAACTCCTTTTCTCTTCTTCAGCAGTGTGAATCAGTTTTAGCCATATATCAGAGAATCCTTGGGAGAGGCTGCGTGCCTCTTGAATAAACTAGTGTTAGTTAGCCTTCCTCAACTCTATTTCCCTCGGTGCTGTAAAGCATCTACCTTGAAATGTGGGGAATGGTGCACTCTGAGCTCAATACTGAATCCAGTTCTGCATGGTAGCATCCAATATGGAGGTGACAGCTCTAGACTTTCTTATCCTTTTTCTTCCCCTGCCTTTCAATAGAAGCGCTTCAGTCTTTTCTTGTCATAACTCTTCAAGCTTGAAGAGTTTGCTCCCCGTGTACAAATATTCTTGTGCAAATGACTTTTAGCTATCCAAGAATGGTCTACAGGAGTAACTTCGTCAATTTGAGATGAGGGGTTGGTAAATGGGACTCACAACTGAATTTGGATGCCTGAATGGAGGACTAGTGTAAGGCAGTGTCATTGTTTGGGCCGGCCTGAAGCGAATGACGGATGCTCTCACCCACCTCTCTCTGCAAGGAGAAGGGAGAGAGAAAGAGATTCAGGAGTTCAGAAAAAAACCCCATACTACTTTAATGAAAATATCAATAAATTAAAAAATTATTAATAAGAAAATCCCCAAATATATACAATATATACAAAACTGAACCAAGGTCCTGGGATGACGATTGCATCACCAACAGGCACTGGGAAAGCTCCAGACTGGACTCAGACTGGATTCTGGAATGCATGGATCAAGTTCAAAGGCAGACAGACAGAGTCCTCCTCAGCCACTGAAGGAAGAGCTGACCCTTTGATCCCTCATCTTTTGTACTGATTATGGGGCAGATG
>JAOXNG010000001.1:134315822-134328832 GCA_028566535.1 Scolopax minor | reverse complement strand
CTAGCTCTGGGCAATCCTGCTTCTGCAGGGGAGTTGGACTAGATGATCTCTATGGTCCCTTCCAACTCTAAAAAATTTCAGTGAAATTCAGTGAAATAATGTGTGAATGCACATGAATGAAAATGAGGGAAAAGCCCACACAAATGTCCTTCTCCCACCATCCATTGGAGGAAGATGAAGACTATCTCTGCGACAAGCTTCTGAAGACATGTACATAACCAACGTGGCATCAATGCTGCCTGTCTCAGTCAGTGACAATGGACACTGCTGGAGGACAGAGTTTTCTAACAGGAGGATTGAGTCAAACTATCCAGGCTGTGATGGATGTGAGGCTGATGAAGATCAGCCCTCAGTGGTTACCAAGAGCCTGGAATGACAGTCTTAACTGGGTGGTTGAGAAAGAGTTGAGGCCCGTGGCATGTGTCTCATCCATGAAAGCCTCACAGCAGAGAGCTGTGAGACAAATGAGGAACGACTGTTGAATTCTTCAAGGCTGCTTTTTTTCTTTCCAGACATAAACAGTGGGATAGACACAAAATAGTTGTGCTTTGAATCTCACATTGGGAGCTAGTCTACACATGGCTGCATTGCATGGGTATCTTTTAATTTTTTATGTCATTTAAATGCTTGTGTTTTAGTTCATTACAGTTCTTAAAACGAGACCCTTAAAGAAAAAATATTTTATATCCAGTAAAAAAAAGTAATTGCTGCCTTTCCAGACATTCTGTTTAATGATCAGAGTAGTCCAGTTGTGAAACTACTCTATTAAAAAGGAGATAATTTTTTAAAAACACTCGGGAACAAAACAAGCCACCTGTTTTAAAAACTGCACTAAGAAATGTAATTTGCAATGCAAAGTGCAGCCCCTCTGGTAAGCCTGCTTGTGTTTTTTGCTGTGGCCCATGCGGTTGCCAGTGGCTCCCTCCTCCCTCCTCAGCCAGCCCCTGCCACCAGGGTTCCTCCTGCCACAGTCTCTGGGGTGACCCAGCTCCCCTGGATCCCAGCCAGTTCCCTCCTCACACACCTCCCAAACCCGGGCTGAGCTGTGCTTCTCAGCAGCAAAGGATTTATACCTTTTTATAAAGCAAAAGCCAGATATCAAAGCAACCCTCTTCAATATTTAGGCTGGAGTGATTAAGCCCTGGAAGCAGAGCGAGGCAGGAGAGGCTCTGTCTCCATGCATGGACAGATGTGCCTCCAACCCCTGGCCACTGTATATAGAGGACTACCACCAACCTTGGTCCCTTCTCCGGTGCCCCAGCAGGCTATGGCAGCATCTTCCAGCCTTCCATTGACTTGGGACCGAGAAGAAGGTGGGTTGTTTTCCTGCTCAGCCCCGCGGGGGAGGAAGGCAGCTGTTCTGGAAAGCAGCAGCTTTGCTACCAGCATGATCCCTGGCTTGCTCTGCATGGAACAGGTTTCCTCTGGCCCCTGGTGAAGGGCTGCATATGCTTCAGCTTGCTCCCGGCACCCCTGCTTGAAGAGGAGAGCAGTCCAAGTCCATCTGTGCTTTCTCTGTGCTATTAAGGGATCAGCAGCTGGCCATGTCAGCTGTGTCTGCTCTAATAAATTAAGCAGTGCCAGGGCACATCACTGGACTTGATTATTTATATTGTTAAATTATTTAAATGCCCCCTGGCTTGCTTTTGGCCAAGCAGTGCTCTCCCAAATGATTCTCAGGCACAGTTCAGAAGTTAGCTCAGGCCAGGGACTGCTCCCAAGTGCGGTGTAGCTGCAGCCACTCTATTTTATAGAGTAAGAGAATTTAATAGTATGGATACAGGCTGTTCCATACCACTTGGCCTTAGTGTCTGGGAGCAGCTTCAGACATGCTTCATTCAGCAGTGTTGGCATAGCTTTTGGGTCCCAACCTCCTTTGTGCCATCAGAACAGCATGAGCTTAAAAATCTATTCCTGAAAGACATCCATCTCATACAAACAATTGTGGAGTTTTTCTTCTCTCATTTCTGTTTGCTCATGAAATATCTGGCCTCTTCACTTTGTTTGAAGAAGGTTTTTTTTTGTCCATCTGCTCATATTATTATGCAGCTTCTAAGAGTCACATAGAGGCATAAGAGTTTGCTCTTTATGTTTTAGGGGATCTCTTCAAGGATGGAAAAGGAAGCACTAAAGCTACAAAAAGAGTTTAAGTGTTTTCTTCCAGCTTGATAGAAAAATCCATAAATAACAACTCCATGCAAACACATTATGTGTCCATACCCCCACATTATATATATGTACACATACACACATAACATTTGATTATTTACTTTCCTTTAAAGATGAAAAACATCTTATGATCTCAATATTTTGATGAATGTCTTAATAGTCATTGTCCTCCTGCTCTTTTTTTCTCTTTTAATTTCTTTTTCTAAAGGATTAAATATTTTTCTGCAACACAGACATTTTTTATAAACAGTAAATTTAATTTATTCTCTTTGGAATCAACCCAAATGTTCAAGCTTTGCTTTCTCAGTTACTGTTTCAAGCGTAATATTAGCTGTGAAAACGGAAGACTTTAACACCCGCTGTTTCTTGGACAAACTTAATATCTTCTTATGTTCTGAAGAATCTGCATTCCAGAGACTATGAAATAAGAGAAAACAGCTTTGCTTGTATCTCTACTCCCAGATGGAGTCACAGAAGCATGCATTTTGGGACTGTAAACATTTTGACGGGAATTTCATCCCTATTTTAGCAAGAGAGAGAGAGAGGTTAACAAGAGCATCTGTTGTTCGTTTAGTGGCCAGCCCAGCCCAAACCATGACACATTTAGAAAAATCTCAGCAATGTGAGAGACTGCATCTTCTCAAGCCACAGCAGAGCCTGCCCTAGATATTCCTATCTAAGACTCTTCATTTGTCCTGACCCAGAGGAAAAGCTTCACATCAAACCCCTGATGAAATCATGAAACTACATGCATAAGCTCAGTTATGATTTGCTGTATTCCCACAGAAGAAAGATGGATGTGAATTACAATCCTGGGATGAAAAGGCTATTTTGCTATTTGCCTCAATCTTCCCTGGGCTCAGTTGAGAAGGGAAAGGCTTTTAAACCTGCGCTGTTCCTCTTCGAGTTCACCAGCAGGTAACAGTAAGGGTTTTTGACAGACTTCTTATTTTGCCAGGAAGAATTATTCCATTGCAATGATGGATCCAAATGTCTAATTTTAGCTTTAGATCTTTAGTTATTTTCTATAATGTTTTATATCTGATTTTTATTATGAGACTGCTGCTTGAAACCTTCAGAAACTGCTCTCAGCCCTGTGGACTTGGATCTCATCTTGTACTGTTTCTGCTCTTGGCAATAGCAGTGGTGGAAGGTCACAAGAAGGGAAAGCTTCTGGCAGCAAGGTTGATCTTGAGAACAAGGTTCCATGAAGCTTACAAGAGAAAAGCAAAGATGTGAATCTCCTTGATAAAGCAAAGATGTGAATCTCCTTGATAGTGCATTGGAGAGCAAAGAAGATGTAACAAGACAAGGCAGAGTTTAAGATGTATTTGAACAAGTGTCCAGTTTTAGAATAGAGTGCTTGGGGAAAAAACAAAACACACACTCACACGCACACACCCCCAACATAAAAAAGAGTTTGCCTCAAAAGGAAAGTTTGTTTCAAGTTTTAAGTCATGCTGTGATGCTGTAGAAATGTTATGCCTGTATTGACAAAGAGGAAGAGAGAGAGAGACAGAAGATAGAGCAGAGAATTAGGAAGGAGTCATGCTCAACAAAAAACAACAAAGTCAAATCACACAGTAAATTCCAAGTGTTGAGATAGTCTGAGAGATTTAACTGATTTTAAAGCCTTTCAAAATCTGGATAATATACTCATTTATTCTCACAAATTAAAATAGAGTACATGGTTTTATAATCTAACAAAGGATTGGTCTCAAGCTCTCTACAGCCTTCATAGTTTTCCTGCAACTAATTCTCTTCATTTGGTCTCAGTGAAAATCATCATTCACAAAAAAAAAAAAAAGTATTTCAATCTTCAAGGAATGAGAAAGGGAAACTTTTAATATCCTATCTAAAATGTCTGTTATTGCATAATTGTCTTCCCTTATAAATCAGAGCATATCCCTGTCTGACAGCAGATAAAAATCCATGACATCCATTTATCTTATAAGAAAAACATAATGAAAAAAACTAAAGAAAAGTATCACTGAGGTTTATTGGAAGTGATTAAAAGACAAAGAAAGTTAGACTGATAGATTAAAAGCAGAAAATCAGGTAATTAGATTTTGTTAGCACTGCGTAGTGGGGCACTATGTCTGTTGCTCCCTGTCCAAGCCAATCCAATTCAATCCCATCAAAGCTAGTCCACCCCAGTGGACATGTTGTGGCTATGGGTAGGCAATTGTTGGCCCGTGGTTGTCAAAGTCTAAAAAATGTTTTTTCAAGCACTTTTTTAATAAGTAAGATCTCTGACTTCCATTCTCCCACTGTCTATAAGGTCAGGACTGAGCTTCATGTGACTCTTGCTCCTGAGTGTTACATGTGGGTACCTGCCCTAGGCCCCTCCTGACTCCTAGCTGAGGGGACATAGTGCAGTTCAGACACAGCCCATGTGAGCATGGATATTACAGGAAATATGGGCAATGGCAAGTTGTGAGTCTTGACCTAACAGCCTTGGGGAAGGCTGGTTTAAGGAAGGGATTGAATGCAATGTATTTTATAGAGTCAGTGGGACAGTGGCTATTAAAATGACTAGCCAAAGGAGCAAGGTGGAGTGAAGTGTAAACAAAGGGATGCTCTGAAACATCCATTAGCAGAGGTACTCTCTGCCACATGGTGAGGAAATGACAAAGTGATGTACAATCCTCATACAACTTGTGGTTACAGCCAGACTTGGCTCAAGACATTCAGCTCTGGGGGAACAGCTCAGTATCTGCAAAGAGGCCTCCAGGTGGGTAATGAGAAGAGAAGTGGAAAGAGGAAACATGGTAGTTTTAGATAACTCTGAATACATGAAACAGATGTATTGATGACTTAAGCTAGTAGAGAACAGGGGAGACTTGGGGAGGCTTGGAGAAAAAACTTGGAGTTTTGGAGAGCAGAGGTGGGGGCAGGAGCCTGAGGTTTCTTTCCTCCGTTTCCCCCTAGGATATGAGACTTCCACTTTCCGGACAGCAGAGTATCCCCCCCTGCTCATGTCCTGATCTGCTCTCTCTCCAGTCCTCTTGCATGCATCCCACACTGCTTACCTGCCTTGGTCTTCTGTGGAGGGAAAGGATGGGTCCAGTCAGAGTTCCTAGAGGAGGGGTGAGGAAACCAGGACTTTCTGGTTCTCCCGTTGCAGGAAAAGGCCACCTTCTCTAGCCTCTAACACCCAGAGAATCAGCCAGAGATGTCTTACCTTCAACAAACTCCTTTCTATGCCAGTGGCTGCCAATTTACCTTTGTCTGAAGCTGAGGGCTCCAGGGAAGATAGTCATCATCCACTCTAGTAAGATCCACCACCTTTGTAAGATGTGCTTGTTGGCTGTTTTTGGTTTTGTTATTTTTTTCTTATCAGCAAGAGTTTGACTTTAGTTTAATGCTGAGATGTTGAGCAATTTATTTTGCTCTTAGAATAATGTAAAAAGTTCCAAGATTCGGAGGAACACAGAATATGTGCAACAGAAAGCTTTGTGATTATGTTTGTGGATCGACAGAAATAACTCACCAGGTTGCTTTGGAGACTCAGAGTCACTTTATTGTTCAAAGTAAAATCAAAGAGCAAGTTGGTATTATGAGAGGACAGAAAATGTAGTACATTCCTCACTGCTTTACTCTTACTGTAAATTTTCACTGCTTTCCTCTTTTAGATTTGTAAGATAACAGAGCCAATGACTTGGAGACAATGAACTAACTCACTTAGCATTTCGTCAAAGCCAACATAAAGCATCTGCTGGTATTTCCATCCTATGCAATATGGGTTTGGAAGTCTTTCAGCTTAATTTGACAGATGGCTGAAAAAAAAATCATAATTATGTGTACAAAATCTGCTCACCTTAATTTTCTTTCAATTATTTTGAAATTCTTTCTTTAGCTTCATTGCTAATATTAGGTAATATACCTATTTCCAATTGCCTTAACACCTTCCATGACTCCAGCTTCACAAAAGATCAAAAGTTTGGTCATTTCTCCTGAGTCCACTTTGATTTCTATTATGAGAAAAGGCCTCCTGGTAGTCAGATACATAATTAATAGTAATATGTGGCAGATA
The DNA here is from genome assembly GCA_028566535.1 of Scolopax minor. Lineage (NCBI taxonomy): Eukaryota > Metazoa > Chordata > Aves > Charadriiformes > Scolopacidae > Scolopax > Scolopax minor. Next base: position 134,322,627 of record JAOXNG010000001.1, on the reverse strand, counting down.
TTTCTCCTTTAATACTTCTAGGCTTCTGCAGAAAGCATTGTTTGCCTCCTTCTTTTTTTTTCTTTGTCCATTTTGTTCTGCTTCTGTGCTTACAGAAATAATAACAATATTTCATTTGTTCTTTGAAAGGATTCGAAACCTCTTTCATCTAAGATCTAAGATCCAGATTGTTATTTGCATCAGAAAATAAGTCATGGATCAAGATGCCATTGTGTTTGATGCTTTATAGACAGACATAAAAAATGGTCCTTGACCAAAAGAGCTTAAAACCCAAGTATAAAAGGAGAGGCAATGGACAAAAAAATTACCAGGGCAGCACAAGGAATGGATGAAATACCATTGGTCATCATGATAAGTGGGGCTTGCACACCTATATATAGTAAAGAACCTTTGATTTCTCTTGGATTTTTTGTTAGAAAATAAAACAATAAGGGTATGAAAAAGTTCACAACTAAAATTCCAGAACAAGTGTGTATAGAAAGAAGAGTATTTGCAAATGTTTCAGATATCTTCATTTTTTATTATAGTCCCTTTAAACTGGGAGACTGAATCACTAAGAGAGAAAAAACTCCACCAGTTTTCATTTACACTGCAATTATTTTTTGTCATCCTGTACCTTTGATGAGACATACAAGCTCCTAGCTTCCTAATCAAATTTTGCAATAGGTGGTAAGGAGCTTAAATCTTTAATCAAATCTGGCTTTTGATGGACTAGTGATTTCACAGTACAGTGTGGTAGATGCTATATACAATGTGATTAAAGCCCCTTCTACCGTTTCACTGAGGCAAAGTCATTCAAAGTGATGGCTTTGTCTCTCATTTAGTACTCATTATACAACCTGTAAAATGCTGGGAAACGTGATCTAATGAAACACTGAGGTAAGACAATGCAAGATGTAGCCTTCACTCATGACATCTGATCATTTGCAGTTTTGCGGGATGAACTAGATATCTGAAAGTTACTATTTGTTACATACTACACTGAATGTATGTTTGAATTAGAAAGATCTAGTCATGTATTCAGAGAGACTAAAGTAGAGTTCAGCTATTTTTCAGAGAAAGATGACAGCAAGGCTACTTTCTCCAAGGTAGAATGCCAAAACCAACATCACAGTTAATCAAATCAGTTGATTGATGATTCCTTGCTTAATTTATTGCTCTCTTAAGAATTTTATCATTTGCCCTGCCTGGGCCACTTGGCTGGTGCTGCCTGTCTCAGGTACATGCAGATCAAATTTATCTGCTGTGCCAATTATGCTGCCTAGGTCCTTTTGGACTACACTAGAGAATAAATGCACAAAAACTGTGATGCAGGAATAATAAAAGGAAAACTAATACCCCCTAATAACTAGCACACATAAATTGGCGAAGTATCCAAGAATAAAATGCTCTAAAGAACAGCAGATTATAATAGTTTAGTGGGTTGGTCACTAAAGTCAGTAATAAATATAAAAAGGTTTGCTATATTATTTGGAGTGACTAGAGGGAAAGAAATTATTATGTGTTTATATTGGATTAGTGGCAAATTTAGAGTGGTGTCTTTAATTAAACTTGCAACTGCTTGGGCATGAGAATAAGGAAATAGATATGTTCCTAGTATTTTCCAAGTGTACATTGTGATTTTTATTAGCATAGCTGTAGGATTGACATCTCCCAAGTTTAAAAGTCCTGAATAAATTACCCAAGCCTATGGGACTGGCTTGCAGATTTTTTTTTTTTATCATCTAAAACCATTCAGGAATCCATTTAATAGTTTTTGAGCAAATACCTCAATTTTAATCTACATAAAAGCTGTATCCTGATGTAACTAGCTGGCTTGAGTGTCAGATATTGCAAGAATCACGATAAAGGTGGGAGACTGACATCCTTCAGAATGAGATGTGCTGATGAAAGTGCTGGGATGCATGCAGATAAAATTATACCATTTTCCCATGCCTCTCTTACAGAAGACATAGGGACAGTAACAGAGAATTTTCCAGCTGTACATTTCAAAGAGGAAAGGGAAGCCATAATTCTCTAAACAGCCATAGCATCTGTGTTTTTCCTAACAAAGTCCATCAGAAATGTAGGCCCTATTCTGCCAGCTGTTGACAGGATCACAACCAGGGATAAACCAGTGACAGAACAACCAACCAACATGAGTTTGTCTCAGTGGCATATTATCTGACATGTCATATAACATGGGGAGTTATTAATGTTGCAGCACACCCCAAAACCAACACAGGGTAGAATATTTATCTCAAAAAACAAGATTTGGTTGGTTGTCAGTATTCTTTTGGAAACAGAGGTGGCAAAAGCCAGGGCCAAGCTCTTGAGGATTTGGCATACACTTGGATTTACCAACTAGCCTAATTTTATTCTAATTTCTGAGCTTCTCTTCTGTGGTGACTTCATCTATTCTGTCTGCCTGATGGTGGCATAGAGCAATTCTAGAACTACGTACAAAACAGCATAGCATAATTCATATGGTTTATTGGCCTGGCTTACATTAAAAGCATCAGTTTTTTTAACGTGACTAGAAAGCACAGATGCTGCAGTGGCAATTTAGTGAACTAATGAATCTTCACAATGTTTTCATTCCCATCAAATGATGCTCAAAGCTGCTTGCTGTATGTACTGCATTTCTGATTTGAACATCCTTCCCCAGAGATTAATGTGGCTAAAGAGGACTTCAAAGAACATGAAAATGGAGCATCTATGATAGGCATTCCTGTAGTCAGTGACTAAAAAGAAAATGAGACTATCTCGAATGAAGTAGACCCTGATGAGCGTCCAGAACAGATTGAATTTTCTTTTTTCTTCCATAACAGATTGAATTTTCTTTTTAAATTATAGTGAGCATCTGCAATATTTTTGTTTAACACAACTTTTCAGAATGTAGTAGTTATAGATCCATATGTATCCAGTTATTTGCAGAAAGAAGATAAAGTGAAAAACAGGGAGACTGCATGCTTTCAATTTCAACTTGCATGCTTCTCTTTTTCCTGTTATCATCATAGACTATAAAAGAAGTAACTCACTGATATTTTTGGGAAGTGTAAAAGAAAAATGAATCTCTTCTCAGTACCTTTGGTTTGCATGGTGCTTTTGAAGAGTAAACAGGGAAGATTTTATGTCTGTGTAAGTCAGGAACAGCCAGCTGTGAGTTACTCAACACCACAGATCTGAAGCCTCCACTGAAGGAAGTCTTCAGAAAAAACACGGAGACACCAATAATTTATGAGTCAGGACTAAGGAGCAATACCCAGAGTTCTTAGAAAAATGCGCTTATTCACTACCTCACCAGAGAGCTTTTATTATAGGCCAAGACCACAGAGTTCCAGTTTGATTGAACTTCTGAAACCCTGTGCCATTTTGCATCAGAGCAAGAAATTCTATGGAGTGCTTCATTGTAGAGAAAGGCTTGGGCAAATATTTAAGAGAGCGAACAGTCCAGTGATTTGGCTCCATATTTAGGATGTGCCAGCCCTGTCTAAATTAGGCTGAAGATATGCTGACCTGTGATGTCCACAGCAATCACTTAAGATACAGGTGACTGGCTGCACCTGAGGTTGGTGTCTTTGAAAGGATTTGTTGGGAACTTTCATCCTGGACTAGAAAAATCCTTCTGAGGATTTCAACAAGTCTGTGTGTTGACCATATTGTGTACAAAGGTTTAACTTTGCTTACTACTCCCCACAGAGACAGCAAAAAGTCTGGTTTTTTCCTAGCTGCTTCTCTTCTACTGGTAGCATCCTATCCACATGGTAAAAGTATTCTCCAGTGGGTATAGAGCATGAAATCTGCCCTACTGAACTGAACCAGATAAGGTACATAAAAGAACGTGACACACAGATGTTCTCTGCATCCTTTAGTAGCTGGTGTCTGCAGCAGTGATTTAGCTAGGGATGAGCTAAATAAAGAAAGATAGTGTATCTTTGCTCATTACTTTGAAGCAATTGAAACTCACTTTGCTAATAAATGAAATCTGATTAAGTGTTGCAAGTCTTGAAGGGAGGCAAGAACAGAGAATGACAAGTAATCATGAAAGGCTTGTGAAGAAACATGAGGGCTTTCCCAGTGGAAGTTGAGCTAAACAATCTAATAGTGCAAGAAAACTATTCTGGGAAAAAATCCCTGGCTTTAAAGCTACAGCCTCCTTTCTCTATGCCAACTCTTCCATATAAACTATATTTTTTACTTCTCACAGTGCTTTGTGGGACTTATTGTCCCTGTGCTTAGTTACATCCTCACTGATAACTATTCTTGTCAGCTTTTCAATTCAGAACACGTCTTCCCCTCCTCTCAGCAAGTCAGTCTAGGTCAAGATAAGATGGTGCAAGAGGCAACATCCCATTATTCTTTCCTCTAAGAAAAAACATGAGTGAAAAAGTTTTCCCTTCTGCTCCTGCTTTCCCCACCAGCTCTCTGAGCTAGTTCATAAAGGGATCCATGACCACTTGGCTGGACACAGCTGGGGGGTTGGATGCTGCAGAGAGAGTAGCATTTCATTGCAGTGGTATTTGTCCAAAAGGTTTCCAAAACTAAAGTACGTCTCAGTTCCCTTAATCCCCTGTCTTGGGATACCTGGCCCCTCTCAGCAGCACTGTCTCTCTTCTTTCATGTAATTCTTTTTGCCTGTTGATCAATAGTTATAATCTCAGTCAAAGATGTCTCATCATTAAATGCTGAGGGACACTACAGCTTTGCCTTTTTCTCATTACCTTTGTTTTGTCCCATTTTGTTCTCTTCTATTCCTCTGCCACCTTCATTTTCTTTCTCTCTCCTCCTCCTGTGAGTTTCCTCTTTCCAAATGCTGCCTGACTTATCAGTGCAGTGTCTGCAGACAACAATACTGTTTGGATATCCTTTGTTCTTTACAGACACCTCGGCTCTGATCTCCAGACTAGTCTTCTTTTTGCCTTCTTCCCTGTTGTGCCTGGCAGGCTACAGCAGAACTCCAGCTGGGAGCCAAATTTAAGTTTAACACCATGTTTATTCGTTATTCTTTCAGTCTGGCTGAAAATCCAATGTTGTACTTGCTACTTTCATTTTTGCAATGACCATGAGCCTGAGAAATAGGAGTTGGGTATTTCCACAAAACAATCCTATTATCTGGTGAAGTTTTATATGCCCAGCATGTGTTTGTTGAACAGCATTTCTCTCATATCTTTCCTGGTTTCTCAGAAAGCCTCAGATCTCCTCCGTGCTTAAAGTCTCCATCATGCTCACCCTAGGAATGGAACTGCCAGAGGGTACAGCAGAGAGTGGAGATGTCCAGGCAACTCTTCTCAAACTAGATGAAGTATAAATATAAAGGATGTGTATGGAAATGACATATAATATCAGTCAGACCCCTTCTCAAAGCCTGTATCCCCCATTGCAATTAATTTAACTCATTTAAAAATATAGATCTAACAAAGCAAGCTCTTGGTCAAACCAAATGGTTACACAGAACACAAGGTCTGTTCCTTGGTAGATATGATATATAGGAATTATGAGATTCCCCAAATTACATTTGGATTCAGATATGTCTGGTTTCCCTCTGGCCTTAACTTTCTGCTACATGAGCTATGTATGCACAAAACTTTTTCATGGGTGAGATGTACACAGTGCATTCTGCAGCTCAAGAACATGTAAAGGAACAACTTCTCAAATACATAAATACACACATTTATATATATTTATATATATGTATATATGCAAATACCTGTAAGTGTGTGTATTGATACATGTGGTGTGTCCGTGGGGACTGAGTGAAGAACAAGTGAATTGATGCCAACATGAAGATAATTTCAGGTGCGTGAAGTTGGTGGCAAGTAGTGATAGATGGTAACTTTTGTTTGTGATCTTTTCATCTTTGGATGAAGTGTTTACAGAGTCTGTAGGTGACTCTGGGGCTTGTTGTTTCCAGGCACTCAGAAAAAGGGCCCATGTATTTTTTCTGTGGAACCAACAAATGAGAAAGATGTCCAAAGGTTCATAAGGAGATGTAGCAGTCTTTAAATGATTGGTAGATATTGAAACCAAGGTCTCTAGTTAGAAGGTTAAATGGAAAAAAGTTGCTGAAAGCTATAATAAGAGCTTCACTTTTTTAGCTCTTTCAATCATTGTCTGAAGGAGCAGATATCTGAAGGCAGGAATTTTAGTGCAGATGGTCCAGGCATGGCCAAGACCAATTGATTTGGAATGATGCCAATATAAGAATAAATTGATATTGATATTGACATTATTGCTAGCAATCCTGATAGTAACAATAAAACAAACATTATTATAGCACTAAAACACATGACATTCTTTGTGCTTACGCTACAGCATTTGATGAAGGAATTGTCCTAGTAAAAGGCAATGTAAGAATTAAATACCAACATGACTTTTTAAAATAATGTGAACAAAAGATGAATGTACACTTGATACAGCAGATAAAGTAAACGATTACTAACAATGAGCATAAAATACTTTAAGTAGAGACCTGTTTGTAAAATATTGACAATGCCAATTCTATTACTAGTCTAGTAATATTTCCCCATTTTTCTGTCATTCACAAAAGCAGGACAGTGTTTTTTTTAATTCTTCGCAGCCTCTGATGTTTAAAAATGGTAGCACAGACATAAAAAGGATTCCATAAGAATGTGCTCCTAACAAGAACTAAATTTACTTAAAACAACTGTTGCTATTGATTTGACTTTTACCTACACAGCTTTCTGGCAAGGTACAGAAACAACTCGGTGCTTTAGCATAAGAATGCCTGTTTTCTTTATTGATGTAGATGAAGTCAGGTTAACCATCTTCTCTCTATGCAGAAGCACTGTGGTAACCTATTACT
>JAOXNG010000001.1:134180803-134191881 GCA_028566535.1 Scolopax minor | reverse complement strand
CATACTCATCTTCTGTAATCAGATTTATATCTTCAAAAGCCTAAGTTTGTCCTCCCCTAGTCCATATAACCAAATTATCTTATCTGTATAGATCAAGAGCAAGTTTTTGAATCCCAGAAAGTCTTTTTTCCTCAGAATCTGACTTTCAGGGATCAGTTACGCATTCTTCAGGAGAACATGTGATCAGTTATATATGTTCTACATTTCTTTACATTTGATTTTAATTTGCCACATTCCATCTGCTTTATCATGAAAAAAGAATACCTATGTATTTCTATCTGTCCTTCACATTCTCTCATCTCCCTGGCTAAATCTACCATCAAAACCAAGTAGTTTTAATTTTCTTCCCACTCAAAACTACCAAATCCTCTTAAATAAGTATTTATCCCTTTCTATTTCTACAATTTCCTTTTCTTTCACTGGCAAAGGACCAGAGGTGATGTCAGCTCTGCTATGAGTGCAGCTGTTGGCGGCACAGGACACACTGCATGCTAATCACATGAATATTTACCCAGCTTCTTGGAGGGATTTTGAAGCTACTCTCAGACCCGTACTCAACCAGCTAGTCTAAAGCTAGCTTGTTTTTTTCTGCAACATGCTGCAACGTCCTGCTATAATACTCACAATGATGTTACTAACTTTCTTTTTCTTACCAGAAACTCACGTCTTATTTATAGCTGTGACTGCACAACAACCTGGCATTGATATCAAAACATTCATAAGATTGAATAAGTGGCTACATTTAATTAGTGCAAAGCATGGGAATTCTAAGCCATGCTTCCCAATGTGCCCAACCAATGACTTGCACATATTAAATTTTCTCCATTAACTAGGTTTCCCAACTACCAGAATCCTTGAAATACGGGAATGGGGGAAAACAAGGAAATACGAAGGTTGAAATATAAATAGATTTAATAGGATAAGACTAAATAGTTAACAATAGTAATAAAGAACCAGCATTAATGCAAATACTAATATAAAATATACAAGGATCATACTCAGCTAATTATATCAGTAGGAAGCTTTGCACTCCCAACAATGGATAGTAAATGTGGGATACTGCGAGCGCAATGGCTTCAGGAGTAAGGGGTCCAGCACTGGGACAAGTAGTTCTCTAGACCACCACCATCAAGGGAGAGAGAGCTATGCAGCAAACTTTATATTGAATGTGGCATTCATGGTATGAAATAATCTTGTTGGCCAGCCTGGATAAAAAGCCCAGGCCTTGTTTCTGCTCATCCCTGCACCTGTTAAGGCTTGAAAACAGAGACCTTGAATCCCACATACTGTAGCTGGCTATAAAGTAAATATTTTAATGAATTCAGACACTAGAGTCTTTCAGAAGTGGAGTTCTCCCCAGCACTAGAAGAGAAATTAGTCACTCAACCGAGGTCACTGCTGTGTTGGATGAGTGGTTGCATTGGCTCGCTAGAGGAGCGTTTTCAGAGCAGATAGTCTTTACTACAGGCTTTTTGTTCTTACCTGCTTTCTGATTGTTGTGGTAAGATGTGCAGGAGTAAGCCTGAAAACATAGAATCATAGAATCATCTGGGCCAGAAGGGACCTTCAAGGGTCATCTAGTCCGACCCCCTGCAGTCACAGGGACACCCCCAACTAGACCAGATTGCCCAGGGCCTTGTCAAGCCTCACCTTGAATGTCTCCAGGGAAGGGGCCTCAACCACCTCCCTGGGCAACCTGCTCAACCACCTCCCTGGGAAACCTCCGCTTTCCCTGCATCCTCTGTTACCATGGCACACCACTCATTCAACAGCTGGCTCACATTTTCTTTAGGTGATATCCTTAACCTGGGCTCAAGGGATACAATAGAACTCCTCTGTGAAGGGTCCACCTGACATACTGGGCCTTCTGCCCCTCTTAGGAAAGGGGCACCCACAATTATAACTCTCCTTTTTTTTTGAGGGTGTGGTAGTGATCTGAGATGTACATTTTTTTGACTGATGCGTTTGTGTTGTAGGTTGCTCATCATCCATATTTCCACTCAACTGGACTTCCTCAAGCAGATCCTCACATCTGTTCTTGAGAGGGACTGGACAGGGTGCAGTGGGCAAGGGGGGAGTTCTTCTGCTGACCCAACCTGACCACAAACTTTTCTCCATTTGTTGTTATTATCTAGGCTTCCATCTTTAGCCTGCAGGCTTGAGAAATGTCACATTACAACAATGGGGGGCGTCTTCCCTAACCAAGCAAACATGATTTTTTGAATGAGCTATTCATAGGAATATGACCTGTGGCAGAACATTAGTCACAGATACTAGACTACATACTTCTTAGCAAATAATCTGAAAAAATCCATTATTATTGTAGGATTCTGGGAGTAATAGTGTGCATTTCTGTGTGAGAGAAAAACATACATTAATATTTGGTTGTTTGTCAGCAACATGCAAAAAGATTACCAAAATTATGAAAGAGACCAAAGATCATCTTTCATTTGTACAAATTGATTTTAATTAATCCGATTAATTTCTATATCTTGTTGTTTCTGGCAATAATGAATACAAAATTGTTCCAAACTCATATTACGAATCTGATACAAAAAGCTTTGGCAGCTTCACATTGAATAATTCACAGCAACATGCTGAACCCTAAGAATTGTTCCTTCTGTGATGCTGTAGTGCAAATTAGAAAGATAAATGGGAATTTAACCGGGCTGGATAAATGAGCCCATTACCAAGGGTTTAGTTCACTGTCATTTTGAGGTGACAGTTAGACAAAAGATCTGTACTTTACTTGGTATTACAAATAAGTCATCATTCTAGATTTTTTCAAGCAGATATGCCTTTGGAATTAATAATTTACTCATTCCCGTTATCTTACTATGTCTAGGCAACATTTTTCAGCTGTTCTATCAGCAGGAACACAAACAAGCAGGATGCTTGTGCTGTGGTAGGAGTCCATTGCAAGGTCATGGATAGCCATAAATACTCCCTTCTCATTTCTCATACTCCCTCAGTCCCTTTTCTCAGGTCCTTCTTTATCTGCCAGGAAGGGTTTTTCAGGCAATACATTCAACAAACTATGTAAGGCTGGTTTTGAGAAATAGCTGGCATTGTGCCATCATCACCATGATATCTAGTATAGATATTTGGAAAATTCTTCTTATTCTCCTCATTTTCAACAGGTCAGCAACTGCCAAACAGGTTGTCTATGACTAATCATGAAGGGTCAATGGTTCATAGGAATTCACTATGACAGCTTTGTATGTTATCTGGGATTAAAAGAAATGTCTGAATTTCTCCTCTGGAGGGAGCCTAAATCCCAAATCATGAGTTTGATTGATTTTTCCTTCAGTGAAACAGAGGACAGTGCCTCCAGTGAATTCCTCAATTCCCAGGATAGTTTCCAGAATCAGAAAGGAAAAACTACTCTTAGGCTGACTCCAGGCAGTGTGGGCTGACTGATACACATCAGATAATCAACTTCCAAGGCAGCTCTCAATGTACTCAGACACTGTCTCTCAGTAGCATGGACACACAGACCCAAAGGCATGACAGCGTATGGGTTTCTCACAGGTCCAGAAAATTTTGTTGCAGATCAGGAAAAACTCTGCCAGAAGAACAAGTTCTTCAAATGGAAGTGATTCCAACAAATGCAGCCATATAGCATGTGGGCTTCCTCCAGGCAATCGCTGTAAAATCACTGAGTAAAGAGACCCTCATTGCTTATTTAGCTTTATATAGTCTCTCAGAAAACTTGGATGGTGCAGTTGCACTCAGTCTTCTTTTAATCATTGGTATTGAAAATTTTCCAAAGAAGAATTACAATTTTAATTGCTCAGTCCTCCCACATCTTATGGTTTGTCTTTTTGAACACTTCCCAGAACGCTCATCATATCCTTTCACCCTGAACTGTCTTTTTGAACCACAAGAGCTAGCCATGACTACACCTCAGCTGCAGGTACAGTGACTGACCCTTTGACCCATGCATTATTCCACAGCTGTAACAGAAAGCACACTTCAAATTCACCTCTGATGTGACTCCCTATAAACAAATCAATCACCTGCTTGCCTTTTCCCTGAAATTACAGTCACCACTGAAAGAATGGGATCTGCATACGTTAGATCTTTTTTTGGAGCTTGACTTCATTACCCTGACGAGAACATACTATTCCAGGCTGTCATTTTTTGCACATTCAGCTGTAGATGGGTTTCCTAAAGGTCAAGTTATCTTATCCCAGAGAATATAAGTATAGATTGAAAAGTGCATACCAGTGTAGCTGATGTAGCTTTCCAGTGAGACAGCAAGGCTGACTGAAGCAGAATTCAGAGGTCATTTTCTTCTGGTTTCAAAAATATGCCAAATCAGAAATCTGCAAAGCAGTGACATAGTGTATCACTAATCTTTATAGAATGTAATGCACTGGAATTAGGTACTTGATAAGGTGCCAAGTCCAGGAGGGCAATACAATAATCAGTGCTCAGCAGAAAACATGGATGGTCCCTTGTCTCATCATCCTTCGTGAGTATCTACAACAGGACATGTGCTCAAGAGTACCTGCAGAAAAAAAAAAAAAAGGTATTCTGCAGCAACCATAACTCTTCAATGCTTTGTATTCACGGAGTCTCTGTCTGCTCCTGCTTTTTACAGAATTGAAAGAATACAGTGTTTTGTCACTCCTCTGCCACAGAAATCCTTACATAAGAACACAGTGAAGCAGAAGACACATGCTCAGCCACAATTAGCCAGAAAGATGTTTGTTTTTCAAACCTTCAGTGAGTACTACCTGCAGGGTGGCATCCTAGTGGCCCTAGAAAGAGGAACAGGCCATTCTTCAAATATGCTTGGAACATGGACTTGCTCTTAGACTCCACTCATGAAGAATAAGTGGAATCTCTGTATACCTCTACTATCTCTGTGATCTGAAAGCTGTCCTTGAGAGATTGAGATATACTGATCAAAGAATTATTTAGAGACAGAGATTCTCATAGGTCATCTCTATACTATGCTCAAGCTCTAGATGAGAAGTTTGTCTGTTTGAGTCCTTTGGTCTACACCACAAATACTTCTAACTCTGCAACTCCCACCAGTGGAAACAGTGAACATCTGAGTGGGGTCTTTATGAAGATCCCAATTGGGAACAGAAAAGCCATGCAAAAGAAGAAAGTGTTTAAAGAAACATTTTATGCCAGCATTTGGACTCCCCTACTGCCTTTTGTTTTGTTCTGACAATATAAAAGAACATTCTTGCAGGTAACAGTCACACAGCTCTCTGTCTTTCTCTGCACTGTCTCTGGCCTAGGACCGTAACATAAGAATGGACTGGAGGAAGAGGTTACTGGGCTGCACACTTTTCTGGGTTTTGTCACTTGTGAAGAAACCCATGAGAATGTGTCAGGCAGCCAAACAGATGAAATTCATAGATGCTACAATTGGTGCTCAAGAATCCAGGAAGCATATTTTCTCACCTTCCACTAAGACTAAGGTGCAACAAACAATCCTGTGTCTTGCAGGGGAAGCCTCTGAGATCTGTGTTGATCATCCTACAAACAATAAGATGTTAGATAAATTCAAATCTTCTCAGAATCTGAAAAGAACATGGTATAGAAGAAGAACGTGGACCCTTCCTACTTATTCTTGCATATAAGAGAATAGAGCCCTAACGAATGATTTATTTAAGATGATTTTTAGTGTCAATTCTATGTAGTAATGAAATGCTGCTTCTTCGACACTTGACCATGGTGAGTCTTTTGACATTAAGATGTTTGATATTGTGAATCTAAATTGTTTATATAGGCTGATCCCCCCCTAATTCTATAAAATTTAGTACAAACACATAGATGTTTGATTTCTACATATTATGTTGTATAACTTTTAATTTTTACTCCTTACACATTTTTTTTGTTACTATATTTTTATTCCATGCAGCAATTGAAAGCTATGGAACAAATAGAAATTTTTTGCCTACTTCTTTCAGGAGTGCAGTGGATTAGAAGACCAAAAAAAAAAGAAAAAGAAGATTATGTCCTTTGAGCCAGAGATAACAAGTTGTCACTGTATGTGGTGCAACAGCAATTGTGCTAGAAAGCAGAATCCAAGATTGTTATCAAAGCAGGAAAGGCTGCTTACATAGGGCGACACTGCAATGTTATGAAATGACATAGTAGAACATTTGTGTTTTAAGAAAAGAGCAAACCCAAGTAATTTAGTTGTTGTTGTGCTACTGTAAGAAAGATACAAGGAGTTGGGATCACACAAAATACTATCTTGTATTTTGTCAAAGGTTATATAGAAACCTTGTCTACAGGAAAACCTTTCAGAGTAGCAGCTGGAGTCTAGACTGTCTCTACTCTCCCATACTTTCCTGTTGAATGTTGTGACCTTATTGATATAATTGCTCTTAAGCCTGGTTTATTTAGGAGAGATAAAAAGGGAATGTTAGCAAGTTTATCTTGGTACAGATGAATATGGCCTAGAGGTCAGTAGGCCTGAAACTAAATATGTGTTACCATATATTTTTTCTGAACTAAGGTTGATAAAACCATTGACTATGTTTAGTTTCCAACTTTGGCACTTTCTACTGCATATATAAACCTAATATAGAGTTTATAACAACTTTACTTAAATGCCTGGTAGCTGCTAGGCTTGATGGTATTTTGCATCTTTCTATTTGCAAACAAGAAGAGAATATGGTTTTATTTTTGTAGCATTTGGGGAATAGCTGGTTTCATATAGATTTAATGTGAAGCTACATATTTGTTCAACAGACAAGAAATTTGGCATTCATAACTCATCATCCTTTAGCTTAAAATATGGGAATAATACCTTATGAATTCAGTTATCTGTCAAATGCCCAGAGCAGTCAATCAATCATGTTAAAACACCCATTTAAAAGGATTGAATTCTAAACTCTGTGAAAATCTAATTTGAATAAACAAATCTTTAACAAGATTTGAGAGGATATGCCTTGTTTTCATGCTTTATGTATTTCTGAAGTGCATTTCTACTCCATGAATGAAAAGCTTCTGCCTTTACCCTTCTCAAATGAAACATTGATGACCAAGAGCAGAGAACCCAGATATCTGCAGAATGTTGAAAAGAAGTTGCCCCATCCTTCAGGGTCACCCAACAGTGTACTTGTTCTATGGTAGCAAGTACATAGAGCAAATAAGTAAGGGCTACCTGGGAGTACTTCAATGAGTACTTCAATGCTTATGAAGGAGTACGTAGCTCAGTCTCCTTTACCCTAATGCTGTTGTGTTTTTGAATGCATCTTCAAAGGAAGGGCAGCTACTTTTACAATCTCTTTAAAGCATGTTTAAAGAAAAATTGTCTCCTATGAGAAGCTGGGAGTATTTAGCACCCTTCAGAGTCAGTTTCCTTGCTCTTTTCTTTTTCTGACTGTCACTTCAGCCTGAAAACAATGAGTTTATGCAGTTACATGTAGAGATCATTTTATAGACTTAGAAATCTATAAAGAAAATTGCAGAGGGGTTAGGAACTTCAGAGATCAGTAGAATCACAGCAGTGCTCCTGTATAACTCATGGTACGGCACAGCAGGGGTGCAGTCACACACAATCCAATTTCTTTGGAAAGATGACGGAAGACAAGTTTTATCATATGCAAGCTGCTCTACTTCTCAAATGCAAATATGAATCTCCATAATTTATAGTTTAGTGTTCTTTTAAGGTTTAATTTTTATTGTTTCTCTCTCTCTCTCTCTCTCTGTACAATTGTGTAGATATGCTGTCTGAATAATTGCAACAGTTAGGAAAAGAGATCTAGATTATGCTGTGAGGCTTCCAACAAGTTTACACACTGTGAGAATTTCAGCCATTTCCATTTCCAACTGCCACATGGAGAACTTTATCTTATAAACAACCTATTTTCCAAACTCAGAAACCTTAGGTAGGGGTTGCCTGTTGTCTGTTTTCATTCACACCAAGGATGGGCAAATCTGTTTAGGCAAAAGTAAGATGTTAAACAGCATTTATCAAAAAACATCAGTCAGCTCTGTAGGTAGGATTTCACCCAGTCCTTCTGATAAAGTTGTTTAGGGACACCTTGTAAATCAGAGCCAGAATAGAGCTGCGGGCCCTGGATCGATCGTGTCTGTTTTAGCTGCAGGATGGAACTAGAAGTCTGAAGAAGGAAATACTGCAGGGTAAGTGCTCTCAGAAAAATGCTGATGTTCTCAGAAAATGAAGTCATTAGGAACATCAGGCCAAATCTGCTCTTGTGACATTGTCCATGGGATTTCTTAGAACAAAACCTTTTGAAAGCATGTACAATAGAGGAATTCTATTGCTAATGAGTGGGAGGAATTTGTCCTATGGAGAACTGAGGATCACTTCCTTGCCTTTCTTAGTAGTCTGGAACAAATTATCTGGAGCTTCGTTTTTATTCAGTAGAGCTGTTTGTCTCCTACAGCCTCAATAATCTATCTTCCTGGCTATAAGGAACGGGAGAAAGTTTAATATGTATATCTTTAGTGATAAATAAATTCACCTTCACTATAGGATTGTATACCCTCCTGATACAAGTATTTTGTTTGAAAAGGAGGATGCTATTCATGGAACAAATGCTTCTTAGAAATAACAATGTAGAGTAAAAGCGGACCTTGAAAGCAACAATGACATTTACAGTTTCTAGTGATGAGGCAATACAGGATAGACAAAGGGAATGACTAGGAAAACGTCAGGATGGTGTGAGATGGTTCATACATTCTCTCTGAAGAACATTTGTTGAGGGTCAACAACTCAGTTGAGTTTTGGGGAGGAGGAAGGCAGAGGAGGGTTCAAAAGCCCCTTAAGATGTTCATTGTGGCTGAAGAGAAACCATTTTCTATTTTGCCTGTGACATGAGACAAGCTGAAAATGAAATTACTAGGAAAAGGAAGCATTAGGTTACCTTCCTAGACCATCCACTTGTTGGTGCAGCATTGTTCTCAAAAATAAACCAATTCCTGCTTTTTAACATGAGATAATTTTGGATGATTTCTCTTTTTAAAGAAGGCACCCTGACCTCCTGACACAGTCAAAGTTGCACTGACTGTTGTATAACTATGTAGACTGTATTGTTAAAGACCATCTGATTCTCCACAGCTCTGCACTCTGTACCACTGTTCTGGCTGTTGGCAGCATGTGATATCCATGGACATGGGCGTAATGACCCCAGACAGAGACTTGGGCTTGGGTTTTTAGGCTGAGGCAGCCAGAACTCAAGCCTCCTGGCTCACCTTTGGCTATGGCACACACATGAATCCAATACAAAGAAGACACCAAGCCTTCTTTGGTCTGCTTTCCTGCTTCTTTGGGCCATCAATACCATCAATACAGACCTGATGCACTGTGATGTGAGCAGCAGGAAAGCCACTTGCCTTCTACAGTTTTCCCTTTTTGGGCACAATGTTTACCTGAATAATTCATCTACATCACATGCTCTCCCACTACAAATTTCAATGGCAGACATGGAGAGGCAGGGAACCCATTTCATCTACGTTGTGGAAGAACAGCTTCAGCATGCATGGGAAGGCAGCCATGGTGCTTCAGTCTATCCAAGAAACCCTTGAAAGATTAGAAAGACAGACAGGCTCCTGCCAAGGGTCCTGTTCTCCACTGCCTTGGTGTCCTAGCCGTTGAAGTACCAGGTGAATACAAAACAACATATAACCCACATAGAAGATGAGATGCATAGCGACTTGCAATGCAGTGGAAAGGTAAGACTTCATGTCTTTCTGAAAAGCTGAAGCTGGCTGTGACTGTGTGTGTCTCTTCTAAACTTACTACAGTTTGAGGGAGGATGATGACTTTCGGTGCCTGTGTCCCTGCCAAGCAGACCCCTGATGGGCTCCGAGCTGATCCAGGAGGAACACACACCACGAGCTCAGCTGTCATTTGACTCCATATCCTATTACCATTTCCAGAATTATCTGCTGTCTGCCTTCCCTGGGTGCCTCGTGTATTAAAAAAGATAACTCAGCGCTGCTGGAATAAATATAGCACACAGCTCTCCTGTCAGGGTGCTTACTTCATTAGTCAAAGAAAAAAAAATTTCTCATAGTTTTTCTCCTTGTAATTTTCCTGAAATTTTTTTCTGCTGGAGGCCCTGTATGTGTAGTCAGCCATAGCATATATTGTCTAAAACAATATTTGAGTTCTCTGTAAGTAACCCTTTCAGCAGCATTACTTCTTTTGGAGGAAAAAAGGAATGATATTGGGAGGGGTGAGAGCTGAAAGGCACATGGCTTGTCCCCACAGGGTTAATCCAGGGGGAGATTCAGACAGTGGAGTTTTGAGGCAGTGGCAAGGTTTTGCAGTCAGGCAAGAACCTCTGCTACTGGTAAACGTGTCCATTTGTTGATGGAACAAATCTAGGCAAGTCACTGAAAGAGAAGTGGTGATCCTTGCCTGTTATTTCTGATGTCTCTGCTCCCCGTTCATTGTGTGCCTGGACCATGGGGCAAACAGCTTCTGCAGGAGGCCTGGTACACTCAGGATTTTATCCTTCGCATTCAACACTCATGGGAGTATGGATAAAAGGCTCTTTTTAAACAGCTGGTTTTGCGGCTGAAGGCACAAGGAAAATACTTGCAGGTACAGCTTATTTCAATATTTCAAATTTTAACAAGGTTTAAAGGGACACTATGTCTACGTCATATGGTCTCCTTTTTCTTTCTTTATTTAGATAAATGAAGCCTGGAATATTTATGTTGTTCTTTTCTTTTAAATAATTTGTCTTCCAGTTTTCTGTCTCACTAGAACTACAGAACCACAGAATCACAGAATCTTCATGGTTGGAAGGGACCTTTGAGATCATTGAATCCAATCACAAAAAGAACCCAAAACAGAAACAACCCACTTAACCCAAAACTTAACAACCAAACGCACAAAAAAACTCACCCACAAACAGACACAAATCAACAATTCAACAATCTCAGGCACTAGAGCATGCCCTGAAGTGTCATGTCTACATGCTTCCTAAATACCTCCAGGGATGGTGACTCCACAGTCTCCCTGGGCAGGCTCTTGCAGTGCCTGACCACTCTCTCAGTAAAGTAATTCTTCCTAATATCTAGTCTAATCCTCCCCTGCTGCAACTTTAGACCATTTCCTCTGGTCC
>JAOXNG010000001.1:134157326-134175799 GCA_028566535.1 Scolopax minor | reverse complement strand
GGTGACACTAAAGTAAAATATTACTTTTTGGCTAAGTATATCAGGCTATGGTATTCCTGCAAGAAATGAGGTCATGTTTAAAGCTTAATTGCAGAAAAAAGATCTGTTTCAGCACCGTGACAGAAGAAGTCGTCTCTCTCTGGACTGTGTTTCCTATGTTTATTTAGCTTCACAATTTTTTAATCTATGAATTGTAACAAATAAGCTGTACTTAAATGATGGGAAGTTTTATTTTGAGGTCCGGTAATAGCAGCAAATAAAGGGAGACAAGTTCGGGTTAATAAGCTTACTGGAATCAACACAGAAGAAATATTGTATGCTGACATCAGATCTATAGATTCAGATATGACATTATCAACCAATATGTTTAATGTTGCCTGACACTTCTCATTATATGATCCTGCTTTTCTCTGTTCAATCTAGAATCATGAGGGATATCCCTTTCATGGGAATTAAGGTAATACTTAAAATACATTACTGCCAAAGTGTCCAAACCTTCAAAATCAAGGCATTATATTGGTATTTGTGCAGTGGACGTTCAAAGAAGTGACCATGAATCCAGGTGCTGGTTGAGTTTCTGACGTAGGAGACATTTTCTTTTACCCCCATGAAGATTCATTTTTCTTTATGGCAATGAGATTTTATTATTTTCTTTTTATAGACATTATAATATGGTTGTTCTGGTTTAACCCTGGTGGGCAGCTCAGCCCCACTAAGTTGTTCGATCACTCTGCTGCAGTGGGATGGGAAGAGAATCAGAAGGGCAAAAGTGAGAAAACTCATGGGTTGAGCTAAAGTCAGTTTAATAGGTAAGGCAAAAGGTGCATGCACAAGCAAAGCAAAATAAGGAATATATTCACTGCTTCCATTAGCAGGCAGGTGTTTAGCCATTTCCAGGAAAGCAGGGCTTCATCATAGGTAAGGGCTACTTGGGAAGACAAATGCCATCATGCTGAACGTCCACCCTGCAGCTGAGCATGACATCGTATGATATGCAATATCTCTTTGGTCAGCTGGTGTCTGCTGTCTGGCACCCCCATCCTTCTCACTGGTGCAGCAATGTGAGAAACAGGAAAAAAAGATCTTGATGCTGAGTAAGTACTGTTCAGCAATAACTAAAACATTCCAGTGTTATCAACACTATTTTAATCACAAATCCAAACCACAGCAACTACTGTGAAGAAAAGTAACTCTATCCCAGCCAAAATCAGTACAATCTCCACCCCTTATTCTTTACCATTTACGTCATGCTCAGGTCCCACACTATCCAATACATTGTTCAGCCCCCTCCCCTTCCTGCCCTCTGATATATGCACAGTTATTGTTCCCTTAGTCTATGGACCATCCCTGTATAATGTCCATAAAATGTCCATTGAGTTAATTTAGTCCATACCTTGGTCTCCACCTGTTATGGTTGCTGGGGACAGGAGCGGCAGTATGTTGTTAAACACCAAAGCCAACTCAGATTGTGTCACTGCTACACTTGCCCAAATTGTGAGATTTGTCCTCCATCACTCTGAGTGGCTCCTGCTATAGCACTTCCCGTAACATACAACTTGAATCATGGATTACAACAATTTAAAGGTATATTGAAGGATAAATTGTTTAGATAATTCACAGGGCTGGAATGTCTGAGCCACAATGGTGCCACCATCCCTTCTTTACCCTGCCCACCTTCCGTGGACACCCCTCACCCTGCCCACAGCTCAGGACCCAATGTCAGCTTCTCAGGATTCCCCTCGCCCTGCCCATGAGAATACCTCCTGCTCCCTTTTTTTTCAGCTTTAATTTGTTCCTACTTTCTGCATCCAAGTTTCTTGCCAAACATGAATCTTAGAGATGAATATTTCAAAACAACAACAATAAAACCTAAAAATATAACTATTAATATAAGTAAAATTGCAATGTTTACTATATTTCACAGTAAAATTGCAATGTTTACACATTATTGATTAAATTGCCAAGGTTCAAAAAAAAGGAAAAAATTAAAGGGAACAGAAAGGAGTCAGGAAGAGTTGGAATATAATTTAAGTGTGAACGGGAAAGTAGTTGTTCCAATGGAATATGGTGCATGAATATTAATTGAGGATGATCCAACTAAGATCCAGAATATTAATTGAGGATGATCCAACTTACAAACAATTGTTTTCTCCAATGTCTTTGGTTTTGTTAAAATTACCTTTTTTGGTCTTTTCTGTCTTCTAGTATGATTCCTGTTGCCTTATTTGGTCTGAACATTAGTAACACATTAAAGTATTCCTTAAGCTAAGGCTTGAGAGTGAACACACACACTCAACAATTTCCTATTAATTAATAGTAACATTTTAAGTACTCAGCATTTTTTAGTTGCAGTGAGTTTGCTCTGCCATGTTGCATGTGCAGTTTGTTTCATGCCTACTTTGTATAGTCACAGTGTGAAGGGTCAGGGTACATCAGGTCCAATTCCCAGTCAGAGACAAATGTTGTTATATTTTCTGATGGCCTGAAAGAAAAATCACTTCTCATTCATATTTTTAAGTAACTACCTTTAGATTAGTTTGGAATGAGGCAGTTGCCCTCACGACATGGATGTATAGCAGTTATGCCAGAATTTTATTGTTAATTAGATTTTTTTGTGGTCCTGCCCACCAAAGTCTCTGGTTAATGTGGTTATTGTTGTACATACCCTACTCTTGAAGAGCAAATGTCCAAAATGCTAAGCTGCTATTTCGATTAACAGGCAAGAAAAAGTCTTCCTCCTAGTGTTGACAGGAAAGTCTAATATGGAATTGGCTTCAAACCTATACATAAGTAAACCTTCCAAATGTGTTTTTTTTTTTTTTTTTTTTCAAATAAGAGGTTGACCAATTAACAAGGAAGTTGAGAGAGGAATCTATAATATTATTACCAAATAGTGGTGTTTTTCTCAGCCGAAGATTAAGCAAACATCATATTTCTTGAGAAATTTAGAAAGTAATCAACAGTCACATTTATTCTCTCTGTACATTCTATTATTTCTCTTTTGAATGAACCATTACAGAAGGAATTGAAGGAAGATATGACAATCTCTCCCTACTGCTACCAAACAAATCTCAGGCAGACGAGGTAATAAATAAATAGACAAAACAGCATGAAGGAGGAAGAATGCTCTGATGTTGGCAACTTGAGGCCAGGAAATACTCCAAATTTTAAAGCTGACGTAATTTGACAGCTCTGATGAAATCATAGGTCTATGTATGAATATTCAGCAAAAAAATATAACCATGAACTCTATCTGTCTTGACAGACTGACGCTTGAATGGATACTTGATTAATATTATCTGTATTCACAGTGCTACTTGGCATGAGTAAATGAATTTCAAAATATCGAGCTAAATGCTTTCATAATTCACTGTTGCAGGAAGGATACAGTGCAAATGCAACCTGGAAAATTAGTCCTACAGTAAACACAATCCATCACTTTTCTAACAGTTTGGCTCATTAGGGTATACAGGCAGGCTGGTATGTTACAATTATCACTAGAGCACATATCTTATATAAATGCATCTTAAATGCCTATTCAAATTTAAAAAGAAATGTTTCACTGGATTGTTGTGAAGTGTCTTTATCTGAAAAAATACTATCCATCTTCGTGAACTCTAGGCTATCATTTATTAATTTTTTTACTAACCATTGTTTGCAATTCCTAAAACATTAATTCTTTTTAACAAATGCATTTAGAGAAAAGAGGGTCCAGCACAAGAACTATCCTATCAACAAGCAGTAATCTTGCAAAGTGCAAGATTATAGGAGTAAATTCACAGAATTTACACAGAATTAATGCAGTTTTCCTTGTGCTACTCCCAACATTACTACAAGTAATGTTTTATTCCTGTTTCTAGGGATTCATTTAGAGTATCAGGGAATCGTCAGTTACACTTTCCCTCTCTTGCAATTTTTGTTCCATAATTCAAGCTGCTGTTATTTGTTTTGGCTCCTTTTGGAAGCTGTCGGTGCAGTTTCTGGTCTCAACCAGTACAATAATGCAGGAAATACTGCACTTTTGGCTTAAAACAGAGGAGTCCATCTAGGATGTTGCTATATTCTGACAATAGTTGGGTGGCAGTCCTTTGGCAAAACTGCATCTGGGTATGATTTGGAAAGAGCTGTGCTGAGAATTCTCCCATCTGGGCCAGAAATTCAGTTCACAAAGGGCTTAGAAATGGAGGACATGTATTACCATTGGCTTTTTTCTTTTTCATCTCCTATCCAAGGAACACTGATATAGGCGAAAGTATAAAAGAATTGCTAAGAGGAACCAAAACGTGAAGACGATGTTCCCGCAAGAAAACATGCTTATGTTACTCTTGAGATTTTTACCTTGCAAATCTTGTGGTAGTATTTGGGTACTTAGGCATCAGTGTCTAGTACTTTTTGAGATGCCTCGGGGCACCTGAGACATTCCTAAGGCTGAAGATAAGTTGTGGGTCCTACAGGAGATATGTATGCTTTTAGATAGAAAGTTTTAGGCCAAGTGGGAAGCTAGGGAGACTTAATTGTCACTAGAAGTCCTTGTCTATTTGGATGATTCCAATCTAAATCACCTCTCAGGTCAGTGCCATGTGATTAAAAGGACAGGGCAGAGAGGGGAGAAAGGAGGTTCCTGTATATGTATTCATAGAATGTATTCTGTCGGTTAGAGAACATGTCCTGTATCTCTGCCATAGGTGCTTGTATGAAACCTCATCATGTTTTACATAGCATTTTTTAAGTGTTCCTTTCCACATATGAATTATTCTTACCACATTTGCTCTGGAAACTTGCTCCTTACCCTACATAAGTTGTGGTGTGGAGGAGAGGCAAGGCATGGATACTTTGTGAGTGAACACTCATGTAGATATATGTTGGCCTTGGAAACTGAAAGGTGTTGTTTCACACTTCAGGTGGATTGATAAAAGTGGAGAGTGCCCATAGAGATGTTCCCTGAAAACAGGTGCACTGTGTTACCAAAACTGAGGAAGTGACTTAATCACCTTGATTCATAAAAATACATTTAGGCACATTTTTCTCTACTGTTCCTTCTAATCCTCACACCAACACAGTCAGTGGCAGACTAATTACACTGAGGTTCTCCATTAGATAGAACCAAAAGAAGGAGCTGTTCCTTACAAAAGAGTCCATGGGCAATGAAGCTGTTGTTTTCTTATTTGTTTGCTTATATTTGTATTGTGTTCTCATGTCATGTAAGAGAAAATTAAAGTGTGTTCATTCCCTTTTTCTTCTGGGAACAGAAAAAGTTGTTGCAGATTTTGTTTGGACATGTGCAAATTTTCCCTCCAAATCTAGGACAAGGTGGTTTGGAAATGGCCTTAATATACTGCTCTGGGAACTGTTCCCAACTAATGAACAATATTAAATATCCAGATCTAGTTCAAGGATGATGGCTTTGGTAATTCTATGCAGAGGAACGTGCTGGTTTTCCTTTGCAGTATAATTACTCTGTGCATGAGGCACACCTGCTTTATTTTAAATGTAAACCATATGCTTATATTTGGTTTATGAAAACCAAACATCACCATAGTGTGCTGAAACGTGTACCTTAAATACGTACTTCTGATATGCTGCTATGCATTTTACGGAAAATTACCAAAAATGCGTATTGATTCTTTACCATAACAATTTATGGTTGTTTGTCATTTAATTCATAACTGTTCTCAAGAGCTGTACTTTTGACATGTCTTATGCTCTAAAAATGTCATTTATGTTTCTAAATCATCTTTCACATATTAACCAGAAGGCTTTCCTCTATCCCAGAATGAGTAGATCTCATGCATTTCTCGGTTTAATTGTACTGGGATTGATTCCCAGTTTGCTTAGCGATGTTTACGCCTGAAAGATTTAAGACCAGTTTATGTCTTGTCAATTTCTAACAGAGTAAAAGGCACTGATGACCATTTAAAACTCCCTACTTATGTTGAGACTGCCTTACATTTTTTTTTTGCAGTGATATTTGCAAGAAAAATACTAAAATAAACAAATAGAGTAGATGAATATAGAGGTCAGACTGATTTTTCTGCTGTAACAAAAAGATTAATTCCCTTAATGGTGATAGCTTTAACTAATGAGAAGCACTATTACCTTTTGTCTTTCCTAATTGTGTATTAAACTTGCTTGAAGTTTTAACTTCTCCTCTCTTACTTACTGTGACTAGAAAATACAATTAATATATTTTATAATTAAATTGCCTGGTTACTCCATGTAAAACTTATGACTTCAGCTTGTGTTAAAATCAGCAACCCCCTGAGAGAAGCTGACACAGTATTTTCATCATTCTGCTTTAACATCGCAAGCTTGAAAAACAAACTAAAACATACATGGTGGCTTTTTGTCACTGAACAGCCTTTAGCCAATAACTGATTGCTTACATAGAGTAGCAGTTAGCAAGAGGGGAAAGCTTACTCCCTCATGACCCTAAAAGTGAGGGGGCCAGGTTTTCATGTATTACTTCTAAAACACTGTACTCGCCAGTTATAAGTGCATTTAAAGACATAGCTGTTAAACAGAGCAGTGATTTCTTCTGAAGGTCAGAGATATATTTCATGAGAGGAATTACTTTTAAAAATCATCTGATGCCTGAACAGAGGTTGAATAATTGCATAGTTTGACATTAAGTTTTTGTCTATACACCTCTTTTTTTTTTTTTTAATTTATTTTGTGTGTGTGTGCATGTGTGTTTGTGGGTTTTTTGTCTGGTTTTGGTGTGGAGGGGACCTGAGGACAAAAGTAGATGTCTTTACATAAGGCTGTGAAAAATAACCATGAAATTACTGCAATGGAGTATTCACCTTATCCAGATGACATCACTATGGAACCATCTTTCATCAGAAAATGAAGATTGTTAAACCAAGAGCATTTCACAGGGATGTCAATGAGAAAATTTTGAAAATGAATTCATTTTAAGTTCATTTTCAATGACAAATGTATATAGTTTTGTATGTTTTATGTTAATAGTAAGCTTGAAATACACACCATTAACATAATTATTTATGTATAATATGTTGTTGTTAAAGTGTTTCAACTTATAAAAAATAAATTTGGTACTTTGGTCTGAGAGCATTATGAATTTAATTGTGTGGAAAATCTTTACTCTCAGTATGATTTTAATTGCAAAATTGTTTCAGGAGGGAGACAAGGTACAGCTCTACATGTAAATAAAGTTCTGTAGCAGATGGGGCTGTTTCCTGGAGTGAAAAATATTCTGCAATGTTAGAGTTCTAATCTGTTTGTGTTCACATACTTGGCAGTCTTCAACAGAGGCATAAGCTAACACTGTTAAATTCAGAAAGGCAGTTTTCCTTCTTAATATGATGTTTTAAGATTAAAAAAAATAAAAAAGAGAGAGACAAACTAAGATGGAATTCAAACCCAAGTTATTAGCTCTCTCTCAATACCTCCTTTGAGTGCATAAATTGTCTTATCAATTTGTCAAGGAAATAGAAATGTTTAAATTTGTGTCTCTGTTTTTGAAAAAGAAGATAGCAACTAGTGCATGAGGGAGTAACCTTTTCATCTAAACAGCTTTTCAGTGCTTAAGTATGTTTGCAGAAAATAACATTTTTTTCCTAGCATCTGTCTGTAATGCCATCTGCTACTATGCTTCAGGCAGCTTTGATTGTGTAAACTTAGTTTTTCAGTTTGCCAAATGTAGTGGTTTTGCAAATGTATCCCCATTCATCCCCTAGTAAGACATTTGATGGCATTCTGCAGACCCACTGCAAAATGAACCAACCTTGATTACAGTGGAAGTGTTGTTTCATCACTTCTGCTTCTGCCTTCACATGTGCCACAGACACCAGGACAAGCCTTACGGGCAGGCAACAGTATTCTGTCTGTCACTACAAATTTCTATTAAATACACTTCTATAATAATTTTTAATTCCATTATTGGATTTAACACCTGTGTCCACAGTTTAACATATTTTCCTTTTTCCATTATTTTCTCACAGCTACTGAAAGACTAGTTAGTCCCATAATAATGAGTGCCACTCTTAACAACCAACCACACACCCTTCTATGTTCCATTGACCTGGAAAACAACATAAAGTCTTGCCATTTTCAGGACTACTTGTGTAACCATTTCTTAGGCTGTACTTGTATAGTTATAGTCCTATTCCTCTGTTGACAAACATTAAACTTTATGTCATATAACTTGTCCCCTGCTTGTCCCCATTGCTGCTTGTAATGTGTATGGAGACAGCCTCTCTGTACCCACATGATATCTGACACACTGCAGATGTTTCAGGGGTGTACCTACAGTTCCTGAGTGATACACACAGCTGACACTTTCTGGGAATTTTTCTCTGGGGTGCTGCGGGACAAGTTCTTCAAATTTTCAAATTTCCTTTTTTTCTCATTCTTAAACAGCTGCCACCTTAGAACATCAATCTCAGAAGCTGCTTTAGTCCTTGTCATTGCTCTGCATTGTCAGAGCTTCCAGCACTGTATTTTGATATGCTTGTAGCAAGGTGAAATAATGAAGGTCCTCACATACTGAGCCATAACAGTCAGGTAAAGGGTCAGTGGTGTAAATCTAAAGTTACTGAAATGCTTCTAGGGCTTTACAGAGGCAAAGTTGGAAGATACAGGTAGGTTTGGTTTTTTTGTTTTGGTTTGGTTTTTTACCAGCTGGCAGAACTTGCAAAAACACCCAGCTTTTTGAACACAATAAACCTTCTTGAGCTCTGAAGGAGGAGCAGCATCAGACTTCAAGGTAAGAGCAAACTGGGAACGATTGAGTTTAAGTTAATTATGTTAATCCATATAAAATTTGAAAGAAAAAGATGATTGACACCTTTGGAGCAGAGACAGATATTAGGAAGGGAGGAAAAGTTAAGATTTTTAGTCATTGTGATATGGAAAGAAAGGCAGTTAATTATCACTAATGGAAGTAAGAGATTACCAGCAGCCAGGGTAAGGATAACTAGTAGTGTGAGATCTTTTTGTGTCTGTGATTTTGAGAACCTACTGGAATGCTGAGCCAAGTTTCCAGTTTCATCATTTGGGCTTCAACTGTCCGTCATCTTTGAGATTCAGGACTGAATCAGACCAGAGGGGGGATGGCTGTTTTGGGAAGCACCTTCTCCTATTAATATCCAGGTAATTCTACTCTTCACTGACCATGTGAGTTCATCCTTGTGAGTGCAACATGCCTATTATTAGGACTGAGAAAGACGTGTTAAACCACAGAGGGAAAGTGAAGTATCCCACTGGGCTTTCCTGAGGTGTCTTGTGCTGTGATCAATACTGGTCTCTGTTTGAGCTCCAGTGTTGCCAGTTGAAGAGGATCACAGACCCTGGGAGAGGCTGACACTGTTTTCCCCTGCCTATAAACTTCTCTCAGAGGAATTGGATGCCTCTGAGAAACCTGGGCAAGGGTCTTGCCTCATCCTTCCAGAGCCAGAATACATTAATAAAATACTCTGAGGCTGCACCTACACACCATAAGAGTTCTGAGTCATGAGTACTAGGGAAATTGGGGACACTACTTAAACAGCCACCACAAACTGTCATTTCACTAAGTTCTGTTTGCTTGGTGGACACTGGAGATGGCCCATACTTGCACTCTGCAGTTCACAGCTCCATGCAGATATAAAGATGGGTTGCAGATGAACTGTCTACAAACCTGGAAGCCAAGCAGACACTTCAGGCCCAGGCTTCACCAGTCCTTGCAAATGAGTACAGAATTTTTAACCTGGATGGGAAGAAGCTGAATGTGAGCTTTTTGCAATGTAAAGTAAATCCTAATGAGAAAAATAGCAATATATCTTTCTATTCTGTACCTTTATAGACAGTGTGGAAGACATGAGTGTCTTTACTCACAGCAGGTATCAAGTCCATGGTTAGGTTGTGGTAGGTATTATGCAAATATGTTAATAATATTTGCACTGCAAGAGCTTCTCAAGAATGGTGTAAATCACAAGACAGCTTGTTATGGAAAGCATAGATTTTCTTTGGCTTCATCATAGATAAGAGAAAAAGAAGACAATATATTCGCATTTCAGAGACAACCTGATTTATACATTTTTAATTGCTACTATGAAAAATGGGGGAGAAGATGTGGAAGTGAACAAAGCTGTAGGAGTTGGTGGAATCAATACATAGATCAGAGAGTAGAAAAGCTCATTAAATTCAGATAAGTGAACAAGATTTTACATGTAGATGTTTTGAATCTTGTTAATGTACTGCGTTTTACTTTTTGAGAGAGAAGTAAAATAAATAAATGTATATTAATGTAAAATGGATCATCTATTGGAAGCTTGTAATATGTTCTATGGAACAAATAAATTATCAGAAATTTGCTAAGGAAGTTGAGGTTGGTGTTTCCTCAAACCAGTTGCTCTTGGGACCTGCAGAATTGGATGTCCTGGAGTATGTCTTTGCATACAGAGGAAAAGGCACAAGGAGTTCTCATCAAATGAAGCTGGATGTGTTCTTCAGAGGTGACTGTACAGCCTGAGACAGTGAGTGAAAGGAATGGTAATCTCATGTAGCTGAGGAATTAAATTCCTTTCAAACATGATCACAGTGCTATTACTCTAAATAGCGATAGGAGTACATACGTGTTGCTTTCCAGCCTGGAGGATCCTAATCCTGCTCTATACTGAGAATGTAAAAAGAAATATTATGGAATTATGGAACTAGGTGCCAATGCTCTAATTTTAGTATTTTACTCTTATCCAAAAAGCTGTTAAACTCCTACAGCTGGTAGAATCTTTACAGTTGCCTGTAGAAGCAATGTAGAATTACTCAGCTCCTCTATGGATCTATGGAGAAAGGAGCTGGCACCATGGATGCCAAATGTTAGTAGCATGCCTATCTTTCATTGAACATGATAAACACGGACAAAAGTCCCCCATGCATGAACACGTATATAAAGAGCATGCTGGAGGCTACCATATGGTACAGAGCTCAGATTTTGCATTGGCTTAAGGACATAAGGAATGCTTACATCTGAAAGCAACTAAGCAACATTTACCTATGTGAGAAAATAAGTATTCTCAACTGGCTATGAATTTAACAGATTATTCTTTTTGGCAATAGAGACATAAGGAACAGAAGGAGGAAAAACCTGAGACTGTGGATATCTGAGATCAAAACCACTGTTCACCCGACATCACTGGGATAATCCACCTTCTGCTTGATCTTGCCAGACTGCCACAAAGCATCATGAATTATGTTGGAGGTGGAAGCAGTAGACAGTGCCATGCACAAAGCCATGGCAGTTGGACCTCTGATCCTTCTGTGATGGATATGAGCTGGACTTTAATTCTCATTCCCAAAGGCACAGTTGCAAATTTGAACTTCTTTAAATTAAAAACATTTTCTTAAAGTTATAGGTTTCTTCTACACTCAGACTGCCACTATTCCTATGCTTTTACTAGCCTGGTGCTGTTTTAAATATAATCTCTTCCAAATAATGACGATTTAGAAGATAACCAAGGAGTGAAAAGACTTTCATATTAAAACAGGCTGGTAGGGGTGTTGTGTCAATAAGGACATTAGGGGCAGTGATCCCTTTTGTGCTTAATGGTTGTTGACATGTACAGAAAACTGGCCTTGTCGTTGGAGATAAGATCAGCTCTTCCAGTGCTGAGTTCCTAAGAATGGTACTGTGGTATAGCTCATTGCACTAGGGCAAATAATGTTTTAATGCCTATTATAAGGGTTTCTCTATACCTTTCCTTTTCTTTCTGTAGAAGAATTAATATTTCTATAAAAAATAGAAATTCTTGGTGGATTTGACTAAGCTAGCATCATTTACTGATTTTAACAACAACATTTACTGATGCTAATGAACCATGGGTTCCTTCATAACTGGTCATAATTCCGAATAAAAATATGTCATTTGTTTTTCAGAGTGAAGCATTCTTCATTTTATCCTATGTTTCAGCTTACAGGATTTATTAGTATTCAGTTGTCATCAGACTGAATTCTCCCACTTACCTTTACCTAAAACAGGCTCTTTTTCTACAACATCGAATAACTTAAATGATTTCCCTTGATATCAAACCCAGATTAGTCAGATGTGAGAACAAATAAGAGACCTTCTGGCTAACTGCAAGTAGCTTGTGTCCTGCTGTTCAGCATTTACCAGGAACATTAGAGATATCAAGTGAGTGAGTCAAGTGAGTGAGTACTAGCTCATTGCCTAATTTTAGTCTAGATAAAAGTGGCAATTCACACAAATCACTGCATTAAATGGAACTAGCTGGATACCTCTGTGGTCATCGTTGTCTATATCATATTTTAAAAATTTCTGCAATACAAAGGGTTTAAAACACTTTCTGGATTTAAAGGTCATCTCCTGATGTCCTTTACCTGAGACATGACATATTATAGGTATGTATGTGCTCAGCACAATTCAACAAGAAGCAGAGAGAAAAAATTATCTTCTAACCATGGATCTGTAAAGGCTTTTGCCTTTAGCACAAATGAGAGAGTACCGAGGATTATGTCATTTATACTGGTCAAGGATGGACTCGGAGATTAGGTTAGCTGCCATATAAGATGTCTTTCCCTTTTTCTTCTACATGTGGCTCTCTGGATTTGGATAGATTGGACTTGTTCATAGCTTCAATATGAACAAATCAATTAGAGAAAATTTAAACACTGGATAGTGCAGAACTAAGCTCTGTAGCTTCAGTAGCTGCTACATTTAATGTAAAATGTTAGGTAAAATTTTAAGACTGAGTGATTTAAATCAAATCCAAGCTTTCTAGTCCATAAACTGTTTCCAATGTCTGAGAAAAACAAGCGTCTAGTGGAGTGAGCAGGAAAATGGATGCAGATAACACTTTTCCCCTTATTCTTCTGCTATTACTATGTAGATCTCTAGCATATTCTCCTCAGCCATCCCCTATTCTGAAGATATCTAACTTACAAAGTCATTCTCCATGTAGAAACCATTGCTTATTTTTGATCACTCCTCTTGCTCTCCTTAAGCTCTTCTATGTTCTTTAACTTTTGAGATATAAGGACCAAGACTTCATAAAGCAAACTATGGATTGACATAGGGGCCTAATAATGTTGTCAGTTTGTTGGTTTATGGTTTTTTTTTCTTTTTTTTTTTTTTACCCGTCTTCTATTCCTTTCCAAATTAGTTCTAACACTGACTTGTTGTTGTTTTGGTAATTACTGAAGTGAAGCTGTTTTGGAACTGCCTATGATAAATTTAGGATTTTTCTCCCTTGTTGTAACAGACATCTCAGACCCCATCATTTTAAGCACAGAGTTATAATAGGTGTTTTTTTTTCCCCACATTCATTCCTTAAATATAGAGTTCAATATACCAAATTTCATTTTATTTGCCATCGCTTGACTTCATAAGGTTGTTCTGACAATACCTTGACAGTGAATGCATATCTTTGGAGATGCCATTCAGGCTTTGCAAACTCTTTTTGGTGTCCACATTCACTGTCAGGCAGTGACAGTCAGGTAACAGGGTGCTCTGCAGAAAGGGCATTTAATGGTGGAGAGAAGCGTGAGGCACAGCAGTGTTGCACTTCTCATCTTTGGCTGTGGGCACTGTTGCTAGCTGTCGAATCACCTGCCTTCTGGCCTCTGCCTCTGATGATGGAAGCTGGGATGGAGATAGAGAAAAAGATTATAATAAGGTCCAGTGAACTTCTTTGTCCCACTGTGGCCAGAAGGTACTGTCTATAGCAAAGAAAGTACCTCTGTGTGTTTACAGGTGTCTGGAGTTTTTTCTGCTACTTGCTTGTTTTTATTCTCATGGTTGGGCTCAGGAACAGTATAAACCTTTTTTAGGTGCTGAGTGAATTGAAAGACCATTGGGTTCAATGCATGTAGAATCAATATTCCCTCAAACAGTAAGCATTTGTCCTGCAACAGATTTTAATATCCATTCCCATAGCTATCACAGGGAAGATAAGACAGGAACATAACCTTCCAAATGGCAAATCAACGTGCTCACATGTTTCAGCCTTAAATATTCATGAATATTTCCCCCCTTGTTTCTTTGAAGAGTTTTGACATTTACTTAAGTAATTACTGTCACCTCTAAATGGCTGCCCATATTTTGTCCTTTTGTAAATCCTTCTCCAGTATTATTTATGCCTTTGTTTCATCTTAGCTCTTTGAGCTGGGCTTTATCGTGTCTGCCAGGTGTACTGTGCACACACATCCTGAATTAATCTCCCAAGTCTGTCAGTGTGTAAGGAAGTTCATTTATTCAAAGAAGGCGGGAGGAGTGAGGGGAATTCAGCCTGAGATATCCTGGTCTTGGTTGTTTTTGTGAATTACTTTACTTATACTGGTCAAAAAACTGCTTTCCATGTGAATAGTTTCAGCACAAGCAAAAACAATGTCAGACATGAGTAGCCTTGAGTCAAACCCTTTGCTATCAACATGCCTCAAAATAAGCTGATTAATTCTTAAAAATCTTTTATTTCAAGAGCTTTGCTGCACTGCACATACTCCCATCATGCAAAATCTCATAGCAATGTCCTTTCCCATCACAAGTGAGACACTTGGTTCTGCAGCTAGGCTCTGCAACACATCTCATACTTGCATAAGTAAATGCCTCCTGAGAGAAGTTTAGTGTTAGATTTCCACAGCTGAGCAAGCAGATTTATAGGTGCAAACCAATGTGAATGGTGGTGCAGTTGCATGAGCCTTCTCCTTTGTGGAGATGGGTGGTCTGACCATGGGCTGGAAATCTGACTGGCTGGGAAAGTTTGGGGTGTCAAGTGGAGATTGAGCATCTTGGTGATGATCTGGTACCTCAGCCCTAACACATTGGTGTTAACCTGACAATATTCACATTTTAAAAATCAAGACTGCGGAATAAATTTTTCAAGGAGTTGAAAGAAAACTGGAAGGTCTTCTCATGCAAGGCAGGCTCATCCAGACTCAGTGAGACTCTTCCAGGTGATTTAGAAGAGCCTGGCTCTCCATTTAGACGAAAGAGTGTCTCCAACTGTCTATTTTCCAATTGGAAATGAAAGGTAAAAAAGAACTGGGAGGGAACTAATTATAAGTGTATGCTGAATAAACCAAAGTTTCAAAATTTTTGAAGAAATATGTAAAGCAAAGCTGCTCACATAAATTGGTGAAGACAGTCTCGAACAGATTTCGCCAGTGCACAGTGGAGGCTGTGTAAGAATTCTTAGATCTTGCTGAGAAGGGAGGTCTGTGGAAATGCTTTGAAGGCATCTAATGAATAAAGTCAGGAAGAAAAAACTGGGAGACGCTAGAGAAGAATCATGCTGGATATACATTATTACAATGGTCTTTGATGTGTGTTTTGGATAAAGCGTTGAGAGAGAAAAAAATAAATGTAAAAAAGAGAATGAAAAACCCAAGAAACTTATTTCTTATTCTATACAATGACAAAGATTGTTTCAGTTTAAATTAGCCACTACAAACTTTATCAGTTCTGTCTTCAGTGGATATAAATTAAGTGACTGTTATGCCAACAGGTGTTGCCTAAAGCTATAGTGATGGTATCCATTATGTCTTTTTTGAGCTTGATTGCAGTGTAACTTGAAGCCTGCTATTTTGGGGGAATTTCAACTGGAGGGAAAAAAAATGATTTAAAGAAAACATTTTGTTTTTTTTTTTTTAAATTTATCTCCAAGATATATAAGGGAAGTCATTATAATGACAGACAATATTGTTGGATTTTCAGTCAAGAAAACAACAGCAAACATGGGAAATTGAATGAGTGAACTTCTGACAAGTCATATTTCTCATTTTTTAAAAGCTGCAAACACGTGATACTATTCTTAAAAGTCACACAGAATGGTCCACAAAGGGATGCATCTAACCTTTTGATGTCTGTCAAATGTTTATTTTCCAGCAAACAGCTTTGTCATTTCTTACACTTTGAAATACCTAGCCTACATGCTGGACAAGCTGCCCTGGTCAGGCCTATTCCATCTTGGTGCTTTGAGCTTTGTCCCTTCTGCTTGTACATCCACAGATCCCAGACAGGTAGACTTGCAAGCCCAGGGCCACTCAGGTGACTGCCCTCAAGCAGCAGCTGTGAGAGTTGTTTGTGGGAGGGTGTTGAAGACAATTTTGCATGTTGGTGTTTGTTGGTGTGCTGACCTGTGTGAGAGATAAGCAGCCTGGCTTCAGTCGCCTGTTGGGAGGGAAGGGAGGGAAAAGGGTGGGGAGGCAAGCTTAGCGGGATCACAGGAGAAGTCCTCCTGTTTCCCCTCTGTTGAACTGACTGTAAAAATGTCTGCGGGCCTGTGGAGCAAGAGGGAGGATTTATTTCTCTTTATGCATGGTACATACAGGAAAGAACTTTTTATCAGGAGCAAGCAACAGGAATCAGCCTAGAGGAGAGAGCGTAGGCTAGTTTTGGTTTTCCTCTGGAAATTGTGACGAAGAAAACCTTTTTAAAATTTCCCTGGTATTCTTATATCACCTGTAGGGAATCTTTTAATCTCATTTTTTTTGTGTTGTACTTACTATTGTTCTCTTTTGCTCCTTGTTTGCTATTGTGAATATTGCATTTAAAAAATACAGAAAGAGAATAATAGCTGGGTTTCCTCTGTGTTATATTGCCTGAATGGTCTGTGTACATTTATGTAAACTCCTTTATTTGTCCTATTTGCATGCTGTGGGCCTTCAAGTAAGTCTTCAGTAGCTACTAAAGAAATAAAATAAAATAAAGAAAATAAACTTATAAGCTTATAATAGTATTTACTGAAAGAGCCTTTGGTTCTTAACTTGCAGTTGCAGACAAAAGCTCTCATAATCTTTTTCATTTTCCCTTTCTGTGGATATATGTGATTAATTTATTTCTGTCACAAGCATTTATGGAAAATGAAGTTGAAACTTACTTGCTCAAATGTTTACTTAAAGCATATTTAAATTCTTTCTCCATAAGCAATTTTCCCATCAGATAATCATCAGACTTGGCACCTCTGTTCCCTGAAACATTACAATCTGTTGACTTATAAGCCTGTCCCTGTGGCTCAGCCATGCTCTGAGCTCTGGGTTTATTTACCAAACAGACCAAACACAGTTTTCCTTGCCTCTGCAGCAGAGTTCATATCAGATGCTGTGGAGTCAGTTAACAACCTTTGTGTGGAAGAAGAAAGAGAGAGGGTTGTTTTGTTTTTGTTTTTTATTTATTTTACTGTTCTATGTTGAGGACATGCAACTCCTGCCATCTTCAAAGGATCAAGACAATTTGTGAGTTAATAGACCAGACATGATTGCACTAAAGCAATTTCAATCTGAGTTTATGGAAGTAAGCTATACTGGCAGGTTTATGAACCAAGAGATCATAAGGTTGCAGTGATCTCAGGTTGCATGTTTGATGTTTCTGTGCTGAGAAAATTGCCCAGCTTCCAGAGGAATAGAAATCATAGCTGTGACACTCTCGTTACTTTTATTTTGTATGTGTGTTCCATTGCTGTAGGCCCCAAGTCTTCAGGGTCTTTAAAGGCTTTAGAACAGCTTTAAAGGCTTTAAAACAGCTTTAAAACTCTACTGAATCAGTTTGGGCTTGGACCATGACTGAGGGAAAAAAATCTTCTACCATTCCCTCTCTTCAGTTTTAAATGCAATGCATAGTAATGGAAGAACCTTCCTTTAGAGGGTAAAGTCTCTCTGTTGGGTCTTACTTTGCTTGGTGTCTAAGAACCGCATACACTAAGTGAATGCAAATTGATTATACTCTTTACTACAGCATGAGAAAGGTAACTTGCTGGGGTTGATTCCCATGTTCAGTTTGTGCCTTCAGATCATTCTGGCAATGCCAAAGCAACTGCAAGCCTATCTAGGTAAGCATGGCTGATGGCTGCTTTGTGCTTCTGAAGGAGTGTAAACACAGCAGAGCTTGCTGGTGACTGTACCACATTGTAGCTGTGAAAGAAGCATGACCTCAAGCCCAATTCCACCCAAAGATGTGTAATGTCTGTCTGCTGGTTGTGAGGATGCTCTTTTCAGCCCTTTGACTAAATCTGCCTGGATCCCTGGATGTATGTGTCTTGTGGTGACTGAGTGTGAATGCCAGAAAAGTCTGTTTCTTCTTGGTTCGTTTGATGGAACTCAGAGGCAGGAATATTAGAGATATGTGTTACAGCACAATGTAGCTTGTGCTGCATTTATTGCTCCCCCTCCTCAACTAGACAGGGGAGACAAAACATAAGGCTCATAGGTCAAGATAAGGACAGGTAGTGGAGATCATTCACCAATTATTATCATGGCCAAAACAGACTCATCTTGGGAAAATGAATTTAATGTATTATCAATCAAATCAATTCATGTTTTCATCAATCAAATCAGAATCATGTTTTCAGTTGGGATAGAGTTAACTTTCTTAATCTTAATAGCAGCTGGTATAGTGCTATGTTTTGAATTTGGGATGGGAATAGTGTGATAGTGCACTGGTGTTTTTGGTTGTTGCTAAGCAGTCAAGTCCTTTTCTGCTCCTCACAACTGCTGGAAAGTAGGCTGGGAGTGCACAAGAATTT
>JAOXNG010000001.1:134073627-134086867 GCA_028566535.1 Scolopax minor | reverse complement strand
AACTGTTGTGCTCATGTCCTCACTCAACTCCTCTAATAAATGCTTAGATGCAAGGGTGTAGCTACGTGTTTTTTTATAACAACTTCCATTGAAACTAGGTTAATTAAATTAGTGTTGATAATGTTTTTCTTTTGATTGATATGAACTGTCTGGGAAAACTCACTTTCTACTTGTTTGCAGCCGCATCTGTACCAGATTGTACGGAGGCTGAGGGATCTGTACTTTTATTTCAATGTATATTGCAACATTTTTATTGCATTCCACAGGTCCTCCAGTAAACGTTACTTGCAATATTTTTATCAACAGTTTTGGATCAGTCACAGAAACCACAATGGTAAGTGCTATGAAGCCATTGGCAAGAGAACAACAATACTTAATATATGTCATGAACACAACCTGTCAATTTTTCTATTTATTGTTCAACTTGCAGGTCCTCCTGTAAATGTTACCTGCAACATATTTATCAACAGCTTTGGTTCAATAGCAGAAACTACAATGGTGAGTGGGACTGGTCATTGAAGCCATCTTGTGAAGGGGTGGAATGTGATGTAGAATCAGGACACGGACATGCTCAGGACACAGAGGCATTTACTAAGTAATTAAGCTACTGAAAACCTAAAAGCTGACTTAAAAAAATATAAAATAACTATATAAAGAGATATATAAATTATTAAACTCAACTATCAAGTATAAATGTATATATATAGTGGCTGCAGCATAGCCTGTAGTGGCTGTGATGGCAGCGAATATAGATGTAGATGTGTGCAAACCAGCTTTCTCAGGTTTTATTAACACTGAAGAGGCAGAGGAATGGCTGGAGCTCAGCTGTGAGGCTCCCTGCCAAGTATTCCATATTTTGAGTGGGTCTTACACCACATGCTGAATTATCTGCTGCTGCAGACTGTGATGACAGAGCTACTAGAACTGTCTTGTTTAACTTAGCTAAATCTCTGTGACTTGCAGCCACACCAGTAACTGAAGTGAGTGCGTAACCTGAGTCAAATGACTAAAACACATAGCTAATAAGGAGATTTGGGTATTTTGAGGGCTAAATTGGTACAAGGCAGTGATAGGATCCAAGCTGACTGAAATGGGGTGATTAAATTTAAAGAACACTATCAGTCAAAAAAAAAAAAAAAGCCAAATGAAAATTCAGAGTTTTAAATAGATATAAAAATAGTTCAAATTTTCAAGTTGAGATTTTTTTTTAAAATTGGCAAAATTTAGGATTAATGAAGTCAAGCTAAATAAATGGAAATGAAAATTGTAGTCCAACTTTTTTTTTTTAAGTCCAGAAGTGAATTTTCTTTATTTTCAATATTTGCTAAGAAAAAGGAAAAATGATTTTTCTCAGTGCATTTAAAAAGATGCAGAGATTTTTAATCTTCTTTTTCAAACAATGAGCAAAAAAGATCAGTTAGTTATTCAAGCATACACACACCTGACTCCTGGGGTTAGTCCATAGGAAGCCTGTTGATGGCTTTCTAATAATGATGTGATAGCCCCATAATAATTATCAGGTACTCATCTGGAGGAAGTGGGTTAAACCCATTCTAGAAAGCATCTCGTGAAAAATCTCAGCTTGACTTTGAACTCTTTAAGTCACTACTGCAACCAAATAAATTAAGAATGACCTCCTCTTCGTCGAAATTTTGCAGGAGTTATTCTCGTTGCCTCAGGATGCTGTGGGCAGCTATGGACACTTCTGAAGCAATTGAAATGTAGTTTCACAGCTCTTTCCAAGGATTCCTACACAGTGTTCAGGTCTTTATTTGCTGAAGCCAGAGGCAATAAAGGTGCTTAGCATCCTTTAGGACTGAATTCATGGCAACTAAAAATTAACTTGCTACCCATGAAAGGACTTAAAGTATACTACAGAACTACTTTTGTATAAAATAACATAGATACTGCCTAGTAATCCTTGCATTATGAAGATCATAGCTAACTAATTATTTTATTTAATATTAAAATACTTATTTTAAACTCATTTGTAATTCATGCCACCATTTTAGAAAGTGGTGCCTAAAGGCATGTAGGAACACAAATCTTCTGCTCCTACGTAATTTTATTTAAAAAAACACCCTGTTTTTTAATGTTTTCTAGAGATAAAGGGTGAGTAGGTGAGGTTGCTTTCTTAAATAGTGTGGGAAAGACTCTTTTATAAATGACAAGTTAAAACATAAAGAGGTATAAAATAAACTGAGATGTTAATGTTTTAGAGTATATATCTAGAATATTTTAAAAACAACTTGAAAGAAAACTAAAATAAAGTTTAAAATGTCAAGGAAAAAAAAGTCTCGATATTATATAATTGTCAACAGACTTAATTTTCAGGGTTTTTTGGAAAATTTAATCTGTTTTCATATGTTTAAAGAATTCTGAGAAGATAGCTATAAATGTAGCCTTTTACCCAGCCATGTTTGTTGATCCTAGCATGTAGAGGCATCAGCATAGTGTTAAGTAGCAAAAATCCTGCACGTCACTGGCTTTACAAGATGGCATTCAATGAAAATATTTGCACGACCTAATGCTGATTGCATTAATTAGACTTCTTCATTGCTTTGATTAAATCCCCTCATTGCATTTTACCTTCTATCAAATATGTTAATGTGCACCTTTCCAATGTTCATTAACACATTCTGCTGGAAGCAGCTAAACATTCAAGTAGATGAAAACAAGGACTATTGGCTTTATTATTTTGCTTTGTTCATAATATCTGCCAAAGTTGTGGAAAGATTTCTCTTAGATGCATTTTAACGGCTTGATATTGATTTTCTTAATGCTATCACTTCTTTAATGACTAGTGTGACTAGTTTTAGGATGTTTTAAAACTGCTCTGAGAGGCAGACATCAATTACTGCTCCTCCTACTTCGCCTTTCTGAAATAGAGGTTATCATGTGGTAAAAATGTTGGCATCCTTTGTGATAAATAATGATTTTTGTTCGACTTCTAGGATTCATTTTTCCCTATAAAATGCTCTTGATGGTTTTGGCATAAAACTAAAAGATTCATTTAAAACTCTGGATTGTAAATTCAAACAGCAGCTCATTTGAAATTCGGGAGATGAGAACTTTGTTAGAGAAGCTTTCAGTAGGAGAAGTGAACATGGCAAATAAACAGTATTACAGACTTACTAAATTCAGTAAGCCAGGTTCTCAATTACATTAGCAAGAATAGCTTCTGTCTTCTGATTAGGACAGAAAACAGGATGAAGTTCATCCCTGTGTGAAAGACCAGCACAACTCTTAATGTCCAATATATTCTAAAAGCTAGTCTTTCATTAAGAAATAAAACGGGATTTTGTGCTGGTTGTCTCCAAACAGATGAATTCCATGGAGTTTTGATGAGTTTTGCTGTCAAAAATCTAGAAAACAAAATGTATATGTATTAGTCTTTCTGCACTATAAGGCACATATGGGACAGTATCACAATCAATATTTTTTTTCTCCAAAAGAACTGGTTTGTTTCCATATCAGAATGATGTATATTATACCAAAATAAAAACAGTAGAAAAAAAGAAAAAAGTCCAGAGTCAAGATGGAATTGTTGGCAATATTCTTCGTTGATTCATTTGTCTTTCGTTTAAGCCCTAACTTGCAAAGAAAGAGAAAAATACATTCCTGAGTATCTTCACTGAATAAAACAGTTATGCCAGTGAGCTCTGTATCTATTTTTGGAAGCATTCACACATGCAGTATTCAGCAGAAAATTCACTGTACAGCATGACTGCAATGGAGTATCACAGATGAGTAATCTACATCAGGCTGGGCAGAGTCCCAAAGAATTCAGATGTTCAGTGTTGCTAATGACCAGGATATTTTAGCTATCAGCTGTAGGAGAAGTTAAAAGCAGTTTGTACATTGATGAGCTAATTGTTAATTACAGAAATGACTAACTGTGAGAACATTATTATTGTCGTTATGCCCTATAATCAATGACTGACACTATGCAGCAGGTTCTCTGTTGGGGTAAATGCATCAAACTGCAGTTGTGTTTTGAGTACTAATGTTAGCCAAAAAAATTTGCCATTCCTTTTAAAATTTTAGGAGCAATAAATCTTGGCTCTGTCTGGCTGTTTGATATTATCTTCCCACTAGAAAAAAACATAATTAAAAATCAGCTTGTTAGAACCTGATTAATTCACATGTATATTTTTAACTGCATAATAGTCTCCTACTGAAGCCATTGGGGACACCTTGCATGCTTAGGTACATGGGTAAAAAAGTGCTTTTCCACCACATGGCCTTGAAACAAGTCATTAAACCATGGCTTTTGTGTTAGCATTCATATTTGTTTCAAAAGGGAGAGCAGTCTCTTTGGCAAGCCCCTCCTATACATGGAAGGCCAGATGTTGCCTCAGACATCTGACTCAACCTCTGGGCAATCAATGCTATTGGAGGGGAAGATGGAAGGAAAGCTAAGATCTAAGACGAGCATCAGTTCAGAGAGAGAAAGCAGCACTGAAGAGCAAGCGGAGCTCCCCTGAACCCCCCTGAGACCAAAGGGATCCAGAGCTTTGCTGAGGCTCTGAGCGGTGAAACTTGTGGCCATGGATTTGCATTTCTATATAGATTCCTATAACACAAACTAAGTATATCTGTGAATTGAGTCCTAAATCTTCAGATAAATCTACTAAACCTAATCAGATAAATGTTCCTTTAGTATGTTAGTGTTACTCTGATCTTGTGGCTTAGAACAGAGGAAATCTGTTTATCTGAGTTGCCTTGAGCTATTGCTGGCATTGGTGTTGCAACTGAGATTAAATCTTCAGGTCCGGACTCCCTGTTCAGAGCTGTGGTGCTGTCAGAAAGAATTTGTGGAGCAGGTGTATTCGCAGTTGTGTAGGAGTACATTACTACCATCCACCCACTTCTACCCTCAGGAACTTGCAAAATACACAGTATAGTCTGCTCCATGTTGTGATACCATTCTCAGGAGAATTTTTTTTCAGAAGATAGTTACAATGTTAACACATGAAAAATAAATTCAAAATTTCTGCCCATGATTAGCTCTGTGTAAATACACACCCCTTTCAACTGCTTATACCACAAGCATAGAAGAAAAAAGTAATGATGGCATTGTGATGTGCATGTATATTTCCTTTTCTTTTTCTTATTAAAAAAAAAATATTTTTATATGATGGAGATGCCCCATCCCTGGAGGTGTTCAAGGCCAGGCTGGACGGGGCTTTGAGCAACCTGCTCTAGTGGAAGGTGTCCCTGACCATGGCAGGGGGATTGGAACTCAATGATCTCTAAGGTCCCTTCCAACCCAAAGCATTTTATGATTCTATGAGCAAAGTTTTCAGTTAGGTTTTACTGCTAACATTAAGGCTTGCAGAGAGAAACCATTGCTAAGATTATCAGTGTGATGGGTCTGATATAACTGAAAAAGATAGTGTAACCCTACTGGCATTATTTACACTTTTGGTATAATATATATCATCACATGCAAGCTCTTCTATGAATAAAGATTTTTCAGACTGGTTTTTTGTTATCTAAATCACCAGCTACTGAATTTCATGAAAGCACACTTATTTTTAGATATTTCTAAACAATTTATTGATTTGAATTTTTAATGATTTGTATGTCATGGGGGGAAAAACCCCTCTGCTTTCTACAGACTTCAATATATATCTTATTTTAAAGAAACACTAAAAGCATTGCACAAATAATTGTAGCAATTTTATTCTATCAGCAGTTGCTGATGACAGCAACTTGATTTTCATTCTGCAGAAAAAAAAATAAAGTGCTTTCCTGAGTTTATAAAAAAACCTGCCCCATATAAACTTATAAGACACTCTAAGTTTCCAAGATGAAGAAACAAGGGAAAGTATGCTTAGGGTTAGTGTATCCTCACAAGATGTGACATTTTATAAGCTCAGAACTGCAAGTAGATATTTGATCTTTGACTGTATGAAACAACAGCACCATAAAAAGTACAATGGCTTGTGAAAAGCAGGTACATATTTCTGTAAGTATCTTTAATAATTATGCTATTCTTGGGACCTCTCTCAAGTCTGTTATTCTCTAATTAGTAGACAATCTTGTTTTGATTCACATCTACCCAACAGCAACTTGAAAATGATAAAGGAAAGAAGAAAAATCATGTTCCTAGTGAGATTGTAAATCATCATCCCATCGGGTTCAAAAGCTGTAACAATTTGGGTGTCAGAAATGTTCTGTCAGGGTGGGAAATGCTGAAGCTTGGAGGGGCTTGTTCACAGAATCTGCATATTGGGCAAGCTGCTGCCTTCAGCTCTCATTAGAGTAAGACCATTTATTTATATTTCAAGGATGATAAGTTCTTTAGACTATGCAGTTCAGTGGCTTAACTATACACAAGTTAGCTCATACATTTTCCAAATCAAGACCACAGTGCTGCCATTTTTATGTTCTGCAGCTACCATAAAGCAAATCCTAAATATCAGGGGTTTGTACAGTTAGTAGAATTATTTGGTAATATATTCCTTCAGATAATATAATCAATATGAATACTATTACTTTCAGATGAAGCGTAGATATATTTCTAAGAGTGTTCACAAGGAAGTTTAATGTATTAATTTCAGGTAAATATGTTATAATAGCAGGGAAATCTGAAGTTCTTATTTGTTGACTTTAGAAATTTGGAATAAAAACAAGTATTAACACCTTTCCATTCCCTTCAGAGAGCTTAGACCCTAAAAGCTCTTTTCACACTCCCCTTTAATAGCCAGATCTTGACATAGTGTTAATGTTGGTTCTAAATGAACCTCTAAGTAATTGGTGCCTTTCC
This sequence comes from Scolopax minor, assembly GCA_028566535.1. Classification (NCBI taxonomy): domain Eukaryota; kingdom Metazoa; phylum Chordata; class Aves; order Charadriiformes; family Scolopacidae; genus Scolopax; species Scolopax minor. Next base: position 134,080,092 of record JAOXNG010000001.1, on the reverse strand, counting down.
CAGTTGTGACTAGCAGACCACTGAGCAGAATGCAATTAGAACAATTTTAATGGGAAGCAGAGAGGGAGGAGTGAATGAAGAAACATACAGAGAAAAGCATACACAGTAGACAGAAGAAGGATAAAAACAGTAAATAAGAAGTGCTGGTTTAATTTCTTCTATACAAATCTGGCTTCACTGGAATTACCAACTATTCACAAGTACATTAGAAATAATTGATTTACATATTGAAAGCAATTTATTTAAATTAGTAGTTTTATAGAATCTTTGTTGAAATTATGTGTATCTAGCTACAATGCTTTTTGACTTCCTAAGTACCTCTGAGTTAATCCATAGCATTTGAAAGAGGGTAATATTTAATATTGGAGGTTGCAGTTAATATTTTTTTATCACTGCAGTAATTTTGATTTGGAAAATGTACCAGTTGTGTTTATTTGGTTCAATACAGCATTCAGACTGCTTTATTTTCAAATGACAACTCTTCAAAGAATAACATAAATGTTTGATGTAATGCTGATAGTGTAGTAAGGCTAAGAGCGTAAAGAAAGCTAAAGTAGGCTTCCAGTTTTGGTAAGTGGCTTAGTAACCTTTTTACATGGCATTTCTGTAGGACTACAGAGTGAACATTTTTTTGAGACAGCAGTGGAATGACTCACGTCTGGCTTACAGCGAATATCCTGATGATTCCCTGGATTTGGATCCCTCTATGTTGGACTCTATTTGGAAGCCGGATTTGTTCTTTGCCAATGAGAAGGGAGCAAACTTCCATGATGTCACGACAGACAACAAGTTGCTGCGGATTTCTAAAACTGGAAAAGTGTTGTACAGTATCAGGTAAACCAGTTAGTTTTTTTTTCTCTTCATCCCCTTCTTTCCCCTCACTTCCTGTTTTTCTGGATGCAACTACCTTTACAGAACATAATATAGATATTTAATTTTTTGTTGTCCCATGTGTACAACTGAAATGCGTCTTAATTATAGAAGGGTTAAAGGAAAATTTATCTATGTTCCTTTGCCAAGCTTTTGCAAAATGGTCTGTAACTGGCACAGCAGTACTTCTTAGTCACATTGGAAACTTGAAGCTGTCTAAAACTTTAATGTTACGCCTCAATAATTCCCATTTGCGTTAGTTGAAATTACTCCTTTTACAAAGAGGGGAAATCAACTCCTCAGTAGTTTGTGGGTTGTAGTTCAAAAGTATAGGTGAATAGTATTTTAAATGACTGCTCAACAACTGAAGTAAAAACATACTTGAAATGCAATAAACTTGACATGGAAGTCACTGGGTAATTAAATCTATCTATTCACATTTAAAAATAACTGAAATTACAGAAAATGTTTTTTAATACTAAATGCATTGAAGTATGTGTCATGTGACTGGATTTAGGCTGAATTAATAAACACTGACAAAACATGATTTGATATGATCTGATGGAATGGGATGTATGCAGAGAATCAGAATTGCATTGCACAGGCAACACCAGCAGCAAATAATCTGCAGTATTTATTTGACATGCAGCTTACTGTGCACCGTTAATTGCTTAATACCAGTAAAGATGCAAACACAGTAATATTGCTCTTACAACGTCTTTTTAGAAAGTAATTGCTGTTTCATTTGTATATAGGAATGCTTCTCAGCTTTTCCTTTCTTGCATCATGAAAAATAAACATAGTAGCGTTTGTTTAGCAGGATTTTTAGTGAATTTACTCATCTCTAAGGAAGATCAGTTTAGAAGGCAGTTGTTTCTGTCTGGGCATCTGTTTGAGACCTGCATTTTTGTTAAGGAACTATGATTGATTCAGGTTAAGGACAGCTGTGTTCTTTAGGATGCTAAATAAGTAAGTAATAACATGCCACTTCCTCCATTTATTTAATTCTTGTGGAAATTCCTTGATAAGACCCCAGTAATATTTAGGTGAATTAAGTAACGTGAAATGTTTAATGTTTATTGAGCAAGGTTTCAAACTGGCATACCTGAACATTTAGAGAAAAACAATAGGATACAAGGTTGAAACTAGCACTAGCAGAGTGATAAATATGCTGTCACTTACAAATATTTCTTCTTTCACCCTGGGAAAGGAATGAATTCATCTGTTTGTTTGAATGACATCAGACACCATCTTATTGGAGGCAACAGTACAGTTGGGTGCTGTTCTGAATGCAGATGGATAATTTTCTTGACATTTGTCCATGCGGGAAAAGTAATATTTTGAGCTGTCATATCACATTTGTAAAATTCTCACACCTAAATGCAAATTAATCTGAATCAGAGGAAACAGTATTCCAAGAGAGTACTAAGCAAGGCTCGTTGTTTCTCATTTGTATCACAAAGCAGAAATAGAGTCTTGGCACCTCTAACATAGTATATAATTTTTAATAGTACTTTACAGAGAAGAAAACTTTCTGGAGCACAGAAACTTTGTCAGAAGTAATTAGAAAAATTTGTCTTTGTTCTCTGAGCTAGATGCTCACAGATGGATGCATCTGTGTGTTGTCAGTCGCTTTTAATTGTGCTATGTGGAAACAAACAAGAATATTTTAGTAATTGGTGTCAATACATTGAGAATGTTATAATGCTGCCATTTTCACTACTGCACCAACAGCACTTTGCCTGACATCATGCTATTTAACATTTAGCCTTTAGTGTGCTGTAAATGTTTAAAGCACTCTGCAAAGATGTCTGAGAAGTAGCGGCGTAGGCTTCTTTGTCATATTTCCAAATTTAATAAAATCATGATCAAGTTAATCTCACATGCATATAAACAGCTCTCTGCATAAAATGAGTTTAGAACTGCTCCCAGTAACCAATGGGTAAGAAGCAAGGTGTGAGTATCATATGACAGTGATATTCCTCCTCCCTATATACTGCACTGAAAACATGGAAATATGCTTCACAGGAGGCACAAGTGACTTATGCTGTTCAATACTCTCAGAGGCTAATCCTGCCCTTTCTGAGAAGAATTTCGAAGGTCACCTGGAACAAGAATTTTATCGTCCATATTTTACTAAAACAAGATACTTATTGTAGAATATGAGTCCTCAGATAAGTCACAGAAGGGTCGGTGAGGGTCTGGCCCATGTGGTACCTCCACTGCAGTCTTTGGCTCTGGGAATTATCTCACTCCATGGTAACCATGAGGCTTTTCATCCTTCTCACAAGGCAGAATAAGCCATCCTGCATTTACTGGTGATGGTAGGCATGATGCAGATTTCCATCACAGTTCACCTAGTAATAATAATTTACAATGCTCATGCCTGCATACTTCTAGATCCTTATTTAATAATCTGGGAGTTGTTATAGAAAATAAATCCAGAGTCATCGATGGTTGATGTACCCACTTATGAATCACATAAGTCTAGGAGTCCAAAGCTATTTTTAGATATTTGTTGCATGCTCAAATGAATACCTTGGTATCTGCTTTGATCTCAGATATCATGCAATATATGCTATATAGAGCCCGAGGCTCTGCATAACTGGTCTAAACCCTTGGGTACTGCAGAGAGAAATAAAACCTTGTGGAGAGAACCCAGCACTAACCAATACCACAAATATATTGCCAGTAGAGATGTAACAACAGCTCTTGGAGGTGCATGTATTTTGGGAAGTCAGCAGTTATAGCAAATTATATTCAGCAAACAACTACACTTTTGTCAAGAACAGTCTCAGTTGCACTTTTTGGGCTGCAAAACACTTAAATAGTTACAACTTTTATTTTGAAGCTGCCTGCAGAGAGCAGTCAACAAAAAGTGTTTGTTATAGCAGCGTTCAGTAAAATTAGCTTCAGTTGTGTATATCTATATATCTTGTATGCTGAAAAAGCAATGAGAGTTAAAATCAGAACCCACACAATGTCACTCCCCAGATGCCTGTGACTCATCTGCTCCTGACCCTTGAACGATCTCTTCATGGACCCAGATTTTGTAGGGAGATATGCACTTGGAAAGAGTAGCAGTGCCATGTAATGAAACCAAGAATCCTGTTCCTGGCCGTCACATTCTTTATGACACCTGGAGTTTGCATTGTATTTTAAGTTCCAGAGGGAAGGATCATATCTCTCTGGCCCTTTAGGGACACCAGGAAAACGTTAAAAAACCTCATAAGAGATGTCACATTCTCTCCGAGCCACCCATTTGTGCTACCTGATTGCCACAAACTCATTTCAGGCTGTCAGCCAGCTCAGAATATTAGCATCTGCCAAAAGGCTTATTTTAGCAAAGTGATAGAAAGTGGAATGCTTTTATTTAAGGTTTGGAGGGGTTTTTTTCTGCATTAATTGCCTCCGCCTTTTAATATTTTCAGCGCATTTCAGCCATATGAGCTTGATGCAGGAGATAATATAACTCAACTGTAATATTGATCCATGGCACTGAACCTAGAACATATTGGTCAGGAAGGTAAAGAAGCTGTAACTCCATTTTTTTTACCTGCTGCTCCAGAAAACACTCCCATTTTTCTGATTAAGTTGTAGAACTGTGCTCTGAAATGTAGTGCCAGTGCATTTAGCTGGGAAGAGTTACAAAGCAGATTACTTCATATTTTTAAAATATGCAAGGATTTTAGAAGGCGTTGCATAATTTGACAAAGCCACTTGGAATTCTAGGCAGATTTGTGCAAATTCACAAATTACATTTCTCCCCCCATTTCTGTTATTCCCATCCAAAGTGAAACGAAATACCGAGGAATAATTTCCTCAGGTCTTTCAAAATACCTGTATTTCTGTCTTTGTTTATCTTCGTAGAGCAAGAAATGTTACAGTTACGTAGACAATTAGTTCTTTGTGGTTTCAACTCATCGTTAAATGTGACTATGGACAAAGGCAGACTGTCTGCTTAAGGGGGCAGTGCCCTGCTGTAGGGCATCACAAAGTGGAGGTAATTCAAGCTACCAGAATTCTTTCTCCTTGTGCAGCTGTTCTGGGAGTGATTACTAGCCCCTCCGTTAGGCAACAAGTAACAGGATGAGCTGGCACATCCAAAATCCTTTGCCTGCTTATGCAACCGCAGAGAAGTATCTGTGAAAACAGTGCATTTTATTCGCCATGCTATCTCCCGTGCCAGCTGCCCTACTCAGGAATTTCCAAAATCAGCTCTTGCTAGCGTGGCCAGAGCTAGGGAGTTGACATCCCCTGCACCCCCACTGCTCCACGCACCATTTGGGGTTATAGTACGAGTTACATCGCGAGCAATCTGTAGCACTTGTACAATTCTGCTCCCTGAGTGAAACTTTTTCAGTTTCTTCTGTACCTGTGTTCTTTGCTCTATGGGAAGGAAATAAAAAGGAGATTAAGGAAATACACAGGTAACACTAGTGATCCCGCTGCAATAGACTGTTCATAGCAAAAAAAGCCTGCTACGCTTCAGATGTTAGATCTTTAGTGTGGCTGCTACAGAATATGTTGCCTTGTGACGGTAAAGTCAGGCATGGGTTTTCTAAAACAATTTTGGGGTACAGAATTTATCAGCTGTATGATGAAGAAGCTTCATTTACACCTCCTAACACCGTTGTGTGTAAATCATCCATGGCCCAGCACGTTCTTAGCCTAGCAGAGCAGTAGGAAATGTTATGTTCTACAGCTCAGTGTATGCTTTAATTTGATGACTTCTATTTTATTTTACAACCTAATGCTGGGATTTAAGAGGATTTGGACTTTACTAGCAGCATTGTCTTTCCATGTGACAGATTAGCAGAGGGGGGAGCAGAGAGATTTATGATTGACATGGCTGTTTACTATGTAGGAATCCCTCTCTCTGACCTCACACAATCGTATTTATTAACCCAGCTGCTATCAGAATAATACCAATATTGACAAGGTGGGGATTTTCCCTTGAAAGTTAATCTCAATCAGCACAAGAATGCTTTCATAGAAAATTATTTAGTTCTCCCATTGGCAAAACTGCACACTGTCCCATGCTCATTGCCCTGACTTTCTAAAAGCATAAAACTTCTTTGTACACCTTAAAGTAACTTTCCCACATTAAAAAAAACCAAACAAACAATACAAAACCATTGAAGAATAACCAGTGCAGAAAGGGTAATTGCAATAGAGCACATATCTAAAGAAGTTTTGGGCTTGACAGCTATTATGTATTATAGATAGAAGCCTTATAGACATTACATAAATAGTGCTAGAATCACTAGAATTTATTAAACTGCACAATGTCACTGGGACATAGTGAATTCCCAAATTGTGGCTGCATGCTATGTGAATCCAGTGAATTTGACAAATTCATCTTCCCATGGGCATGATTACAATAATAACAATGGTTTCAGAGGCTAAAAAATTGCAGCCTTTTGTGGGACAGGCTGCCGTTCTCATTATGGCTGAACCCAATGTCCTTGAGTCCTGCTTTTCACCCATCCTTTTTCTTTCCTTTCTGCCCTTACTCCTGCCTGTATTGAACAAACGGGGGGAGCAATCTCCTTTGGATGGTTTCTGCACATCACTTAACAATCATTTCCAGTT
>JAOXNG010000001.1:134034837-134045771 GCA_028566535.1 Scolopax minor | reverse complement strand
TATTAGTGTTAATTAACTAGTCTTATTCTATCAAATCTGTTTATATTTCAGGCCTTCAGTTTCCATTTTTCTTAACTGAGTCTCCTTACCAGATAGGGAAGGGTCATGGGGTGATAGAATAATTGTCTGAATGACAACAACTTGTTGTGAGTTCCTCAAAGCATAGCAGTTGGAAAAGACCTTTAAGATCATCGAGTCCAACTATTAACCTAACACTGCCAAGTCCAGCACTAAATCATCTGCTCATCTCTTAAATACCTCCAGTGATTGTGACTCAACCACTTCCCTGGGCAGCCTTTTCCAGTCCTTGATAATCCTTTCAATGAAGAAACTTTTCCTAATATCCAATCTAAACCACCCCTGGGACAACTTGAGGCAGTTTCCTCTTGTCCCGTTGCTTCTTACTTAGAAAAAGAAATCGACTCCCACATCTCTACAACCACCTTTTGGGTAGTTGCAGAGCACGTTAAGGTCTCCCTTGAAAGTCTTTTTCTCCAGACTAAACAAATCCAGTTCCCTCAGCCACTCCTCATAAGACTTGTGCTCTAGACTCTTCACTAGCTTCATCGCTCTTCTTTGGCTCCAGCACCTCTTTCTTGTAGTGAGGACCCAAAACTGAATGTGGTATTCAAGATGCAGCTTCTTCAGTGCTGAGTATATTTTGTGATTTATCATCTCTTTATGTTGTTGTCTCTTGGTTATTTCCACAACCTAGGGTCCTAAAACAACAGGAAGTTTTGTTAGTTAAGGAAAACACTTCTGTGAAACCCCAAGTTCCCAGTACATCCATCTTGTGGAAATGTTTGCTTTTCTTTTATTCTACTACATAACCTTCAGTGCAACAGTTTAGATCTAAAATTAGCTGTGGTCTGTATATTGCACCATAGTTTTCATATGCAACTATTTAAATTTTCAGTTGCCATTGTTTATACATTAATTTGGTAACAAAACAGAACATTTGGTAGTTTACACTCTCCAAAATGGATTAAAATGCAAGAATTCTGTGACAACATTAAACCAGAAGTGCAATTCCACTTTACCTAACAAATAAGCACATGCTTTGCCAACTGCAGAGAACATTCCCCTCCTCTGAGAATTTTATCAAGGATATTGTACATGTTTAACACTTACGCTTACTGCTATATCACAAAAAGCCTTCAACTATTTTGCCATTGCTACTAATGCCCAGTACTAACAGGCAGATATGACAGTAGATAAGAGCAATGCATCTGGGATTTGAGTGTTAGAATGGAATTGGAGGAAAGTAATTTTCTTGCATCCTTTTTGCCTTTAACTCTCATTTCCGATGCTATGAATTTGGCCAAAAATTTGCAAATTGGTGGTTTCATACAAAACCAAATCTGCACTGGAAAAAAACTTACAAAACAATCTGTAATTGTAGCATTCATGTCACTTGTAGAAATGAACTTGAAATGAACACATTTATACAAATGTTTTCAAACAGCCATGCATCCTCCCCCCTCCTACCTCTTTTCCCTCCCACATAAGCACACTCCATCTGGAGTTGCCAGGATACTGTGAGGAAGGTTGTTTGTACAGGGCTCCCAGCTGTGCCCAGGTACAGAAGTGTGATTGCTTTGGAAAGGGCTTCTCTTTGCAGGTTTTTTATGCTGTGTCAGCAGGCTCGGGTGATATATATCAGAAATGAGGTATGGAAGACAACCTCTGTTAGTGCTTTCTGGGTGAAGCACATGAATAGGTAAGAATACACTGGAGCACATGCTTCTTGAGATTTGCTCCTTCCAGTGTGTCATTCACATTTGTCTCAGTCAAGCATCACCGAGCTTACCTGGTGTTTCTGGCTCTTAGAGAAGCAGCAAGGAAAGTGCTGACGTCAACTACTCTGCCCTCCAGCAGTGCACAGAGGTCCAAGTGATGCTCTGGACTCGTATCTGTGTATCAAAGTGCCAAAGTAGTCTATTGAAGAATAAGGATTTTGACCATATTTGGGGACTTTTTTAGCAGAATCTTAAATTTTATTTGAAAACACTATTTTGTGAAATTCAGGAAAGTTTTCTAGGGTCAGGATAATATTTTATGATCCCAGAGTAACTAGGAGACCGAAGTACAGAACTGGGAAATTGAGATCTCTGAGTCTGATAAAAATCAGGTCTGATTTTTATTCTAAATAAAGTAAAGACTAAAACTTAACTCCCCTGACTGAACAGAAATGTAGTCAATTGATGAGCTGAATTACACTCCAGAAATGTCTGTTCATCTCCCCTTATTGTAGAAATGGCAGGTCAGATATAGAGCTGTACAGATATATTGCAGTTAGATGAAATGACCTCCCCCTGCCATCATACGTATCTGCTGCTAGTGTGCTAACTACTGCTTTATTGGCTATTTTAGTTTGTGAGCTTCTCCTGCTACAGTGTCTCATGGAAAATATAGGCAGATAAGCATTTTGTTTTAACAACAGTAGAACAAAAACTGAAAAAAAACCAAACCAAAATAATAATCAAACTCCAAGTATTTCCAAGACAGAATTTTTATTTTCAGACTGTTACACATGCATGGCTCATATTTCAGGAAATATGTTCTGGAAATCAGTAAACTCCAGTTTTAGAAACTAAGGTGAACAAGCAATTACACATGACAGATGCTGTGCAAGAGGGACTAACTTGGTCTATGGGTGTGTCAGCTGTGAATGGGAATAGATGATGATTTTACCTCTTTATATAGTATTTTTATGACTAACACTTGGATATTGCCTCCATTATGTGAACAGGAAAGATAGAACTCATACCTACTTTAGAAAACTAAAATTTGTATTATTTGTGTAATGGTCTTGGATAAGGTTTTACTCTCACCTGTTTTTTGCTGAGATCACCAGCCTTTTCTTGAATTCTCTGTTTTCACATTCAGTGCTGAAATGCTTTGACATTGTCCTACTGTCTTATATGATAAAGCTCTGCATGGTCTGATAGATTCATGCAGGTAGCTGCAACCTATAAACATACACATCAGTTACACAAAGAACGACAGCATAGACACTGACAGAAATGATAAGGACAAGTTTCTGATTTTTCTTCCCTTTTTGTTTGTCATAAGGCGCAATCCAGAGCTGTCATCCAGGTGGCTAAATTCCTTTGCAAGAATTTAATTTCTTTTTGCTTTGATTAACTGAAAGTAAATTCCCAATCTAAACTAGCAACCAGAAAATCCATTTGCTCAGCTGTCTCCCGTGTGCTGTGGGTAAGCTCAGCAGCACTCGCTGGACACTGGCTCTCTTGGACACTGTCAAGGGCGGCACAGTAAGAGCCAGTGGCAAGCTGCATGAAATTCCCAAGCGCTGTGCTTAATCCATACTTGCTTTATAGCCCTCTGAGGTATACGTAAACTCTCTAGTCTACGGCAGGGCAAGTTATGTGAGTGAATCAGGTAGATTATGTCCAGCCAGTGCCCTCCTCTACCCATAATTTCTTGTACTGATATCGCGTGTTCAGTATCAAGGAGACAAATTGCTTATAGGTTCCTGAAAAAGCTCAGTGTCACATGAGGCAATGGCTGATGTGTTATGCTGGGTGCCTGAATTCATGCTGCACTTTGAATGGGAAGGGGCTGTGCTATATGGACGTTGGATAGTGCAGCCAGTGGTGTAAAGGCACACACCATGCAATATAGACATAGCGACCCCTGAATTGCAGGAGAAAACTTTCACCACCAACTTCCTACCGAATCTGCTTAAGAATGCAGTTTTGTGGGACAGTGAGCTAACAGACATGGGAAAGGTATACTGATAGATCATTTGTAGGTTAATTTGCTCTTCTGAAATGACATTCTCATACCACATAGACATATTCTATACTCCATAGTGATATCTGAGAATCAAAAGCAAATGGTTCACCTTATTTAGGGGTCCACACCGATCATTACTCGCAGCTTAATCCTTTAAATGTGTAAGTTCTCTATGTCGTTTCAGCACCAGTCTCACCCTTGACCCAATGAGAATTGGGGAATTCTAGCTCCTGCTGAAGCCTTGGAATGCAGCTCTCGGAGACAGTATGTCTCACCAGCTGTGAAATGTGCTGCAGGCATTTTCTGAGAGAGGCAAGACGCGATCATGTCTTAGGTCCAGCAGCACTTCAGGGACATGAAAGATATGGAATTAACTTCTTGCTCTGCCTAGAGCTTCTTGAAGAAGAAGCTTCTTGAAATGTGTTTAATTAAGTCTATTGTTATTTGTGCAGTAGCAAAAAGCCTCTTTTTTTCCTTCTCTTCTATTTCTCCGTCCCCTGATCTCTTGGCACTTTTCCTTTCTCCTACAGCAGGCAGTAGCTGGGAGGTAAGGCACTCAGCTGGTACTTATTTTTCTCTGAATCATGTTGAACATGACTCCATACCTGCTGAATATCTGGTGTGCTCCCATGATTCTCAACCTTCACCTACCCCTGGTCATTAATATAAAAAAGTTCAGTATCCTACTTGGCTGTTAGTGTGGACAACAAGCAGAGGCCATCAGTGAGTAGCTGTGGGTAACATTGCTGACTGTGGACAAGGTTAGAGATTACTCAGCCACTGGCAGTTTTACAGATTCTCTCTGTGCTGATGTGCTGACAGAAGAAGTAGTTTCAGTCCCTAAATCAAAGGCAGGGAAGTTGCATCCATAGCAAGTGCAGATAGGTGTATAACTGCTTTTACTTTTCTTTGCATCTCATTCCTGAATAGTTTAGGCATACTTCAGTTTGGTTTCTGAAGATCTTGTATGGCTGGAAATGTAAGGATATAGGAAGAGAGGACAGAATAGTCCTCAGCCTCAGAGTACGTGGGAATTGGATGTTGGACCCCTGGGTTCACATGAAGTATCAGCCAACATATATATGGGATTTATTCCTATTGTAACAAATACTGGAAACTTCAGGAAATAACAGTCTGCTCAGTCCTGCCTGAAAGGACCCAAAACTTGTATGAAGTCCCTTGTATCCACTTCAGAACCAGCCAAACAGGGCCTGGATGGAGAAGTTCACTGGTAGATCAAATGACACTGTTCTCTGTGTGTGCATATGTACTCTGCAGTTGGTGGCCGTGATATCTACATATTCACAGCCATGGTTTAATTAATCCTCTTATGGGTAGAACCTACCATGGCATTAAGACAGCAAATATTTTTAGCCTATATAAGGAGTCAGTTCTGCCTACTCACATGAACTCCTTTAGACTGCAATTTATCTACTGCAGGTCACCAGGATGAAAAAAGGAACTAAGATTTAGATTACAGTAATTAGAGCAAATAAGGACCTATGTGAAGGGACAAGAATAATTGGCGACTTAACCTTTTAGAGAAAAAGAACTATTTTGCTACATGCCAGTCTCCCTCCCTGCCCCCTGGGCAGATGTCCTACCATTTTTGATTGTGACTTTTATAAAGGTGTGAAAATAAGTCACGTTAACTGCTGAGTTTCTATGTCTGAGACTGATGGGAGCAAATGCCAAGACTGAGGAAGAGAACACCATGAGACAGGATTTTATATAAGCTTTATGAGAAGCATCACTCATCTCTTCTTCTTTTCAGATAGGTTTGTTCCATCCTTAGAACCATTAGGACAATAGCACACATTAATTTTTTATAAGTGCACAAATCCTAATAAAATCTGAAAAGTAAAAGTGAGGTGCCCATTATCCCCTCTCAAAGAAATAACTCAAACTGAATGTCTGCTGCTGATTTGTCTCTAGGTTCATGACTTAAGTATAGAAAGGCCCTATAAGGAACACTTGAGTATTCCTTCCTAACCTCAAATAAAGCTTTTAGCAATACTTCAATGCTTAAAATAAAAATAAATCCTTACCATGAAGTTCATATTTTTCTTCCTACAACTCAGTGAACTTCCACTTTCCAGAAGTAGAGGTTCAAATGTTGCATATGTGTGGGTCCAGGGGAAATGTCTGGTGGGGTGGGCAGTGGGACTGACAGCCTCACAAATGGCTAAGGGAGGACTGAGCTGTGGTAGCTGCTGTGCTGAAACTCCATTGGAGGAAGAGAGTTCAGAAACTCAAACAACGAAGTCTTTTAATGCTTTCCATTGCTACAGACTTTCTCTGAATCTTTTTATGACCATTTCCTGTACCTCAGTACAACTTTCCATCTGCTTCTTGCATGTCCTTTGGACTTCCTCCCTGCCTTCACCTTCACGAGCACAGAGAGCTGAACTGTTGAGACAATCTCTGAAACAGGTACCAGAGTTCTAGGTAAGACCTACAGGATGGTAAGGGTGAGAGCAAAGAGTCACCTCTCTCTCAAATAGTCAAGGGAGAAGGGCTCAACTGGGTCCTTTGTTGTACTTCTGTTGGTTTGTTGGGTTGTGATGCTTCCTCTCAGCGTTATGCTCATAAAGGGCCTCTTGTCCCCAAACCAGACCCCAAACCAATCTTTTTTTCTCAGGAACATCACCTGCTCTAATAAGAGAGAACTCATCTCCTCAAACCTTGTTTCTTTTGAGTATGTAGCCCATCATGGCTGCAGCAACTCCTCTGCTGTTATTTATTTGCATTATTTGCATTGAATTACAGTAGATTTCAAGTCTCAGCTGCTTAAAACAGAACTAGGAATCTCAGTGGTATGACTACATCCTTCCTCAGCATTGACTGGGTTCCTGCTGGATGATCTTGGAATAATATCTTGGAGGAGCTCTGACCAAAGCTCTGTCATCATTATCTTCTGTAGGTTTTGTATTAAAAAAACTGTGCAGCCAAGGCAACTCTTCAGTAGGCTGCAAAGTCAGTCTTTTTCTCAGAAAGAGAAAATGCATGTTTCAGCACACATTTTGAACAGCCTCTGTGAGACGGAGATTTTAATTGTGTTGAATATCAGCTGACTATTAAAATACATGAAAAAAGACTTTGAAAGTGTCAGGGATTCACTGAAGGAAATTAAAACAATATGCATCTCTAGTTAGTACTGCGTGAAACATCAAACATCTGCTGCAGGTTATTATAGAAGTAAAAGCCAAATGAGGATGGCAAATGTGTACTCTCAACTGCAGGGGCTGGAAGGAGACAGTGTGAAAATGTCATTTGGAGAAATCCCTGCTCACTCTGCATTACTCCTTGGAAAGCCAGGAGCTTTTGTGCTGGACTCTTCAGCTCCTGAACAGAACCTGTGCACAGCAGGGAATCAGCAAATGGACTGGAGAGACTGGGGAAGTTGCTTGGCTGTGGGGAACAGAAAAAGGCAGCAGAGGTTGTTAGTTGCATGTGCAGGGATCAAATGGGGGATGCAAGACAGATCCCAGATTGTTTCAATTTGCTCCCTGTTGTGGGAATTAATTAGTTGATTGGGAGAGAAGAAAGGCTCAGTAGAGGTACTTTGGCACAGGGCAGGTGGTGGGGAAGAGATGCTTCCTAAGGGATGTCTCTGTAGCTAGCAGTCTATAAGCTGGACACTGAGGAGTACTAACAGTGTATACCTGTTATAATTAAACTTTTTTTTCTACTAGTTGTTGTTCAGGGCTCAGGGTAATATGCTGTTCAGATCCTGACACTAATTAAGGGCATCTCTTCAGTGTGAGATACCCTAGAAACAGAGTAGGTACAGAGCTTTCCATGCTTGAGGAATTCCAGGATTCCCTGAGTCAAGTGTTTTCAGATTCAGAGTCTACTCACAGCTTCTCTGAGGTTGTAGGACATGGCTCAGGCCTGGAAACAGCCAAATTATGAGTGCATCCATACTCAATAGAGCAAATGTTGGACCTCATGTGTATGTGGCAAGCAGCTCAGCTTGGACACCCCATGATAATGGGCATACTGTGCCTGCCATGTAAAATCTGCTGTGGCTAGTCTGCCAAAAAAACATCATTATTGTTGACACAGTCCTATGCAGCTCTGCATGTTGTGGCCCAGGTAGTTCTACTCCATTTTCTGAGCTTCAAAACAGAAATAAGGAGGTTTCCCCAGGACACAACACACACTTTAAACATGGGACTTCCTCATTTGCTCTTCTCCTTATATTTTTACACTGCAGGCTCTAGTAGATGCAGTACAACAGAGAGAAAGTAACTACAGAGATAGAAGAGACAGGAGATGTCTTCAACCCCTGGATGTGCAGAGCAAAGGCAGTGTGTTAAACTGCCTGTAAAATTGCCTGTAAAATCCCCTCCTCACCCCAGTCTGCATGGCACTGCAAGCAGGAGTGCTTACAAAAAGTCACCATTTCACACCAGCAACCTGCATCTTCCCTGGGGGCTGGTGATTTTAAAATACTTGAAATATATTTGTATTGTGTTTGTCCTCTCCATTTTCACATCAAGGAAACCTGTCAGCAATTTGCTATGGGGATAGGTAGAAGGGATGGGAAGAGTGCGCTGGCCATCTTCATCAGCTTGATGCACAATAACATGTTAAGGTCAGCACAACACGCTTATTCTTGGCGGTGCTTACTCTCATGGCAAGACAGAACTTTAGTATAAGCACCTAAAGATACATGTATATAGAAATAACTGTGACTGCACCACCTCAGCTTTCATCTTTTTCCTTTTAGGCAGTGTTAAACAAGTCATAAAGGAATATATATAAATTTTGTCACTCAGAAATGGCTAAACTGGCTTCTGTGTACCACCAATCTGACCCAGAGGGTCACTGTTCATTGCAGTGAATCTCAATATAAGAAAGATTTTTTTTTTTTAATGTTTAGGACAAACATTAACTAGTACAACATCCCCATGTGTGGGATGTGGTAGAGTCCTTGGAGGTTTTCAAGAAGAAATTGGACAGTTGATCACCTAGGCTCCCTTTCCCATGAAAGGCTGGAACAGATGATCTTTGGAGGTCCCATCCAACCTGCCCTGGTCTATGATTCCAGGAAATTTTTTCCCCTAACACAAATCTCTGCTGATTCAATAGCTTTGGGAATTTGATATTTTTGGATTTTTGTCCTGATGACAAATTGAATTCAAATTGCTTTATTTCTTGAGTTTCTGAGAAGTGGCAGAGAGAGATGTGCATGGACCATCAAGAGCAACATGCACAGTATTACAGAGCTCTTTTCCTTAGAAATCAACCTAAAACTGAAAAATGAAAATATGGAAAAATTTGTTACAGGTGTTCCAGAAACTGTGTCTTTTAAAGTTGCAGTATATACAGTGAACTTTGCCTTCATTCTCTTTCAAACATGTTGTAATTTTTCACATAGTCAATAGTGTGATGATTAGGCTGGTCTTGATTGAATGTCAGTCTGAAACTTTATAACAGGCACAAGAAAAAAGAGAGGAAGTCTTTGTACATGATTTCTTGATTAAACATCAATTTTCCTTGGAATGTGGAAGCCAAAAGTTAGCTAACATGATGCTCTGCGTGACTGACTCTTCCGAGGAACTTAACATCCAGTATCATGTCAGCTAATTGTGATTAAACAGTTGACAAGAGAGGTAGCTCTTGTCAGTTAATGTTGAATGTTACTGGTAAATCAGTTGTGTCAGGTTAGTCACGTCATTAAATTGTGATAAACCAGGTCCCATTTTTGGGAAGTATGAACAACAGATACGCGTTTCACCAAATAATGAGGCTGGCCATCTATCTGCTAGGGCAAAGTTAATGAAAGAACTGGAAACTTGCTTGCTATTGTACCAGTTATTTCAAGTAGACAAAAGATGTCATACATAACTCTGTGATCAGTTTAGGTCATCTGGAATTTGACAAACATTTTGTGATCCTTGTACATACACCCTTTCAGAGTCTGGCTATCTGCAATGTATTTAAAATTCGTGGCAGGGGAAAGCAGTGAGTAAATGTGACATCCAGAAAGACTACATCACATTATCATATGCAGATTATTACATTGTTTTGTTTTAAATTCAAGATCAGAGCAGGGTGAAAATGTCATGATTTAAACAAGGATTCCAGCTAGATATTTTTCAGAGAACAAAAAACAATGAATCAGTCATTCAAAGAGTAAATAAGTTGTTCTTCTTGACCTTCTTAAGGTATGAGTAACTATTATTGGCCTGTTACTCTTATTTTTGTATGAAGATTATGGAGTTGTCATACTCATTCTCTTCCCACAGCTCACCCACTTTGAATACATGGGTCATGCAAAAATACTTACACAAAATGCAATAAACATCTCACAAAGCCTTTTGTAAATTATATGCCAATTACACCATCATTGATCTTTTATTTCAGCATGCATCCGTGTTAAAAACCTAAAGGAATAGAAAACCTGCTGTGAATCTTAATGTGATTACCCTTTTGTTAAAGAAAATGAAAAAATGCTTTCATTTTGCCCGTGAACCTTGGTATTTCAGAGATACTTTAACATGAGTGCTACAAATTCATAAAACTTTTTGAACAGTTGGTGCCTGGGAACTTTTTAAAAATTGTTTCCATGATAACATGGAGCTTGCTTCTTGGGAAGAATCCTTCCAAAACCTGAGTGATTTAAAGATAGGAAAAAAGCAAATTTAAACGAGGACCTGTCTGCTATGCTCTCTTCAAGAAAACAAACTGGCTGATATCACTGAGGTTCAAGTGTGTCCTACTCAACAGAGGAACAAAAGGTGAAGGATTTTCTAGTCTTCCATCATTATCCCACTAAAAAATGTGGGTCCTGTTTAACATATTCATCAGTGACCTGGACGAGGGGACAGAGTGTACCCTCAGCAAGTTTGCTGACGATACCAAACTGGGAGGGGTGGCTGATACCCCGGAGGGCCGTGCTGCCACCCAGCGAGACCTGGACAGGCTGGAGAGCTGGGCAAGGAGGAACCTCATGAGGTTCAACAGGGAATAGTGTAGGGTCCTGCATCTGAGGAAGAAGAATGTCAGACACCAATAAGTTAGGTTAGGCGTGGACCTGCTGAAGACAAGTCTCAAAGAAAAAGATCCTGGTCGAGGGAAGTCATGCTCCCCCTCTACTCAGCACTGGTAAGGCCACAACTGGAATACTGCATCCAGTTCTGGGCTCCCCAGTTCAAGAGGGA
>JAOXNG010000001.1:134023505-134034737 GCA_028566535.1 Scolopax minor | reverse complement strand
CATCCCTCTACCTATCCCCATAGCAAATTGCTGACAGGTTTCCTTGATGTGAAAATGAAGACGATAAACACAATACAAATGTATTTCAAGTATTTTAAAATCACTAGCCCAGAGAGAAGATGCAGGTTCTTGAAGCTTGCTGGTGTGAAATGGTGACTTTTTGTAAGCACTCCCACGTGCAATGCCATGCAGACCAGGGTGAGGAGGGGATTTTACAGGCAGTTTAACACACTGCCTTTGCCTGCTGCGCCTCCAGGGGTTGAAGAATATAGAGGTTTATAAACACCTGGTCCTCAGCTATGAGTATCAGAGAAAAGGGTGAACTGTGTGTTGACTATCAGTAGCTGCTGGTGAGAAGTGAATCCTATTTGCCCTTCTGCTTGATTTTGATGAAAGTGGGCAGAGACAGAGTGTGCTCCTGATGAGACCATGCTCCCTGAACAGCTCTTCATACCCCCACAATGTGGGTGCCAGTAACCTGCACTACTGATCTGTGCTTCCAGTGCATCTGAGCTAAGCATTGGACTTGATTTGGTGAGATAGCAGAAAACCTTTAAGGATGGGCTTGGGAATTTCACTGTGTTTGGGCAAGCTTGGGAATGGCCAAACTGTCTAGACACACATGTCCCTGATCAGGTGGATTCTGTGTCCCTATCCCTATTGCATCTCAGTGCAAGGAGTATGAAGTGGACCTAAGCTTTCTTGTAGCCCTGGAGGTCACTACCCATAAATGCAGCATTCGATTGGGAAAGGAACCAGCTGAAGACTGGGAAAGGTTAAACAGCATCTCTTCACCTGTGGTTCTGGTAAAGCACAAGATATGAAATGGGGTTTTAGCATGTACTGTGCTGGCCAAATATAGATTAAAAGGGATTCAAGCACATCATATCTCCTTTTGGCAGAGAAATTACATGTTTTACAGGGTAAATGTAATGGTTTGAAGTTGTACACACATATGCAACTGTGAATTAAAATTCTCAGAATGGCATTACTTATTGAAAGCAGGTAAATAATGTAGGGAAAACCGAAGTTACTTCCACTTGTCAAAAGTCACCTTGCTGTCCCTGTTAGAGTTTGTCCTGTCAGGTGCTGACTATTCCTCCTTTGCCCAAATTTAACCACATGTTTCATTTTGGAGCATGTGAACTCTGGAGCTGAAGTCAGCTGGGCACTGACTCAAGGATTTGATGAATGTTTATGTGGAGACTCTGTGTTGCTGGAGATGTTAGTTGATTCCCATCTGCTGCAGATAAGGGGGCTTCCTAGGGATGCTTCATGTGGCAGGTTACCATAGCATCAGGCTTCCTCAGATACCAATGTAACATTATGTTGTTTCACTTGCCTTAGCAAGATTAAAGAACTGATGTGCCTATTATGTTGCATTTCTCAAGGTAGTCAACTGTGGTCTTGTATGAAACAGTCAGTACCCACATATCATGAGTATCCTGCCATTACCTAAGGGTAGAAATTGAGAGAGGAGGTTCTGTTGTTACTCATGAATGAAGATGAACCTAGAAATGACAGTGACATTAATAAAAAGCGAACTTCAGCGAGCTGTTTATCAGAAAATGTAAGATCAGGTAAAGAAGCTACATTAGAGTCTTAAAAGTTGCAGTTAGGGCACCTTTTCACACATGTATTTTGCATCAGGCTCACAGGAGCTAATGGAAAAATCTCAGCTGTACAGGAGCTCAGTAAAAAAAGTGAAAAAGAGAGCTCTTACCTGGCAGTAGAAGTTTCTGTGACCATAAGGTCACTGGAAAAGAGAAATAAGGATTAAAAATAGTTCCATTTAGGGACTTCTTATATTCTACCTTAGATTCATGACCATTGACTACTTTTAGAAAGATGATGTTCATATTCTTAACAAGTTGCTGTCATTCTCTTTTTGTGACACAGTTGAAGTGCCCAATAAAAGTAATGAAATCACATGATATAAATGTCTGCCACTGCTCCTTGTGTATTGCGTATTAGGGGATCAAAATCATATCATCCTGACTACCTTTTTTTCCTCCTCTTGAGTTTCTTTCTAATTTCATTACAATCATCTTAGAACCCACCAAAATCAACTAATTATAGCATATGATGCTTTACATGTTATTTTTTGAACATCCTACTAGGATGCTAGGATGAAATTAGGATAAAATTCCCCAAACTGTGAAACTACTAAAAGTTTAACTTTCCACGTATTTGTTCTGGATTACTGTAACAACAGGAAAAAAAAAAAAAAAAAAAAAGTGTTCCATAAAAAAAGAACCCCAAAAATTAAAAGTGGAGAAGACTATGTTTTCTGTAAACAGGGAACCACTCATACATGAAGAAAATTCAGAAATTTCCATGAAGAAGCTTTCTGTCTTCTCTCATTCCTGACTGTGAAGAAGGGCCAGACACAACTCAAGAAAAGCAGATACGTCACCAGATAACTCAGCAGCCCAAAAATTCAGGAAGACTGACTGAGTTGTTTCCTTGTAGAGCATTTGCTGTCACGTACGTCCCATGAAGTCTGATATTTCTGGCTATACCTAAAGTGGGAAGGCTGTCTTGAAGCTTTATAATTTTGCATCATCAGCTTTTAGCCATCCTGTCATTAATTATTATGTATTTATTACCTTGTCTCTTTCTTCATCAGATTTGATAATTTAAAACAAGATCATATATATATTAAAGGTCAAAATGAAGTTTTCATTGGACTTGAGCTTCCCTAGGATCACTATGATAGTTATTTGAAAATTCTGTATCTTTCATACTTCTGCACGTAAATGTTGATTTTTGACAGACTTTTCTACAGAAAAAAAATTCTCAAAAATAATATTAATTCTTTATTTTCAATAATAATTTGAATGATCATAGAATCATAGGATATCTTAAGTCAGAATGGACCTATGAGAATCCTCAAGTCCGACTCCCTGCTTATTGAAGGACTACCTAAAACTAAACCATATAACTAAGAGCATTGCCCAGACACTCCTTGAACTCTGACAGGCTTGGTGCCATGACCACATCCCTGGGGAGCCTGTTCCAGTGACTGACTACACTCTCTGTGAAGAAACTTTCCTAATGCCCAGTCCATACTTCACCTGAGACCATTTTCTCTTGTCCTATCACTGGTCACCAGAGAGAAGGGGTCAGCACCACCCTCTCCACTGCCCTCCTTCAGTGCCCAAACCCATAGCACTGGGAAAGACACACAAAATATGAAGTTAGTCATAAATGCCTGTGATAGTAGCAGTGATAGCCCCAGGACATCTGTCAGGGAACAGCATAAGCCAAGCTACTCCATGAGGGAGAACAAATCAAGGATCAAGGGCATCTACATCATAGATTGGGCCAGGGCACTGACCCACACTATGTGGGCAGGGGCTAGGTTGTAAGTAGGAGAACAGGTAGAACTGCAGGCAAGGAATAGAGATCCAAGATCCAACCAGGGTTGATCCAGGAAGCCCAAGCATCCAGTGAGGGCAGTTGGAGGCCAGGCTGGTGGTAGGGTCAAATGTAAGCAAGATCTGAGGTCCAAGGTCCATGCAGGAGACATGGCTGGGCACGGCTTATACATATGACACAGCCCAAACTAGCCCTGGGCCCATAGACAGAGGGAGATTTGTTGGGTGCTCAGATGAGACTGGTCAGGGCAGCCAAACCTTGTTGGAGCCTACAGGGACCTGGCAATATCTTCATTCTCTACCACATCTGCTAGTGTCCTTGATTAACAAGAGGCTCTGCATAACACCTTTGAAAAAAATAGGCCAACATTCAGATGCAACTGAACTTTAGAAGACAATGCTTTATTTGAACTTTTCTGCAGTAAGCATTATTTCTGCAATAATCAAGGCTAAGTAACAAGGGTATACGAATAGCAGGTTAAGCCTTTGCCTGCTTAGAGTCTCTGAGAAAGGCTTGTCACAGTTCAGTGCCATGTCCCTAGCTGATTGAAAAGAGCCTTCCTGGTGTGGGTTGTGAAACCTAAAAAAACGCTGAGATAATTCACTGACTGAACTGATAATGGATACAATGTTAATCGCAGCATGGCTATATTTGCTACAATTACACGGAAAAGAATTATCATTCAAATGCGAAATATGAGGCATATATGAGTGCAGAGTCATGACATACTGTGCATGTCTTGGGCCCAGCAACTGAATAATATTTGACATTTGTCTGCCCATATCTTTATCTCTTTCCTTCTGCTTGTGCTTCTGTTTTATTGTATATCAGGTCTTCCTTTCAGTGTCCAGAATGAATCATTAGAGCAGAAAAATACTGATGTAGCTTTGCTTTCTGTAGCAAAATGCTCTATATCTAGGAATAAACTGTATGACAATGAATGTAACATCTGAGGAAGTATTGTATTTCAAAACTTTATATATAAGTGTATGTGTGGGAGGTGGCTTTGAAATTTAAACTACACCAGCAGAAGAAAAATATCTGAGTCATGCTATTTGCATTCATGCTATTTAATTTTTTTTTTTTGCCTTTCTTTGTTATCACTGTTTTTACATTGCAGAGAAAATTAGTACAAAGGGACTTTTACTTCCATCTTCCTGTGCAAAATTGATGAGATTCTACCCCTGGAACCATTGAAATTAGTTGTGCTGGGGGCCTGAAATACAACACTATTAAAGTAGGAAAAAGTTCTCAAGGCCTCATGTTCTAATTTAATTACAAGTCCTGTCAAACTAAAACATATCCAGCTCTAGACTAAGTCTAGACAAATACCCCATCTTTCAGTTTCAGCAAACATTTGCCATTTGAACAATATTATTTTGGTTAGGACTTTTTTAAAGCAAAATTTAGAGAGCAGCAAGAGTCCTTTCAAAAGGCAAAATCAATGGAATAAATGACATTAGCATGTGAAACTGCAGTCTGGTGCATACCACTGTATTAAACATTTTTGCAACAAAAAGCCATCAGCCTGGAACAGCTCAGCTTTCTAAGCTGATAACATTTTCGTGAGGAAATAACTTTAATAATCCCCCTGAACATCATATGCATGCACAAATTATTAGATTAGGCTGTCCTAGTTATTTGGTTATTACAAGGCTTCTGCAGGAATCACACCCAAGCCATAGGAAAACACCAATTAAAAGACTGCAAAGCCTAAACATAGCATAATTACCACAGGGAAATTGGTGATTAAACAATAATATTTAAAATAAATGGCAGTGTTGAAAGGCTTTTCTAGACTGTGTTTTAATCATGTTTGACTTTGTTAAGCCTTGAAGATAAATAGACAAACCAGTAACAAACAGGGGAACTTCTCTTCCAATTCTGAGACTGTTTGCAGAGAGAAAGAGGTCAGAATGTGTCAGGAAACCCTACAGCTTTGTAGTTTCTGAATTGAATCTCAAGTTAACCTCATTGGATTCTTCTCCTATATATTTGTATCTTCCTCTTCCTTCCCCCTTTAAATGCCTGACCCGGCTTTTTGGATTGATTTGGCTAGCAGGTATTCTTTATCTTAGTTCCCTCTTCAGTGGATGGAAATTGATATTTACAGAGAACCAATTCATCCCTATGGCCAATCAACATCTAAAGTAGATAGGATGAAGTCTACCCTGCAGCTGTCTGTTCAGATGGTGAGCTAAATCCTCCCCCTATCATTCATATAGCTGAGGACCGTTCCTCTGACAACAGCAGTACCATTAGTTCAAATTGGACAGAGAGCTAATAACTTTCTGACGAGATAAGGTGCTTCTTCATTCTAGCCAGTGACTGACAATATACCAGAGGCATCTAAGGTGTAGCTCCTTTTCTCTTCTTCCGTTCTACAAAATGAATGAATCTTTATTTCCTTTCTGTGCAGAAGAACAACTCCCATTTCATCTGTAAAGCCTCTTCTTTTCCCAGTCCTGGTTATGGCCTGACATAGATATTGTGGGAGGTAGAAGAGATGCACTGTTACCCTCTGTGGCTTGGAAAGGCATTTAGGTGTATTTCCTTCTTCCTTGGTGATGGTACCACAAAACTTCCAATGGAAAGGTTGGCATGATTTTGTTTTAAAATTCCTGCAGCTACCAAGTAATTTTTTTTAAGCACCTGAGGCTGTCATTTTGTGCTTGGTGGACTGTGAATAAAGTCCCATGTCCTATATGCTCACATCGTAGCTCCTGAGTCATGTTTGGACCCAGGTTGGAGCTAGGTACCTTCTTGCAAATAGAAGGAGCTACCCCGGGCATGAGCAGAAGTCATCTGCCCAGAAAACCTTGAGGTTGAACAATGAAGGACCTACTGAACTTATTTCCACATTTAAGCAGCAGCTGAACAAGAGCAAAGTGTTGGATTTAAGCACCCAGATCTTTTATATATCTATGATCAAAGGGATATTGGACAGAGAGGAAAGATGAATTCAACACTCCCTCCAGCTAATTGTTATTCCTTTGTACAGCCATTAGGAGGAAAAGAAAAAAGTAAATACTTAGGAGAATTGGGTTGTTAAGAAAGGCCAAAAGGGGAACATTGTTTGAGTTGGGCTGAAATGAAGAACATACAGCAAATTACTTCATAGGATATTGGACCTAATGCAGTCACGAGAACTCACCTGTCCTGTAAAAAGGTGATATTTGCCTCAGGAATGAGACTGTGAGGTTCTAATGTAGCAATGGAAAACCTGCTGCATTGCAAGTCCTCCCAGCAGGACTTGCAGCCTTCCTGGAGATATATTGAGGAGTATTCCAAAAATTACAGCCGTGAGATAAGAATGGTAAGAGCTCCCAAGATCTCAGTAGACCCTCTGTGAAGACCATCCTGTGCAGGAAAGCTGAGGATGCTGTGTACTTCCTTTCCCCTAGTAAAAACAAATTAATATCAACGGGATGGCAATAACGGATTTTGACGCTATGTGCATGAAAGGGATATGGGGAGCACTTTTGTTGGAGAAACAGGTCCTGCTTACAGCTTTTACTGTGCTCTTCTGCAGCTAGGGATGTTAAACAGATGTGCATTTGTTAGAAGCAGGAGGCTTTGGAGACTCTTTTCCTTTACTCCCCTCCCACACTAGCACCGCTTAATGTAATGTTTGTACCTGTGACATGTCCTGCGGGAGCAGGGTTGAATGGCTGTGCCCCCCTCCCTCCGTGCTGCCCCCACATTTCAGACCAGGGCTGTGGCTGCTCTGACACATGAAGCATGTTAAAGAAGCAGCCTTTAAATTTTAATTTCCATACTGTAAAGTGATTTTGTGTAGGAGTTTTCTGCACTTAAGCTTCTTGATGTGCAATCAATCAAAGTCATGGCTGCTGGAATAACATTAGGTTAAAGGTACCCTTTAGGCAGAGAAAGTGTTGCAAACTTGACAAATATGTTTACAAAATAAACGTTGTATCAACAACTTAAGCAAAATCTCTCTTGCAGCTGCATATGCTGGAAAATTAAAAACCAAAAAACCAAAAAAACACAACACTTAAACTATGAGTACAACCTACACTGAAAAAATATCCAAATATTTTTAAATTTCTCTTCACTGCTTCTTGTTATGTCCAAAACCAATTTGACAGTAACAGTCAAGGAGTGCATACTATTTTTTCACTGTCTCTCTCCTGTTCTGCTCCTGATGTGTCTGACAGTGATACAAATATTCATTTTTTTGCAAAATCCCATTTGCAGTGTGGTGGTGATCCAGAGTCTCCCCAGGAAAATACTCATGGATTTAGGCAGTTCTGTGGAACAGCCAGCAATGTGCATCCCTCTCGTAGCCAGGTGGGAAGCAGATCAAGGGACATGATTCTGCCCCTCTGCTTTTGTGAGACCCCATCTGGAGTACCGTGTCCATTTTTGGAGTCCCCAACACAGGGAGTACATGAACCTGTTGGAATGGGTCGAATGGAGGGCCACGAAAATGATCAGAGGGATGGAGCACCTCTCTATGAAGACAGGCTGAGAGAGATGGGGTTGTTCATCCTGGAGAAGAAAAGGCTCCAGGGACATCTTAAAACAGCCTTCCAGTACCAGAAGGAGGCCTACAGGAGAGATGGGGAGGGACTCTTCATAAGGAAATGTAGTGATAGGATGAGGCGTAATGGTTTGAAATTGAAAGAGGAGAGATTTAGATTAGATACTAGAAAGAAATTTTTTACTCTGAGGATGATGAGACACTAGAACAGGTTGTTGAGAGAAGTTCCCTGGAAGATTCAAGGCCAGGCTGGATGGAGCTTTGAGCAACCTGCTCTAGTGGGAGGTGTCCCTGCCTATGGCAGGATGGTTGGAACTCAATGATCTTTAAGGTCTGTTCCAACTCTAACTATTCTGTGATTCTATGATTCTATGATCTGGACTCTAAAACACGGATGTAGTAGACAGAAGATTATGATTTTGTTCAGAGCCCTGCCACCGGCTCCTTCTTTAGCCCTGGGCAATTTATCTGTTGTATGGAAACCTTAATTTTCCCATTTTTAAAATGGAGCTAGAAATATTTTCCTGCATTGCATATACTCTTTGAAAAGCAAGTGACTTAACTCCTTTAACACTCTTCATTAAGATCTTTCAGGCGAAACAGGCAGAGAAATACTGGCACCTTTTTAGTAGTCTTTGAATCTCATTAGATGCATTCTACTCTCTGCTAACATGTATTTTTCCATGCAGAATAGTTCTGGTTTTTTTATTTGTTTGTTTTCTTTTTCATCTCCAACATAATGACAAGTGAGTAAATGTCAGTTGATGTGAGAAACATTTAACAGGGTTCACCAGCCAGGCAAGTACTTCCCCACAGCTCTAATTAATAGTGATAGAGCAAGTGTTACTGAAATTTCTGACATCTATTAATAACTTATCAGACATAAAGATAGCTCTTAAATATAATATGAAGTATGTCTCTCTATTTCTAGCCATGTGTCACTCTCCTCAGCAACCTTTTAGTGAGGTCAGAGTTATTAAGAAGTAGGGACTTTTCAAAAGACACATTTATTAATGCTGAACTCGAATACTGAGTAACAGGGCAGCACAATCTGGGCTTCTATACAGGACCAGCAGACTCTTCTTTTAATCTAGTAAGAGTCAAAATTGTATTATGTGCTAATTCTGCTGAATCATAATGGAAATTGAGCTTGTAATAACCACATGGATATAAAAGATAGAGGTGTGCATTCCTGCATTTAAGCTAGTAGCAAGAACAGACTAATGCTGCAAGAATATGTAGTGCTGGAAAGAAAGCTGGTGGTAAGCTATTACTACTTGAGACTTACCAGTAAGGCTACAAAATAATTCCACTTAGATACATGGTCACTCCCAGTTATGCAAATAGAATTACTGGTTTAGGCAGTTCTTTCTCCTGAAAGAGTTATAATTTGACCCTGATATGCATTATTTTAAATTCTGACCAATGTGTTTTCTGAGCTTCCTTATAACATTCAGATTTAGGAAAAAAAAAAAAAAAAGGCAAGAGAGAAAGGGAGTTAACACGACTCAATTCAAAGCTTTGTTCTTCTCTAACTACTTATAGAACTGACAGAGGAAAAATTATATAGGTTGTTATTTATATATAGACTGTTGTCTTCTCTTGCGTAGGCTGGCTCAGTTTTGCAGCTTTTTAAAGTTACACAACTCATCTGAGCAGATTGGAATTGCCCCAGAAGTCGAAAAAGCTGCTCCCTTTCTCTCCTGCTTTTGACACATGCTGTGCCTGACCGGGAGAACTTGGGCTGGTGCAGTGCCTGTGGCAGGTGGCCCTGCTGTCTGATGGAAAGCAGAACACAGGCTCTGGGGCACCCAGGTCTGTGGCTTCACAAGAGGAACAATCCCTGTGCGTTACGTGGCTGCTCCTTTTCGGGGGCATTGCATGCCAGCTGTAACCTATGCTCTTGGTGAGTATGCCGGCTTTTGCTTCTCTGCTCTGAAGCCCTGGGAGAAGAGAGAGGAGAATCAGAGGAAACGCCCAATGACTCTGTATCTGACACATGAAAGGCAGTTGAGTGAAAGGCACAAAGTCTCTTCGCTTTGTGAAATGGTGCCTGTGTCAAACCCTGTATCAGACAGAGCTTTGAGGTGGATATGCCTGTGTCTTCCTCCCATAATGATATTCTGCAAAAGATTAAGTTTTTTTGAACTTGAAAATTATTCACGTTTCATCAGAACATAAATAGAACATGAAAAGTTGATTTTTTGTTTTTAATCAAGAAAACTCAAGGCAACTAGGTTAGACTAAGCAGAAAAAGGTTCTTACACAGCTCTCCTCATACCTACTGTGTCCTCAGTTCCAGCCATCCCAATGATTTTGAGTGGCAGAAAACTTAGTTTGGTCCCCTCTGGGTCTCAGGAAATTATTCTCTCCATCATCTCTGAGGTCTGTCTGGCTTCTCAGTAGTTTCTCCAGAGCCCATATTATTAAGTCTTTTGAACCTTCTCCATTTGAACAGGATTAGCAGTTCTCTAAGGATGCATCAGTCTCCACTCCTTGTAGATGAATCAACCTCACCTATTCACTGTTTGACTAACACAGCATGTGACACAAACTAGGAACACATAAAAAAAAAAAAATAAGTAAAAAGAACTATATCGTCAATTACAATGTCGTGCTTGCAGGAAGGATAAAACCCAATACATCATATGCAAGAGCCTATAAAATTGTAAATAGAACTAAGAGAACCAGAAGTGATTTATTCCCTACTTCCTGCACAGATGAGCAATCTTCACTGTAAATATTCATTGAGCAGCGGCGATATGCTCAGTAGATATAGAATTGTTAGCTCCCTCCAGGATTTCTCCAGCCTTTTTTTAAGGTGAACACGCATCTGTCAGTATCATGAAGTCATCCTGCAAGCAGCTAGCAAGCTTTTGCTTGCTACGGGGCAACAGACTTCAACAAGTCTTGACCACGTGACATCAGACTGACATGAAAACCATTCCCCTTACTTGGGCTGGAGTTGTTTGAACCTCCAGAGACAAAAGCAGCCTTTCTGAGAGGTGCCTGCATCATTCTTTACTGTATTTTGTACGTGATAGCGTAGAGCTGTCCATCTGTACTCTAGACTGCCTCAGCCACTGGTACTGAGAGTGTTTGGCACCAGTAGTTCTCAGTGATGTGCGGCTCTGATTTCCTGTTTCTTGGAGAGTCTCTGGATGCTTTAACTACAACTGTAGACAGTAAACAAAATCATAGAATTGTCTAGGTTGGAAGGGACCTTGAAGATCACCTAGTCCAACCATCAACCTAATCCTGACAAAAATTACTAAACCATATTCCTAAGGACTATGTCAACCCATCTTTTGAACATCTCCAGGGATGGTGCCTCAAACACTTCCCTG
>JAOXNG010000001.1:134012766-134023405 GCA_028566535.1 Scolopax minor | reverse complement strand
GACCCTCAGGTGAATCCCATCTGGGCCCATAGACTTGTTTGTGTCGAGGTGTTGGAGCAGAAGAAATGCATCCACTCTGGCATTAGGAAATGGATGAGGAAGAAAGAGCAGTGTGTAGGAGTAGACATTGGACTTTAGGCTAAGCAATCAAATAACTTTCAGAAAAGTATTCTCCTGATATGAAAGTCTAGTACTTGGTTCAAAGTTAAGCTGAGAAGGGAATACAGATGTGTCCCAAACAAAAGGCTGAAGGCTGCACAAACATCCTTCAGTGAGAGTGGATGATGTTCTTAACTATTGGGGTTTTTTTAATGTATTTGCAATTGATTCCTAGCTGTTGTGGCTGGAAATGACTTCACTCAGCCATGCTGTGAGATGGGACTGTTTTGAACAAAGCTCTTAGTCTGAGATTCCTGAAGACAATTTAATGTTACAGTATGATTCAGAAAGCACTTGGATTTACAGCTCAGGTGAAAATGAAATTTGGTGAAAAACACGATAGCTGTAAACAAAACCTTAGTACAGGACTCTGCTTGGAAGCAAAGTGTCAAAATTTGAGTGGTCCAATTTTACTATAAATCAACACATTATTTTGTCTCTTGAATTGCCAAGGAGAGAATTGTATTCTGAGTTACAATGTTAGCAGTAGACCATCGGTAAGCTATTACAAAAAAAAAAAAAAGAATCTGCAGCAGAAAACAAGTGTGAAAGATTACACTGTCTCGTACGGGCTTGAGTGAGTCCTGGTGACAACATGAGACTCACAGGCTCACCTGGTCAGTCCTCACAGGTGTTCCTGGTTCCACACAAAACCAAAAGGGAACATACAATGATGTGTTCCTGTGCTGTTTCTTCCTGCTTCTTTGTTCCATGGCTGGCCTTCTACAAGTTGATCAAAAACTGAATTTAGTTAACAAACATTAAGTGTACATCTCTGGATGGAAATGACAGGCCGATTAGGAAGTACTACCTGAGTTTAGAAAAGGGAACAGAAGGATCAATAAATTCCAAAGAACATGAACAGGAAAAACAGGGAAGGAGGTACATGCCAGTAGCTTCAAACTTGCTGTATGTGTCTGCTTCTATCAAAAAAACCCTAGTGCAATGTGAACCCTGTCGCAGACTTTTTCTTCCAAAGAGGTGGTGCAGGCTGATGATCTGGAGTTGGTTAGTGAGACCTACAGAGTGGGTCAGGCAGGTCCTTTGTTGGAGGAGTTCATGGGGAAGGATGAAGCGCTTGGCTTTCTGCACTGTCCTGAGCGAGGTGACCCTCCACAAAACAGCAGTCTGAGCATGCAACTTGTATTTCACCAAACACAGAGTTGATCCCAGGTCCTGAGCCTAAGGGCTTGAGCTAGTTTGTGTGTGTGATAGGTACACTTACACTAATGTGTCAGCTTTGATCCCTTTAGAATATGGAAATTGATCCATTGAATTAAAAAAAATAATTAAATCTTGCTAGATGCTGCTGTTCAGTCCCCCTTCCCTCTATTTGAATTCCATTTTCTTTCCTTTAACCTGCCTTCTTTATCCCATTTTCTTTCTTTCTTCTTATTAATATTCAGATCATCTATTTCCTTCTATGTACATTTTCACCTTTGACATATTCTATTATTCCCATTGTACATCCTCTTTCAATTCTGTATTTACTTAAGTGCTTTACTGTACATGAAATATGACTCACACAAAATTAGAATTGGACCATGTTATCCCTTCTGAGCCTATGTTTTCTTTAATGTCATCTTTGGGACCTTTTTTAGGGATATTTTTATTTTTAATTTAATTCTTTTTAAATTTATTTTTAATTTCCAAAGATAGAAAAAGAATAATTTGATGGACATAGACAGATCTAGTTGTCGCACCATTATTGTTAGTTACATTTTGCTTAAATTGTAGACAAATAAAGCTTCCAGTTTAATCAGATGAAGGTAGCAATTCAGAATGCAGCACCGAATAAGTGGCTCAGAAGTAGTAAGTTACTGATCGGATAATAGTGAAGAAGGAAGCATATCAAGATACCAAGTAATGTAATGGACCATGCCATAAGCTGGTTTACTCTCACGTTATATTTAATATTGGTAAGGTAATTTTATCTGACCAAAGGATTAATTTAATTTTCCTGTCTCTAACCTAAAGACACTGGCAATCATAAAAAAAAACAAAACAAAACCCAACCCAAACCAAAACAACAAATGCTTTTTCCCATCAAATTACATTGCTGGAAGACCTAAGCAATCCATGTTTTAGGAATACAACCTTAGGGAAGAATTAAAAAATCAAGTCTCTATTCAAAAATCAGCAGAGACCAAGAGTTACAGAAAAAAGGGCATATTGCCCGAAGCATCCTTTTTCTAATTTTAGGTTTTTGTTGTTTGGTTCAGTGAATTGGATCACTTTTAATGGTTCACTTAGTTGTGACTACAATAGGAAATACAGCACAGAGAGGATGTTGTAGAATGTTCAGCAGTCACCTGAGCTTTATCACAGTTCTCATGCTATCCAATGGAAAAAATAATACCCAAAACTGTATGTATAGGTGCAAATGTTCTTGATATTGACTGTGGTAGCTACACTGCCATCTGCCAGTTCTGTAATTCTTACCTGCCTTACATGAAAGGAAGAGATTTGTTCCTATTGCTACAAAAATGAAATCCTGACTTGTTATTTAATAACAGTCACTTGCTGAGTCAGTTAACTCTTCAAAGGTCAAAGAACAATGTAATTTGGTGCAATTCTTCGTAATAAGGTAGCAGAGGTAATAACTGCATCTGGCATGGCTGACGCTGAGCTGAATGAAGATTACTTTTCACCTGAGGTGGCCAAGGCACTTTTGGATCTACAGAAGAAATGGAAAGGGTTTTCTGAACCTGAGTGCTCTGTTTGAAAAAAAACACCACAAAACACCACGAGACAAATGAACAAAAACATTTCAAAAAACTGTAATCACAGCAGAAAAGCTGGCATTTTAGAAGTAATCTCTCTGGCTGTACTCCGATACATGCCACATTGGCTTCTTATTTTAAATGAATCTTAAATATAAATGCTCCTTTGGCAATTATCAGCATTTTACTCTGTTTATGAAATGAATGACATTTTTTCAAAATCCTGCCAGCGGTTCTTACTGGCAATCATGCAATCATGGTTTTGTGGCTCCTCTTTAATCTTCCTCAGATTTTTCTCCTTCGTAATTGTTTTTATCAGAGCTCTCATCCACTGAAGAATTTACCACTTAGAGTCCAAGTAGTCAAGTGGGCATTTAATGACATTAAAGAAATATTATCTGTTGATTTCACTAGGAAAACAGAGCCAGAAACTTCTACTGTAAATGAGGCCAGAGACTGACATTGTCATCTAGCTACAAAGGCTGCCTGTATGTTTATTTGCCTGTGTCTTAATGCAGCCACATATAATTCTCAATTCGCTGGAACAGATCTCAGCTGGATATGGGGGTGTTTCTGTGTGATAAATGTCTTTCAATTACTTAATAAGAAGAAGCTGCTTCCATGTAGCAGGAACATCAATCTTTGTCACCTTCATAAACTGATCACCATGGCTCCACCAAGATGTTGATTATTTTCTTTGGTCCACATGCAAGAAACATCACAAATATTGGAATTATTTATTTTATTTCTGCCAACTTGTTTTATTTGAGCTTGTTTTATTCACAAGACAAGAAGGATTAACTGGTGGGGCACTGAGATGCTGTAAGTAACCTGTGGGGCGTCTATGTGCAGAGTCCTAGTTTTCTTGTGGCAGGAGGATTGTTTTTCCCTTTGAATTTAGAAAGCTTTATTGGAAATCTAGTTGGTTTTGAAGGAAAAAAAAAATAAAAAGACTTAGTCAAGTGGTTGTGAACTCTTACCCAGGACCAATTTCTTGAAGATGGAAGATAAAACATATAAAGTGGGACTGAGGAAAAGGGCAGAGATGTGCAGAATACTAGTGGCAAGAAGCCAATGCTTGGTGTTGCAAGTTTCTTTCTGAGACAACTCAAGGACAGACTGTGGGTCTTACTGGCTAGTCTGAGACCTGACAAAACCATACCACCTCGAACCATGACACTGGGGTGGGGTGGTCTGCAAGACTACAGTGGAGCACATTTTTGTTGGATAGTTAAACCAGTCTCTTTTTACCAGGAGAACAGTGATATAGAACCAGACTGGGGAGTGACAAGAACCACAATTTCCTGTTTCCACATAGTGTTGGGGATGTGGCTGAGTTGGTGGGAGTGGTGGTGTCCTCTGAACTGTTCTTGCTCAGTGTGTTTCAGCATCAGGGCATTGAGAAAAGTCAGCAGTGCCTTGGTGGATACCAAAGTCCTAATTAATGATGAACAGAGAAATTTGTATTTTTTCCCCTATCACTGTCAAAGTTTTGATTCTCTCCAAAATAGGTTTCCACAAGGAGTTGAAGAAAGACAATCAGACAGAAATATCTGGTTCCTTTATTATCTGGTCCATCTGTGTGTCTGAGCTTCATGCACCTTGACGCTCAGTCCTAGTTCCACTATGGCTTTGTTTACAAGGCATGAATTCCACACAGTTCTCGGGGAGGGCCTCCAGAAGATCCTACTTCCAAATAATTCAGCATTTCCCCTCTGTACTTTCTTGTTAACTATTTCTGCAGTCAAGCTAGACTTGAACTCCTGGCCTAGATATAAGAGACATTTCGCTTTATTGTTATCTTAGTGAAAAGTGATACAATGCGCAGTTGACTACCTGTTTGCAAAAGTGGACTTTTGATCCTAGTTACAATTTCAATTAGTGTTCCTTCATTCCCAGTAGCAGACGTCAGCCCATCCCTGCATTATCAATGCATAATAAAATGACCCAGTTTGCTCCCAAGCTGAACACCAGCACTGTTATCTGTCTAAAGCATGTCTTTATTTTCTCAGCTGTAATCTACTTGGTTAAAAGAACTGCCTTAAGCTATTGCTCAGACTTTTTTTTTTATTTATGTCTGAAAAATAGTCAGACTATTTTCAAGGAAGTCAAGGGCTTTTGAAGTGGAAATGGTACATCCTGTCTAAATTTCCTGTACAGAAAGAATGAATTGCCAGGAATGGGAAATACAAGGCAACTACACCATATGATTGCACAAAATGACACATGATGAATATGCCAATACTTCATATGCTCTTGGGAAAGAAAAACAAGCAGTCTTGGCTTCACCAATCTGATAACTGATTTATGGTATTACATTTTTTGAAGGTGGAAATATGCTTTTGAGAAGAAAGATCATAAAGTATGAATAGACACTTTTTAGCACTCCATGCTAAAAAGAAATATTTTATTGCTTCTCTAAAAATGGAGTTCCTTTACATGAAACACAGTTTACTTTTTTTAATAACGTGTCATATAGAATACAGTTCCATAGTTTAAAGAGATGTCTGTCTCCAGGGTGCAGTTACTGTTCTGTCCTCCCTTTATCACGTCCTGGAGGACATATTATAATAGTCCTGTGTCATCTGAATCACGTGTTAACCATGTGTTGCAGAAGTTCACAAAGTGTTGGATAATACCTGCAGTTTCTTGGGGGTCCAGCCCCACTCTGAAGGTGGGGAGCATCTTGCTCACTGTCTCCAGTGGGAGTAGGATCAAACTGGCACAGCAGTAGCATTCACTGCTCACTAACCAGTACTGTATCTACAGCATCTTGGGCTGGTTAGCACAACAAAAATAGCTATCAGCTGTATTAGTAAATTTTGTGGCACACCTGTGATCAACCTTCCTGCCCCCTATCCAGAGGCCTCTCTGTGAGTATCTTTTTCCATAGCTTAACTCCCTGATCATCCTCAAAGACTTGAAGAAAATTTTCCTTCGTCTTTGAAGGAAAAACAAACCATAAATGGTTTCCATGCTTTCCCTGGCTTGAGTGCAGTCAGCATTTAGTTCTGCATCAGCAGTGGGTGGGAGTTTAGCATCTCATGACTTGGCAGAACCACTGGTAGAAATGGAGCAAGAAATTTTGGATGAATAGTTTATTCACTGAAAAAGGCAATCTGGGGTGACTGGAACAACTTGTGAGTCCCTGCTGAGTTAGGTGGATACTTTCAGATGGAATCTGAATAATGGAGGGAAGGTGGAAGAATTTGTTTCAGCATTTTTACATTAAATATTTCTTGCTCGTTTCTTGTTTTGTTTTGAAAATTGATCATGTTTCATTTAAAAATGGAACATGAAATAGAAGTTTGTGAAAAAAATAAAGAATTAAAAAGAGTTAAAAAAAATATTTTGGTCAATTAAAAAAACCCCTGTCGCAGCTTAGGTCAAATTGGCCTGTGTCAGCAACAGATGCTCTCCCCACACTTCTCTCTCCAGAAGAAAAAGAGAGATAAAGATATTTATAAGTTTAGCATAAACTAAACTAAACTAAAGATATTTATAAGTTTAGCATAAACTAAACTAATTAAATACTAGTATTAAAATTAAAAGGAAATAATGAAATAGATATACACAAAACCATATAAAGCTCCAAGATGACGTCACCGGCAGGCACTGGGGAAGTCCCTGACTGAACTCAGCAACGGATGGGAACTGGAGCTCTGGAGTCAGGAACACATGGATTGGGATCAAAGGCAGATGAACAGACAGGGTCCTCTTTGGACGTCGACCAGTGGACAAAGAGAGATGACAGGAAGAGTGTGTTTCACGTTCACCAAATATTGTCATTTTTTCATTCATCCAACAAACCAAATATGTCATCATCTTGGAACAGACATTTTACCCTCAGCTTAATAGCTTGGTTCCTGAGTGGGATATATGGGGACTTGATTTTAACGCCATTTCACCTCAAAAGGAAAGAAGGCCACCCCCCAGGCTGGTTGTCTTCCCAAGCCACCTAGCAATACAGTAAGTGAGCTGATGAAGGACTACTACAACTTCCACAGGGCTCATTCACTGATGAACTGTCTCCTGTCAAAATTTGTGCCATGCTATAAGTGCTTATTGTCCAGTAACATAATAGTAACTCTGTTAGCTTAACCTCTTTCATTACAAAGTAAATTATGGAAAGAATATGGACATTAAAGTCTTGAAGAGGCAAACAAACATTTACTATAGTCTGGAAGGTTAAAGCTTTCCTTTCATTCTCTCCCCTGTAGAAGCAGCCCTTTTCAAGAGTAGGTCCCAAAGCCAGCTGTGATGGGCAGTTGCTTTACTTGCCCTCTCCTGAACACTTAATGACGATTTCCTCACCAGGCAATCAATTCCTTTAATTTTAAAGTTGGTCGAATCTAAACCACTTTCTGGTTTATGCCTTATTGTCCACTTAGATAAAATTCTTGTCGGCCTGACCCATCAAGGTATTGCACACTGACTATGAACCTTTAAAATTGCACAGTGTAAAGGATAAGTAGCTGGAAAGTGTGGTAACAGCAGAATAGTATAAAATGACTGAGCTTTTAGGACTGGGAAAGTAATTTGTATTTTCTGATATGAATTTGTTTTGGAATAATGATATTTCATGGAGGTGAAACTCTTGGGTGAAAAGAAAGATCCAGAGTAAGAGTGAGACAAAAAGAAAATATTTCCTTCATTCAGAAACTTTTCTGCCTGGAAATTGTGGTGAAACCAGGACTGGTGATTTCAGCTTTAGCTATATAAAGCTGAGGTGCAGGAAGGAGCAATCACTTTCTTTGTGTATTTAATATTTAAAAAAAGAATAATCTAGTAAATTTTATGACAACATAATTTCATGTAAATGTTTTGGTTTAAAAAATAGAAAGTGAAATTTAATGTAACATCAATACTTTATACTAGAAAGCAGTTTTATATAACTTTTGTTTCAGTTTGGATTTAAAATGTTACTTTGTTCTATTTACACATTTCCAATCTGAAAAATTTGCTGAAACTCTTTTGCCCAAGAGATTCTTTTAATGCATAACAGAAATTAATTACAAACTGCAACATTTTCCTGAAGCTGAGAATTTTGTGGCATTGTGCAAAAGCAGAGACTTGGTGCTTCGTATCACAAGTCAAAGTGTTTTTTTTTCATGAGATCGTATCAACCAAAATAAGCGGATATATGTTTTTTAACACAGGCTTGCACCTTGCACCACGTATTGAAGTTATTTTCACAATGCAGAAGCCTGGGAGAGAATAGATATGTCTTTACTTCCATTTTACACCTGTTCAACAGAATCAGAGAGTCAAAGCAGTTGTCTCAGTCTCTTGAGGCTGGCACTGCAGCAGAAATAGAGCTCACATTTAGGTTGATTCACAAATGTCAACAAATGACAGCTGCTCAGCTGCAGGACCCATGACCATGTTTTCCCCTGGCTTGTCTCCACAAAAGCATGCTTCATCCTGGTGGCGACACATGGCAATATGCTGAAAGGTACCCAGAAGCTGTGAGAGAGTCACAGGGCTAAAATGAAAAGAGCTGGAAAAGTGGAAGGTTTAATCTTTGCAAGGCCTTAATTAACAGTGTAATCCTCCTTGGACTTTCATTTCCAGGAACTTCACTTGATTGATGTTTCACTTCATTCATACAGGAGTACCGTATTTGTACAGAGTATTTGTACAATTTGTACAATGTATTTGTACAGAGCAAAAAACCAGTCTTTTATTTACATAGTGGGTATGCCCAAACAATAAATGAAAAATTTGTAAGGGAATGGAGTTGTTTTGTCACATTTACTATTCTTAACCTCACCATACTTGAGTCTTGGTGCAGATAGCTCTCACTCTGTAAAAGTTTCCTCATTAGCTATCCCTAAAACATTTACAGAGCATCTGAATAATTGATATAATTTATGGTTTTATTGGTGGGAGCTATTAAATCCTCTCCTCCCAAACAACGTTAGAGAGAAAGGTCTGCAACATGCAGTAAAAAATGGAGCAGCTATTTTAAGAAAGAAAAGGGCAAGAAATCTTATTGTGCTTTCTGAACATGATAATGTTGAAGGAGGCAGAGTTTCCAAATATCCACTTATAAAAGTGCTGCAGAGTAAATGAAGCCAGTGTGCTGCTAGGGCTACAGGTCTTTCAGATGAATTTTCACAAGGTCTAATTTTGAAAAAACAATCACCAATATTTTTTCATTTTATACTTGGTAGCTTGGTAATGTAAAATCTGAATTTGTATTGTTACTGCATATCTTGTGTTCTGTCCTGCAAGAGAAATTATGCGAGAGGTGGAAAATGCTCAGGTAGCAGTCTCTGTTATATAGGGCTTGTGTGGGGTAACTTCTGTTATGCTGCTCTGTTCTGTTTAGGACTACATCAAGGTACTAGCTAACAGAGATGATTCAGAGGCTTTATCTAACCAAAGGTGGCACATATCAAGTAGAAATCTATACCTAAATTATTAAAAAAAAAAAAAAGTAAAAAATGGTCTTGGTCAAAAATGAGAGACTGCCATATTTAGGATACAGTTTGTTTGAATATCGCATAGATATCCACCTTCCACTTAGAAGCACTTCATTCTAAAAATGCTTATTTCTTACCATTAATTTAAAAAGCCACATATAGATAACATTTTTAGTTAGGTGAGACAAAACCTTCTCCAAAAATATCAACGTCTATACTCTCTTATATAGTGACAATAGTGACTATGGAGTATGGAGTGTGGACGTGGTAGTTAGGGAAGCTAGAGATACAGTGTTGTTTGGTGACCTTACTAAAGCAGATGATGTAAGCCTTTTAGTTGAGCAAACATACAGGTTCTTATCTTATGCTGTGATCTGTGACAAAAATGTAGCTGATAACACCAGTTTTGAGTTTGGTGGAGGAACCTCCCAAAGCAATGGATGTGCCTATAATATCATGAAGTACTCAGCTTTGCAGAACCCAGATCCAATGAGCATGTCACTCAACAATATTTTTAACTGAAAAGTAGATGTGAAAGGTTCCTTGTACACTGCAGAGGAAAAATAAGAACCTAGGAATGACCCTGCTGAATGGAGAGTTTCCTATGGAGTTAAGTGGGAAATGGCTGAGGAGTTCCTAGAAAAAGACTTTTCATTGACATATGAGACACTGCAGTTTGAAGTTACGGTATGTGGTAGGCAAGTGGTTATAGCATTCACCTATAATTTGCAGATCAAATTCACATCCTTTCTGTGCTCATCTCACTGAGAAAATTGTTCAAAAACCATGAAATACTCTGTGATAGGGCCTTCTCAATCCCTGCATGTGTTCGAGACACAGAGACGGAGAATGACTTCACATTCTACTGTTTAAGATTTGCATGTAAGAAGGGGAGACTCTGTTCCCAGTCCCCAAGAAAATGCATTTTTAAGTGTTTTCATACAAGTTGGAACACCTTCAGCAGGGGTGGTAGAGAGAGCTCCATTTCAGATCAGTCTGCAATCTGGTCAATGGTAGATTTCCTCGTTGATGGAAGACACAATTTAAACACTTTGCATTGCACATGCTTTAGATATCAAAGTGCTGGTGTAAAATCTGGGCAATCACTTTAGGACTTCTTTGGAACCGTGTAGTGAGGTGAGGCCCTCTTACGTTTGGTGTAATAGATCCACAACATTTCCCATGCGTGCAGGCACTACAAAAAAAGTTTGGCTTCAGAAAATTGCATGGGTTTTTAGTCTTTTAGCACCATAATTCTGTACAGACTGCGGACACATAGATAAAATTACATAAAGTATTTTAAAACAAAGGGGTCAGCCTTCACTCATT
>JAOXNG010000001.1:134002290-134012692 GCA_028566535.1 Scolopax minor | reverse complement strand
ATGTTGTTGGAAGTAATTGCTTTCTATTTTCTCATTTAAAGCTGTGCCATGGTATGGCAATGGCTAAGCAATAAAGCAAGCTATGTACCTGCCAAGTATATTGTGATACCAGTCCAGCAGGCTGGAGTTAAAATAATCCAGCTGGCTCAGCAATTGTGTGGATGCCATTTATGGCAGTACTGTGTAAGTCACAGGAAGGCTATCTCAGGGTTTCCTTTATTATTTTGCCCTCACTGCTTTACCCCCAATAGGACAGGATTTGCACCGTCAGAAATACTGATTCTTGTGGCTTCAGCTCCCTGAATTGTGTTGTCTCTGGCAGCACAGTCCAGCTGTTTATGCATCTCTAATACGTCACCTGAGGGCATTTTTAAAGCAAAACAAGCTGCCCCTTCAAGGAAGGTAACAGACAATCTAAACTCAGCTGTATTTTACACAAATTACAGTGACTTGATTCCTACTGCGCCTCAGCCTCTGGCACAGAGTGTCTGGGACATTGTCGAGTTTTCACTGGGTTTCACAGCTGCTCAATAAATATGTAACTTGTAAATTTTTTTTATGTGTGGGAGAGAGAAATGCATACCTGCTGTGTTTCTAATTGAAAGGCACAAATTCATAGTGTCACCTTCGCCTGCTAAGTGTCACCTTCGCCAGCCTATGCATGTTGCATTGTGGGCATTGCAGAGTGGAGCTGCATGATACTCTTAGCTACTGAAGCTTATGTTACAGAATCACGGAATTGTTGAGGTTGGAAGGAACCTCTGGAGACCACCTAGTTGAATCCCCCTTGCCAAAGCAAGTTCACTACAGCAGGCTGAACTGGAATGCAACCAGGCAGGTTTTGAATGTCTCCAGAGAATGTTCCAGTGATGCAGGCTGAATAGCAGCACTTGGGTCCTCTAAAATGTCCTGATCGGTATTCAGGGTGTGCAGGACAGAGCTCTGCATCCTGTCTGCCATGCTTTAAATGACAGTTCCTCTGCTTATGTTGCTTGCTAGAGCACATAATGCAATAAAATCTATTTGACGTGAACAAAAAATGTTCTACAGATTTTGAAAAGTGATGCTATTCAAGCACATGGTAAATAGGAGCAAAATCTACTGAAACAGGTGTGTTTCCCTTCATCACAAAATGGTAGCCATGACCATAAGAGCAAGGTCATTTTGAATAGGTGCAAAGGGTAGAGATAAATTTTTCCAAGGTGGATATTGGGTCTCCTAAGCTTTAGAGTGTTAGATGCACAACATATCCTTTTCCCTCTTCAGACCTCTGCATGTTTTGACTGTATTGAATATTTGGCCTGCAGGGTATTATTCAGATGTTAAGTACCTTTGATTATAATTTTTCAGGGTTTAGGTATGATCCATTTTTGTTATCTTGTTTCAGTTTTATGGTGCTGCCATTTCAGGTGACTTTTGGTATCTGACACATCTCCAGAGGACTGGTTAGTATGATGCTGGAGATTTGTGCTCTGCTGGATGTCATGGTTTAGCAAATGGAGTCTAGGTCCCAAATGACAGTGCAATATTTAGACAATTGAGTAAAACTACATGTGTGTCTATGATTACACAGTGGTTCTAAGCTCTTCTTTACAGACACGAAGATGAAGAAGCACTATTTGGGTGTTATTCATATCTCTTCCTAAAGAAAACATCTAAAATGGTTCGGATGCATTACATCCTAGAAATGCCTTTTCCTCCTCATTCCATGATTAACTTATATCTAAGTATTTTAGGCAACTAGCTCACGTATGTGTTGTAGATATTAAAAGTCAGATGATTTTAATTCTGCCTTGGATGTAGTACCTCATAAACAGAAGAGACAACCTGCTGTTGCCTAATCATAAGATCTCTGCTTAAAAACTGCAAGAGATGCAGACACCAAATACAGCTATGGAGAATAATGTGCCTTTGATATGCACAATGCATAGCTCATTAACTGGCTACTGTTGGCCCAGTGTGAGCAAGATGATAAAAATCTTGTGACATTGCAGTGCTGCAATATATCTGATTTTATTGTGGACTAGTCTATTCAAATCAAAATAGGCTTTCACTAGAAGAGAGGCATCTGGTATTTGGGTATTTATAGCAGATAATATCTATGAAGATTTATTTTTCTTATAGAGTTGTTGGATAAAGGTCGAGCAACTACGATCTAGTATTTAATTAGTAAAGTCATATCAACCCATAGGATACAGCAGCCTGAGTTTACTTTGAGGTTATGGATACCAAACACAGCAAATTAACCAATACAGTAATTGGTTCATAAAAGATTAAAAAAATGATAACTATAAGCTTTATTGAGTTGCTTTTCAATAGGTATTGTATCACGCCCTGTGTTTGCATTATTTTTAATAAGTTGTGACTGTGACTGTAAGAGTACTTTTATTTTGTTAGACTAACCCTAATTCTTCTCCTAAAGAGAGAAGCTCATAATTTCTGCATTCTTTGCAAACACATATGTCCATTAATAATTGGATTATTTATTTTTTATAAGCCTATAAACTCAGAAACCAAAACACAAAACAACTGAACAACTGAATTTCATGCTGTGCAGAAATGTGTTTATTTTTTTACATCAATATCTTCAGCTTAAGAAGAAGTTTGAAATATAACATGCTGTGTCCTATTTCTTTCCAGGTCTCCTATGTAAAAGCTATTGACATCTGGATGGCCGTGTGCCTCCTCTTTGTCTTTGCTGCGTTATTGGAATATGCAGCAGTCAACTTTGTTTCACGGCAGCACAAGGAGTTTCTGAGGCTTCGAAGAAGGCAAAGAAGACAAAACAAGGTACTGCTGCTCTTTACTTGGGGTGACTGAAGCTGCCCTGATATGCAGTTGATCTCTCATCTTAGTTCTTTCCCTTGCAGGAGAGTCTCATTCTAAAGTTTCCTGTTGAGTGATTTACTCCTTGATAGAGAGCTTATAATTAGATGCTAAGTTTATCTGCAATTTATGAAGTTATCATCAATAAAGGTCAATAGATTGGTCACTGATTCCAATAATTTTATTCTCTTCTTGCAATTGCTGAGGCAGCTGTACTTTTACAAATACTTTGCTACTATATGGCATCCACTGTTGTTGGAAGCAATGAAATAGATAGAGGACCAATATATTTCATTGACATCATCCAGATGTGTTGACATCAGCACATGCCTAAAGCCTGTCTTTTCTGGTGCTACCTTAGCTTGTCATGCTAAAATGGGAGATTGCTTAGGGTAGCAGAGTGATTAGCAGTTCTACCCTCACTTTTAAACCACCAGCAACTGGTGCCTTTCCCAGCTGAAACCAGGAAACATGTCCGCTTTAAGAAAACAGAGGACTAACAGAATTTCCTTTCTAGATTCTATTTCACAGTTTGTTATTGATACAAACTTCAAATTTTGAACAAAGG
Source organism: Scolopax minor (assembly GCA_028566535.1). Lineage (NCBI taxonomy): Eukaryota > Metazoa > Chordata > Aves > Charadriiformes > Scolopacidae > Scolopax > Scolopax minor. The sequence goes on along the minus strand of JAOXNG010000001.1, from coordinate 134,009,298 downwards.
GCCTATTTGTGAGTATCATTATCACACAATTTTATACCAGTGACTGAAATATAGAAGGGGACCTAGATGTCAGTCTAGAAATATTTTCAGGAATCTGTCCTGATCTTTCCTGATCTTTACTTTGTCCATCTTTCCTGGTTTTTACTTTGGTAAGTGGAAAGACAAAACTAAACTTTAAGTTGAATTTTAGTCCAGTCACAATCATTCCCATGATTATAAAGGTTTCATCCTTCTTATAAAGGTTTCATCCTTCTTATATCTTTGTCACTGGTTTTCAGTATCAGTAGAAACATTTAGGTTTACTCTGTACATATGCACTTGCCAGATGAAGTAAATATTCGCTTGAGCTGCATGAGTGCTTCAAGCCACAAATAATGGTTTCCTTTACAAGAGGGTTGACAACAATGGTATAGGGCATTTGTGTTTTGACAGATCTGTCTAATAAATGTCCTATAGCTAATGTAATATCTGATGGATGCTCTGGGAAACAATCCAGTGCTTTTTTTCTACTTTAATATTATTATCAGGTGAATTGAGATTCCCATTAAGATTAGATTACAAGAGAGAGCAGAAATGCTTGCCCGTGCACAGGCATTTTTGCCAGATGCACTCTCACCGGAAGACTTTGCTTCCAAAACCAGTATGGCAACAGGCAGAAAGGTCTGTAATTTCAGTTTTGGATATAATGCCTGCTTTATAGATGAACACACAGGCAAGAAACCACCACTGGTAAGTAGTAGTACTCAGGGGCATCACTCAAAAATTATGAGGTCCATGGAAGTGGTCATTCATCTGCTGTGGGAATGTTTTCTCTGGTGACCATTAAAAGAAAGTTATTTAAAATCAAATCACCAGAAGACATCTGTTTATCCAAAGTCATTCAGTACACGGATTCTTTGCAAAATGGGTAAAGCCTTAATTAAATACAAGGCACTATTCTAGTGGAGTAAGAGACACCTATCCATTTGCACAGGCTTGCTTTCACTTTTCCTATGAATCTGGTTGCATCAATTTCAAAATAAGGTATAATGTCACTAAAGCCATCTCTTCAGGAGATGTTTTCTGGATCTCTTTACTTGACTTTGTCTCTCACAATTTTCTCTATTTTATGCCTTGAAAGTGATTCACGTTTTTTTGCATGATGGTCTTCTCTAACTGAGCCATTCTTCTCTTTGCGTGTTGTGTGTGTGTGTCGTCGTGTTGCCGCTGTGCTGTTCTCATTCTTGCTGCTGCTATCTATGCTGACACTCTGGGGACAGGCACAGACTATGACTGTTGGGAATGAAAGCGTCGAGTCCGTGCGGCGCATGAATGGCTTGCGGAGCAAAGAGTCATCAGCTTACGGGACAGTGAATCAGATCGGCAATTCAAGTTTGAGGGTAAAACTGTAGTGAGAAAGAGAAAGCAAGAGAGAGTTTTAGTATGTGCACCGATGTCATAAATCAGCAAAATGGATGATTTTGATGGCATCACTGGTGTGGTCTCTTGTATTCTCATTGCTAAATGTCCCTGCAAAATGCATAGAACTGTCCCCAGCATGAACAGCAGTTTCATGTTGTGCTTTCTTGTGGCCCATCCTGATGCTTACTTTTTCCCGTGGTTGATCGTGCCACCCCCATTCCAAACCTCCCATATGCATGCATATTCAGTAGCCTGGTTCTGTATAAATGCAAAGTGAATGGGGGGGACAGAAGCATAGGAAATGCCTCGAGACAGTAAATCCCACATTGTGTCATCTTTCAGATGAGCCCATTCCAACAAAATTTGGTATGTATAATGCAATTAATTTTTATTGGTGTGGTATTTGTTCCTGAACTGTAAACCTGCAGTGTCTCTCCTCGTGATGTCCTGAGCCCTGCTTAGTGAAGTCTGAATAACTATGAATGAAAAAATGTATTTCATTGGGTTCTTTTTATTTGCTCGGAGAAGAGCCATGTGCTGAAATCTTTTACACAGTATATAACGTGTAGCAGATCAGAAGCAATATGATAGCAGCTGATAGATCCAGATTACGGGTGAGTTGTGGAGGTAATAAAATCAGTGATGGCGAGAGAAATGAGCTTAGTGTGCAGCTCGCTCCTTGGTGCTGGTGACTGAGAAATGAAATGTATTCATTTAAATAAAATGGGACCAGGATTTAAATCTTTCAGGGCCTGATTTCCCAGAACACAAACAATGCCTGAGAAGCTTTTGAGCTATAATGGGCCTCTGGCTTTGATCAAGCTCTGTAAAGTTATGTGATGTTAAGATGCAGATGATTTCAGTGGATTTTGTACACTGTAAAGGGAATTAGAAGCTTTTGAAATCAATGGAAAAATCACAGTTTGGCAAAATTAAGATAGAGGATTTGCAATGCAATAAATTCTTCACTTTCAGAGCTACAATATCAAGCAGTAGAGCCTTCCATTTCTGGGTACTTTCTTAGAAATATTAATATTTACATATATACAAGACTGAACATAAAAAGAAAACATTCAGGGCCTCGCTAGAAGATATGACCAATATTACTATGCTGCCACTGGAAAGCTGATGCCATACAACTACAAAACCTGTCCAAGTAAGTACTTAGTGTCATGTGTTTTACTAGAAAAAAGTCTAGCAATCCAGCTAAGTTTGTGTAAGGTTCAGTTATCATCTCTCTAAGGAAAGTTTGCAGCAAGCTTTCTTCTACTTTTGAATATTATATATGATGTGTACAGCCAGGGCACTACACAGAGGGTGCTGATTTCCCCTGGAGAACTCCCACCACAGAAGTGATGTGCACCTCAGAGGTGAACAGAGGAGACATATGAAGACAGAGGTTTCTGGAGCAGTGTTCCAATAGCTTCAGCTCTGTACTTTTGTGCTCAAGAGAAGGACGTTTATGGGCAGAGGAGAACATAGCTTGTGATGTCTCAAGAAGCTTCACAAGCAGGGAGCTTGACTTGCTGAGGTATCGCTCACAAGAGGAGACAGTGCAAAAGAGGGGTGATTGAATATTTATACTGCATCATTCAGTGCTAATCTGGGGAGAGAAGAAATAGGCCTCAAGTCATGCCTGACCAGGAATCCTGGATTTTGCAGCTAGATCTACAAAACAAGAAAAATACTCTGTTTTGTAAGCATATATGTCTGTGACTGCTTTCATCATTGCTTCTGCTGGATCTTGTTCGAAGAGCAAGCGCTGCAACCCTCAGAGCATTGCATGAAAGCACAACACACTTTAAGAGACCAACAGATCTCTTAAGCCAAAGATCAAAATGGTTAATGTTTCTCTAGCAAATTCTGGGTTGTATTGTTGATGGTCCAGAAATTGTATTTACAGCGGAACCATTGACCTGTCACTGCATTAGGAAATATCTCACTACCAGGACCCGTTGCCTACTTCCATACAGAATAAATCCCTACCTACTGAGGTGATCAGTGCCTCAACCTGTCTGCCTCCCCCACGCCGTTTCTGTTGGAGGAAGCATTCAATGCTTGTCCTAAAGATTCGTGTAGTCTTCCTGCTCACAGTGAAATACACCCATCAGCAGCAATAGTTCACTGCTGAGAGAAATGATTGCCTATTTATTGTATATCATGATGATATTTTTTGCATAGAATACAGGCTTCAGAAGCCATGAGTCTGGTGGTACTGCAGATGTAATACAAATTCATTATATTAAAAACTAAATTTGTGTAGTGCCAGATCACCTGAAAGAAAATAACTTCTTTTTAAAATATGATTTTTAATAATGAAAAAAGATTTGCTTATTTTTCAAAATTATGGGTTTCCAGGGAAGCAGAACTCTGTTTACACAGGTTCAATCATCCTTTTTTGAAAATAGTAATTATTATGTTACATGATCAGTAGTCAAAATGAGTCAAAGTACACTACTATTCATACCATTATCTCAAAGATGACTTCCTAAATTATATGTGTGATGGCTATGTCACTGTGACCAAGAATAGGGGTTCAGTTTGGGACCATTAGTGTTAAAAGCAACACTTTATAGTTTGAACGAAAAACTGTGCAGCTGGAGGCTGTGAGAGATTTTAATCCCATGTGCGGGGAACAAGGAACAATACAAATAACAATGGTGCAGCCAGGAGGGTCCACATGCATGCAGATTAGCAAAGGGAGGCACAAATGGTGTTTTCAAATGAAAAAGCTGTGACTGTAACTAAATGATTACAACAGGAAAGAGTAACTCCACTAAGCAAAGATGGCAGCACCCAATCGAGTGCTCTAGAGAACTGCTGGTCTCAGGATGGAGCTGCCAGTGGAGAGATGGGTACCCCAACTGCCCAAAGTCGTTGTGACTGTCAAGATAGTACAGCATTTCCATCTTTAAATGGAGAAGAGGTACGCATTGAGTAACACTGATTTTCAAAGGCCATCTCTGCCATTCTAATCATATTGAATCATATTGAAATCCCTCCATCAGACCGCCCAAACAACTTTCTAAGATGTTCTAGACTTGCCATTGAAAAAAAAATCAGTGCCTTCAGCCTGACTTTGCCTTTAAAACACTTGGTACTCCTGTCCCTGGTGGAAATTTTTGCCCGCTAGCCCCCATGTGCTCTGCGCTCAGGGGGATGACGTGCTCCTTCTCCTTATGTAAGGTGCTGCATCATGTGAATAATGGAAGTGCTCAAGGAAAGCCCTTTTTCCTGAGCTATTTTTGGTACTCAGCAAGCAAGCTCAGGCACACGAGTTTCATTGTGAAAACTAGGAGTCCTAGTCTGAATGGCTTTCTCTCTCACATCTTGTTTACTTAACGGATTAAAGAGCACATAGCTTCTCCTGTAGAAAAACACCCTCAAGATATTGCGGTTACTTTTCTTTCTCCAGGGCAATTGCATTAGCGCTTCAATGTAACTGCACAGAAAAAGCCCACAGAAGATAAACACACCAAAGTGATCTTTTAGCTTGAAGTTATAGTCCCACACATGACTGCACAGAACCAGTTAAATAATAGACACAATACATTTCAACATGTTGCCTTGTCACCTTGTGACTTCATCTGAATGACCTTGTCTGTCTTTTTATTGTGAGTGTGAATAGTCTAGTAATGGCCCTAGCTAACATCAGTCCAGGTATCTTTATTGTTTATTAAATGGGTTTACTACAGTGGGTTTAAACACTTAAAGAAAAGCATAATTTCAAACAGGAAAAACATCTGGATATAAATCCTTAGTCTAGCTCAAGGCACATGTCTAAAGAGACAGAGGAGTCTCCAAAAAAAATACTAACCTGTAGGAAAAGAAGCCATTCAGCCAAGGGGGTGGTTTCCAACAAAGTTTGTCCAGGTGGACAGACTAAGCTTTTTGGAAATGCAGATTTTCCAGTGAAAAGCAAACACCTTCTAAGAAACAATGGAAGACAGAAATTGATTTTTTTTAAGGGGCTGTTTACAAGTGTCATGAAAGGTGAAATGGCATGGAAAGTGAAAATCCTTCCCTTATTGTAGGAGGGAAGGTAAAAAACTCAGACCAAGTAGCTGTATTTCACGTGTTTTACAGCCTCAGACACAATAAAAAGATGGACTATATGGGGTGGATTTTTCACCCTAAACAGAGAAACAGAAGAGAAAAAGCATACTTATATTTCAAAGGAAAACACTCTGAAAAACAAAAAAAAAATGGGCATGTTAAACATTCTATAATCATAAAAAAACCACCAACCCACAAAAATTGAGGACAAGGGAAAAAAGCCTAGTCTAGAGGTGGTAGAAACCAGAGAAGTGGAGCACTGACGAGGAGTTGGTAAGGCTGCAGAATGGTGAACCTTTGTATCTGCTGAAAGGGTCAGAGCAGTGGAACACAAAATATTGTGCGAGTATAATCAAAACACAGGGACCAGGCACAACACTGAGCAGAACATGGTACAGTATAATGGCCAGCTTGCAAATACTTTTTAGCAAATTACTCCTTAATGTTAAATAAGATGCGAAAGGGATATAAGCATTGTAAAACTAGGTTTAAAGGGGCTACAGATCAGTAATATTACAATATTTCAGACCTGGGATGACAAAATGACTGTATGCTCCACCACCTTCCTGGGACAGGAAGGACTGGAAAAGCCAGAAGGAGTACTCGATAAAGTTTTTTTTTTGTTTTCTCAGTAGTTTCACTTTGCTTTAGAAACTCCCAGTCCTCTCTTGTACCTACCTAGCACGCAGCTAGGTAGCACACAGCAGAGCAGCTGAAAGGATCAGGTCTGAACTGACAAGCCTTGGGGACTGAAGTTTGCACTTCACTCAAGTGAGTTTGTCCTGGTAGTTACTCATGAACAGCAGGAAACACGCCAGAAATGAACTCTGCAGTTTTCCAGCTCATGAAAGGTGCTCTCCAGCTGGGTGCAAATGTCTCATTTTTTATTATACCTAGGGGAGAGTGCAAACTGAAAATAGGACAGAGGAAGCTAGAAAGTGCCAGGAAACAGTGTTCTCATTTTTGATGTTTTAAAGCAACAAGAAGTAGCTTTTCAAGAACCACCCTCCAGAAGCACAAGCTTTTGTTTTCCAGATTATAGAAAAAGGTGATTCTTTCACTGGATATGTTCTGCCCCACCTTATTTAAAAAAAAAATAATTCCAGTCAAATATATGTTTCACGATTTTAAAAAAAGAAGAAAGGGAACTTCAGGAGAAGTATGTTTAATTAAAAATGCCCCTAACCAAAACTCCAGAAAGAGAGTGAAAAGCCATTGCAGTCCCAAGATTTAGGCTTAGGCTGTACAAGGGTTCAAGGAAACAACTTTGCCCTGAAGTTGGCTCCTTTGCTCTTTTCCTGTAAATAGCTTATCTTTAGTCCCTCTTCCCAGAGTCAGGTCCCACTAAGGCCCTGGTCTCAAGGTTTCTCACTGCAATGATGGTCTGGTCTTCTTTCTGGGGAGGGGTAAAGACACCTGGGAAGGGAACAGTTTCTGATCTCACATTGCTGGGGGTCCGTCATGACACTTCATATCAGTTCTGAGTCCTGTCCCAAGCTTCATTTTCAAGGGAACAGTTTCTGATCTCACGTTGCTGGGGGTCCGTCATGA
>JAOXNG010000001.1:133950355-133960367 GCA_028566535.1 Scolopax minor | reverse complement strand
CTATAAAATGAAATAAAGAGGAACTGTTCTTGATTTAACATGAACTGTAAACAGAAAAGTAAAACAATCAACTTATTCCAGGGATCTTGGGCTAAGTGCCAATGAGGCTCTTCACTGTGACGACAGTGGCTGAATGAACCCAGAACATATTTTGGTTTGGAGAGAGAAAAGGTATGTTTCATTTATCGCCATATATTTCTATCCAATTGGCTTTTATGCACATGCATGGTACCCTATAAGCCCCATAAAGCTTTAACATCTGCGGTGCTTACAGCACTGCAACACAGTCTTAAAAAACTGACAATTTTCAATGTACAACTCAGTAAATTATTAGATGAATGGAGCTCCAGCCTTCAGTAACTATCATTTACAGTTTACCTTTGAGTAAAGGCTACCCTTTTAAAAGGGTAAGCCTTTTAAAAAGGGGTGAATAAAAAGCCTTGAATTGTACAAATTGCAACAAATAAGGGCTAGCTGTATGTATGCCAGTCTGTGCCACAGGGAAGATGGATATTATAAATGTTCTGGGATTCCATCTCGTCCTCTTGTAGCAGCTTTTTCCCCACCACTGCAACATCACTAGTAATGGTTTTAAATAATGCATATGTAATTTTGTTGTTTTACACTGTGTTTTTTCTTCTAACACCGGACTGGAATGGTGTTTCCTTCCCTTCCTCCCCTGAAATTCACAGCCGAGGATATAGAAATTCTATCATTTGTTCCTGCAGCCTTTGAAGAATTAGAAAATACTGTCTGGAGCACACACAGCTTTTTCATCAACGTCTCTTGACTGAATCAGATGGTCAGACACTGTCATGCCATCTGTAGTAAGCCCTGCAGGTGAGTGTGCCATGCCAAGATATTTTGTTTGACAGTCTTTATTTATCGGATGGGTTTGTAGGCAGCTCATTACCAAATGATGAACTTTCCTGTTTCTGGATAATTATCGACTTCAAAGTCTGCTGGGTGAGATCAGCTCACTTGTAAATGATTACTGGTTCCTTTATAAAGGGGTTTTTGTTCCTTGGGCTTTTTGCTGCACCAACTAAAAATAAACCAGCATTTCAGAAACTTTAATGACAATCATCTTTCAGTCTTCTACATAGTTATCTTCACTAAAACACAAAAAAATTACCAAAATATGTTGCCAAAAACTAGGTAAATAGATGTACAGAGTACTGATCAGCTTTGACAAATTGCGTTAGCACCTTATCAAACTAAAAGGTAAAACCCTTACATCTCTTCCTGTAACTCCACAACATCAGAGAAGAGTTTGGCCAGAATAATCCATATTTTTTTCTCTCTTTTTTCTCTGTGAATATAATTTTATAAATATAAAAAATTAGTTTGAGAAATAAATGTATTTTTCTGTTAAAAGTTTAGCTTTTTATTTTAGGAGTTTACACCTTTCTAGCCACGCACTGTTTTCTTCTGGGGCTGGAGAGCATCTATTGCATTCTAGATACTAGTTTATTTTGAGAACCTATTAGTTTATTGTCTTTACCATTCAGAGCTCAATTTCATACAAAGGTGGATGAACTATTCCCTTTCTTAACATCGTCCTGTGGGTCAATGCAAGAGAAATAAGTACAGAGCAATAGGAAATTGCATCAGGAACTGTGGTGCATTGAGACTGAGCAAGCAAAGGGGCAGATGCCAGCAGATACAGTTCTTGAAAACACTCCTCGTGCCGAGCCAGGACCAGGGATGGTATTTTATGCCTGGAGAGGCACTAGATTTGCTGGCATTGCAGCAGTCACACCGTACACACGGGAAATTTGTATTGCAGGCTGGGTCAGGGCAAGCATCAGGTCATGACTAGTAAAGCGTCACAGAAAGCTGTGTAAGGGAGGAAAAATTACATCACCTGCCTCACTCCTTGTACAGATGTAATGGAACCAGATGCCCACGCTGTCCTCTCTTGACAGCGTAACACTGTCATCCTGTGGTGGCAGTGCTGGAGCGTGCCAACCACCAGAAAGCACAGAGAGGTGCCTCCACAGCATCTGCACAGGCAGAAGCACCTGGTGCCTTGCCTGCCCTCCAGGGAACATGGCATCACTCTCCACGCCACAGGACATGCTTTGCCAGGTGAGCAGCTTCGACCATTGGGTTGCACAGTCCTTCCTCACTTGGATCTGACAGCAACACAGCAAGCCCATAGGTATCAGTCCCAAGGAAAGCTGCCTCCCTGCAGGAGGATCCAGCCAGCTCTTGTGCTGCAGAAATGCTGCTCTCCATGGGAGCAGGCTAACCCACAAGGCTGATCCCTGGAGGAGATGCTCCTAGTTGGCATAAGGGTACCATTGAACGGGAGAAAATTGAGTGAAAAAATGTAGAGCTTGAGCATGTAGTCGCCTGCAAGAGGAGAGCTTCTGGTATGGTATGAAACAGTAACAGGGAAAACAAAGAAATTCCTTTCCACAGAATGGGTTCTGTCTTCACATTACTTCTGCAAGCAGAATGACACAACACTTTGAAAAACAAAAAAATAATTAAGAAATGCACAAACATGAATGCCACAATATATTCCGTAAGAGAATTCTGGGTGGATTTTCAGAAGTGGCTAAATATCACTTACATAGGAGTGAAAACAGACACCCCATGCTATCCAGCTGGCCCTCCATCCTGCCTATGCCAATGCATCAACCGAAGAGATAGTTTAGGAAATGCCCACTACATATATATATTTTGTATATAAACTATAGTTAAAATGAAGTGCAAAATATTTTCTTTGGAAAAATGTATCTCATCACAATTAAATGATACTTTGCAACTGTACAGTACTCTAATTAGGAGATAAAATAATTGACTTACTCACAGCAAGCATAATTTTTATGACAGACTTCTCCAATCACAAAGATAAATTAGCTGTCTAAAAATTATTCCAGCAGAGTTTGCAGCATGAGATACAGCAGCAAGTGATTAAGTGAAATTCCTCCTTTAATCAGTAGGTGGCATTTGGCTGTATTGGAAGAATTCAATTTTGGGCACCAAATGAAACGGATTATTGGATTTTATACTGCCTAATAAAACTTAAACAACAGTTCAGTGATAGATATGAGGATGTGGATGGATGCTAGATATAGGTCCATAAAAATGTTAGAATTAATATACAAAATAGGTTATTAAAATAATTTAAGATTATTTGAGGTTTTTGATGATAAGTAGCATTAATGCTAAACTCGGGTTAAGGTTATTATTGAGAGAATAGTAACTATTAGTCTTGTGGCTGTGTCCCAGCCATCGGCCCATGCAGGTTGGGTACATCATTCAGCTCACCCCTTGGCTCATGTCAAACAAAGCAAACAACCACTGGAGTCCCTCAGGAGTGACTCTGGGCACCCCTGGGTGCACAAGGAGGGCCACGTACAGACCGCAGCTGCAGGGGCGACATCAATCTGCCCATCTGCTCCTGTGCAAATCTTCTTCCTTCCTTCCAGGCAGGCACACACCCATCTAGGTCACTCATTGCTGGGCTCAGAGGGTTCCAGAATGTAATTATCTCACCAAATCCAACAAGATCAGAGCAAAACAGGCCCCACTAGTTAGGAAGCAGCCAGGCACAAGTTCCTCTCCTCCCTTTTGTTGTACAAACCATTGCTTTGTACTGACAGAGATGTAAGTGTTGCTGAGTCCTCGTGGTCCATGGATGTATGGATTGAGTGTGATAAGAGGCGCCTTGGGCACAGCTTCACTCTCAGCTGAAAAGAACATGTACTTCAAATCTCCTGTTAACGATATTGACTTCCAGTTCCAGCAAAGGATTAAAAAAAACCATCCAGAAAGAGGATGAATTTTTGTTTGTCATTTGAAGAAAAAAATCTTTTGGAAAAAAAATCTTTTGGAAAAAAAACCCTGTGTTTTGTCTGCCCTTTGGAAAGGAGAAAGAATGATTGCAAACCGTCTCCTTAACTTTGCTTCTGGAATTTCTTCTAGATGTTTACTACCTGGACATATGCAGGGGCCTGGGAAGTTCTTTCAGCTTAAATGCAAGTCTGGAAATTCTTAACAGGAAAAAGAAAGCACATTTTATAACAATATTGTGAAACAGTAGAGAAAAAAAGAAAAAGGGCAAATAAAATGCTACAAGAGAAATAAATATTTTCCTACATACAAATGCACTAAGTCCCTCACTCATCTCTAATTCTCTGGATTTTTTACTGAGCAGCGACGTACTAACAAAGACATAAAAGTACATAGTTCACACCAGTATTTTCCCCAAACAGTCATCTGTAGACATATGACTGTCGAGATGTCCCTTTCACTAATATTTGCAAAAAACATGAAGCAAATAAATGAACTACTGGGTTTAGGCAAAGAAAATCACAGTGTATTTATTCACCTGAACAAACACTAGACTTTATTAGTATGCTTTAAGAGAGCAGCCTCTCAGTTGGTTTCCATCAGAAATGTTACCTCCATAATGCTCTTTACAAAGAAGCACATTTTATATCTGAGGAGGAGGCCATTTCTCAGAAAAAGTTCAGCTCACAAGCCTTTTATTGAGCCATTTATTTCCTCTGGCGCCTTCAACTTTGCACCCTTTTTCCTGAAGGCTCATAAGCATGCAGTCAGGACCACGAACACTAATTGTTGAGTTAGCGAAGTTGCAGAATTATTTGCTGCCTACTGCTTTACCTTCCTCATGCTGGCCTGTTTCTCTGGCAAAAGGCAAGAATTGAAACGTGAGGTCCATCTAAAGGTGAGACGGCTGCGTGAGACTAATGCATTAACCTACTCACCGCAAATGATTCCTCACCTGCATCCTAATCATCACACACACCCTGCCAATCTTCAGCCACGATGCCAGAAATAGTCCCTTCCCGACATGTTTGCTCTTCGGTCTGCCACCTGCATCCACCCACCGCCAGCAGAGAGCTTTGGAAATGGATCCGTCAATTAGTTCTGGGAACACAAAGTCAGACAGTGGCACTTCGTGTTCGAACTGGAAACGGAGAAGTTTATTTTTCAGCATTGCGAAAAACGACGTCTAACCACCTGCCTTATAACAAATTATTTTGCTTCAGGTTTGAATCGTGAAGTCTCTTAGCTGGGTCATTCCCAGGCCGCCAGCAGCTGAAAAGCATGACCGTGCTGGGGCTACCCAGGCTTGGGTCCTCCATGTGCAAACGGATGAATACACAGCACAGCTTTTACTCTGGGTCACCAGTAAAGTACTTCCAGTCTGGGATCTGCCTGTTAATTTGACAAACGTTTTTTGGTAGCTGTCACTGCAGGCAAGAAACTGAGGCTGATGCAGAAAAACAAGTCTTTTTATGAATTGGATTGTATTGAGGGGAAAAAGAATCAAAATATCTCACAGCATAAAACTGATGCTCTGTTACCAAGCTCACAGCACTTCCAGAGATATAAATAAAGCAGTGGTATAGTACCCTGCCACCGGCACTTTAGTAGTATGTGGAGCTATTTATACACCTGGGAGCATGATTTCTGCTACCGCATCTCCCAGAGCAGCACCTCCAGATGTGGCTTCACAGCTGCAGCACAAGCCACCTCCCTGTGGGCTGGGGACAGGGGGGCACTTGAGACCAGCGTGTCCCATGTCAGCTGCTGGGGAATGCGGAGCATCCCCAGTACCCCCGAGTCCAAAATCAGGGTGAGCTTCTCCAAGGGAAGGGAGGATACAAAAAGGCTTGGCCTAACACAGCTCCAGTTCAACAAGCCCCACACAGACTCCTCTGCCCCGATTTCTGCTATTACTGCTCCGTAATAACTTTTCTCTCTTTGACCTTTTAGGTCGGGACTGGGGGGGTGCAGAGGAGGGACTGACTGTGCAGCAATCAGCATTCCTGGCCATGTGACACCCTCCAGCTCAGGCTCTGTGGAGAGACACACCAGAAACACCACTTGCTCAGGGCAAAGATCTCAGCTGGCCAGCCTTTTGCACTTGTTTTTGGAGCCATCCTGCTTGCTCCTCTGGTGGCTTGTAAAACACTGAGCAAAGCAAACAGGAACCACAGAGAGAAGTCACCCTGAGGTCTGCCAGTCACTGAAGGTGCTTTTGGTGTTTGGTTCCATTCCATGCAAGAGTTAACCAGCTCCAACAGCACTCAGCATGTCAAAGGTAACCAAAACAGGCCTACAGCTGCAACCTCTTGCTTCTGCATCCTTAAGTCCTCTTCCTCTCAGGCTGTCCCCCTGGGACTGGCTCTCCAGCTCCCCAACCTGTGCCCTGTGCCCATAGGTGAGGAGTATCCACTGGCCTCATCCAAAACTGTGCTGGGAATTATTGATGCTTGCTTGACCCTGGCCAACCACAGTCCCCATGGTCAGGGATGCCAGGGAGGATTCTCCTCCAATCTTGCCCACTGGGTAGTGACTGGAAGGCTGCTCCCAGCACCATCTCCTCCCAGCAGAGAACAGCAAGATCATGCCAGCATGGCTGGAGGTGGAAAGCGGTTTCATGGTCATGCCAGAGTTCCTGCCTGCCCCACTGAGAAGGCAGCCACGAAAAGGTCATCTTAAAAATTTTAAGTGTGGTTTTAAGGCAGACATTCATTGTACATAGATACAAACAACCTCATGTATGGTACCATCTGCTATTTTACATATCCACAAACGCCAGCTATAGACAGATATACACTTTCAGCAAATGGCATCTTAGTCTACAATTGACTATTAATCAGCAGACACGCTGTATGTTAAATTCAAGCAAATGTCACAGGAAGATTTAAATACAATTTTATTTCTTCCAAAAGTACTTGAAGGGCCATAGTTTGCCAACTTCAAATAATATACCAAACCCACCTTTTCTCTTTTCTTTAATATTCATTCTTCAGGAATCAAATGAGATTCTCTGTTCTTTCTTCAGTGATACAGTCATGTTGTTAAGACAATAGAAATTCAACTCTGGGTTTGTTTTTTTCCTATGGAAAACACATATTTGCAAATGGCTTTGTAATTGCAGTATGCTATAAATGGAGAAGCTCAGCACAGTTTACTGAGGTGAGATTGATAAGGGATTCTAGCATGAAGGAGAAGTAAATCAATGCACATCACCTGCAATAAAGATAAGGCTTATAAAGCGATAAGGAAAAAGATAAACCCTGTTTAAATGTAAAAGAAACAGCCGAGGAATTTACATGCTTCTATTTTTTTTTTTCAGTAAGTGATATAAGGTAATAATGTTGTTTAGCAGCAACAGATGTCTTTGAAGCATTATATGAGGATCAGCTATCTTGTAGAAGATTAAGATAAATAATAGGTTCTGCTTTAATGTCACTATCTACACAAGACCAAGAATGCCTCAAAGCAAGCAAGCTGATTCCCAAATTGCAGTCTCACAAATCACCTAGAGTACCCTACAGCTAGATCACTGGTGGCCTTATGCTTGTGTTCGTCATCTTTCAGACTCATAAGATAAATAGCTTAACTACACCAATTATTCCAATATCACTTTTCATTTCATAATACCTGTCACAGGGAAATTGCATGATTTTTGAGTAGGAGAGTAATGGCCAGAAAACTCCTTATGCTTTAGCTGGCTCACTCAAAACAATTTGATAATTCCTTCTGGACATGTTTAGTCGAGCATCAGCAAGGACTATTTAGCTTTTGAGTTACTCTTTGTGCCTCTAAACCTTTATGTTAGAAGTTGGAAACACAAACTCCTAAGTGCATCTTTATTCCTTTGCTATGATATTGAAAAAGAACTTGACCTAAAAAGAAAAAAACCCATATAGTATTTCTACTGTAACTTTAAAAAGGGTGGTGTTTCCTTGCCCTGAAATATATGTAACTTTATTGATTTCTCATAGTTGAAACAAATCTGCTTTTCTTTTCCAGTACACCTTTGGTATTCAAAGCACATATGTTTTACTATTTGTTCATTCAATCCTCAAAATGTCTGCTTTGCCTTGAAGATTTACAACCTGAAATATCATTATCAATGACTACAATAAGCTGTATTGTTACCTTGTTGAATACGGGCACATTATTGGCCAGCTTTATTGCAAATAATTTCAAATAAAATTGAAGCATCACATCTGTTGCCAGTGTAAATAAAGAAATAAGTAACAACAGAGACTTAAATAAAGAATGACTAACTGCAAAATAAATACAGGTCTAAATTTATTGCTGTGTTTACAATTTATTGGTTCTTTGCCTTTACCTTTGGAAATCCAGCCAAGTTGTACCTACTAACCCCTTGTAAAAGCCTGGGCAAAGGGGTAGAATATTTGTGAATCTGAGTATGTATGAAAATGCTGAGATGAAAAGCAGGTTCTGAATAATGAACACTCCTTGGGAGCTCTTGCTGCTGTCTTGGATGAGGCCAGGACTTAAACCAAGAAGTGTACAAGGTCTGAAAAGGCGTTCAGGATGGGGAAAGGGGAGACAGTGGAGAACAGGAGGCACCACGTGTGATCCCAAGAAGTTTAACAATCGACATCCAGAGGGGAGGGACAGCTGTAGCTGTACACAGATGAACTGCTGCATCCCAGCCATATGGAAACAAACTGCTGACATGTCAAAGGTTTTGTGATTTTTTGAAATCAAATATTCTCGTTTTTTTCAGTGTACAGAAAAAATTAAATTCCATAACTACCGTGCTAGCATGGGAGGTAGGTGGGGTGGTTTGAACAACACATGTTTAGAGGGCATCAGAAATAGCACTGAGAAAGATGATGGCCTATGAATTGCACATGACAATGTGAGAAGTGAGTTTTTCCCACATCAGCTGTATCACGGGTAGATTTACATGCGTATGAGCGGTCTAATATGTCACAAATTCCAGAAACTTGAAAAAAAGTGCACGTCAGATGGTGTTAAAGTAATCATTATTATAACCTCAGGCTACCTGCACTCACTTAAAACATTCAAATTCTGGGTCATTGATACAGTTAATGTTCTACGATTCAGACATGCTACTAATTTAGAGGTGGTTAATGTGGATTTTTAAAGAATCCAATTAATTCCAAGTGTTTTCAACAATCAGTAAGAAAGAGTACTTAGTGTAGAATGCCTCAATTTCAAAATTACAGGATGCCTCCATTCTTCATCCTCTTTTTGCCTAGCACATGTAAATTTATCAAGAAAACACACTAGTTTGCACAAATTCCTATCTCTTTGGTAGGGAAATAGAGTAGGGATTTATTCTTTCCCCAAGCCTTTTCAGTATTTTTTCAGAGAAGATTATACAGTTTATGTTATTTCAGTGGATTATCTAGTTATAACTTCAGAAGACAATAGTGCAGAAGTGAAAGTGCAATAAGCAGGGATCATTTATTCATCTTCTTTGATTATTTCTGCCGAGTCTATTTTATTGTCCAATTCTAAAAAAAAAAAAAAAGAAAAAAAAAGGTTTTAAATTAGCAAGTTTTTTCTGAAGTAAGATGCCCCAATAATAAAGTAATGTGCTTTTTCTAGACAGAGTGAAATGTATCAGTCATCAAGCAAGAATACATGCACTGGGAGCACATTTTTAAAAAAGTGAGCTACTTCGAAAAGAATAAAACTAATATGTTCTTCCCATAAAATTACTAAAAGCTGACCTCTAGCTAAAAAGATACCATATTTATTGAGAAGGTGGTGTGCATTACCTTCTGCGACAGAATAGTTTACTCAATTTTGCAGTGAGAGGAAAATACTAAGATACTACCTCAGGAATATATTTTTTTTTCATTTCTGTATTTACACAGGCACTCCTTTGGTTAAGTGCCAGGTAAAATATGCTGCAGTGCCCATGGTTTGAAACCACATGGAGTAAACTGAAATTATTCCACATTTTAGTGAAATCACAACTGAAATGCCGTGTTTGAGTAACTAAATATAAATCACGTACTTTGAGAATGTTAGGGACATCATTAGGGAAAAATAACCCCTGTGAAACCATCAGCATTAGGCGAATGGCGAATTATACCCTGCTGGAACCTGTAATTTCAGCTCTGTTCCTGCTGAGGTGGCAATTACTGTTATTCATAGGATGGTGGTTGTATTTATCTTCCTGTCATTAATTCACAGCCAGCCTTTGGATGGGACAGTAGATCGG
>JAOXNG010000001.1:133900817-133918936 GCA_028566535.1 Scolopax minor | reverse complement strand
GCTGACCCCAACCCCCTACACCTCTGCCTGTTGTTGTCCAGCAACCAGAGACCACCTCAAGCTGAGGACCCATCCAGCCTTCTTTTGTTGGGAGGCAGCAGCATGGTGATGGTGGTGGCCTTGGTCAGGATCAAAGCACCAATGATAGATTCCAACACTACCTATGGCCTCTCTTTGCTGCAAGATCAAGCAGAAGAGCTTGCCCAGGGCCAGATTAGTGCTACAGCTGCATTTCTCTGAGGAGATGGGGGACTAACACAACAGAAATGGAACATGTGACCTGCAAAGCTGAACATTGAGCTGGGAAGAGCGTGATGATGTCTCTCCAGAGATGTGGGGTCTTTAGCCACTGCCTGTGACAGGTTTCATCTTGGAAAGTGGTTTATAAAGACATTTCTGTATTTAGTTGCTAGGTTTCTGTGTTTTCAGTAACTTCTGTGAAGTTAAAATGTGATTATTAATAGGATTACTGAAATAATCTTTCATTTGTCTTTACAGACTTGACAGAATCTGTCCTTCCAAAATGGCTATTTGAAAGTGGTTCTCTCTTTCTGCATGGATATGATAAAGAGGGCTATAAATTATGTAAGTTACATAGAATATTTTCAGTCATTGATCATTACCTTTTTGTTTCCAGCATTTTGGCATGTCTTTTGAAAAGAAACACTTTAAAAATAGAAGTAGGTACATATTAGCAACTGTTTTTTACTGAAATTGATGAGAAGGTGTTCTCTCTTTGGATCACAAAAGTGGAATGAATTGGAATGAGGAAACTGTCATCAGTTTTCAAAAATCATAAACTTTTATCCTAATTATAATGCACTTTCCTGTTGAAACTAATTGTTTCTGTACCTACTGTTTTGAGTATATGACTAGTATAACTGTTCATTATTATAGTACATTGTCATTACTTTTCTAGCAGCCCACATGCTTGGTGTACTTGCAGTGGTTCACAGGTGGTCTGCATTGGTTTTCTTGTTTTATTTTTTTTTAATATTTTCTGGTATCCCTGGATCTTCGGTAACAGCATGGACAGCTGACAGTTGTTGGAGAGTAAATGCTCAAGTTGTGTGATTAGTTTCTAGTAATTAAAGAATAAAATGTATAGGGAAATGGTAACTATTGCCTGAAATACTCCTGAGGGTATTTTTGAATAGTGTATAATAGATAATCAATATTATTTTCTATAAATGAATCTGTTGTAACATCTCAGATATTTACTCTTACTTAGGCTAAAGCCTTAGAGGCAAAACAGGCTTTTTAAACAAATCACTCATGAGGCTTTTGAAGCAGTGATCTTCAACACTGAAAAAGTAGAAAAATGTAAATCTGATATCCTTCTTTTCCTTGCTTTACAAAGGCTAGTTTACACTTCCAGAAATACACCAACAATCCCATCTTTTACAACAATGACTGTGTTTTAAACATTAATATACTAGTTTTCAAGACAATAGAAGAATCATGACTAGAAAAATACAGCTTCTGTTTTATGGCTGTGTTCTGTAGAACTGTCCCTTTTCTTATCATTGTAAGATATCGGTGCTGTATGAAAAATTATGGATTTGTTATGCTTCATGATTTTTCTTTTAGTCTTCAAGGTTAGTGATGGTGATACCTTTTTGTAGCATTTATAAAGCTGAGCATGATTATACCGGGTGGTTCAATTTGATGAGATTGGAGGTGAGGGGAGAAATAGGAAAAACATGACTTTCTTGCATCGGTGCTTCAACTTAGAAAATTATGCAAATGTTTTACAACAGGAATGTGTAAGTCAGGTAAATAATGATTTCTGATTTCATTGATGCTGAAACGTAACTAATGACTCAATTTTCCATACCTGAAGCGTTTGTTCTGTGAATGTTGATTGGGTCAGAATATCTGACTTGATATGTAATTCAGATTGTATTGCAGTTAAGAGTTCCTGGTTAGTCAGCATTTGTGAAATGTGTTTCTTGGGCCACATGATCCATTCTTGGTCTCCTAGGTAAAACAGACATTTTAAAGTATAAAGAATTTCTTCAAGAATTGTTGTTTACTTTCATGTGAGTCCTGTGTTTGAACAGGGATAACTTTTTGAAATTCTGAACTTAGAGCATCTAGTTAAATATGATACGTTTTTAAAAAAGCTTTGTTTTTTTACACTAGTGATAAAGTGAAAATAGAAGACATGGAGAAGAAATCTGTTTAGTAAGATTCTCCAGGTTTCAGGGAGTAAAATTGTATAGTATATCTATAGTTATTTTCAGGGTTTGTCTAATTTTGGTATTGTAGAGGTACCACAAATGAAGTCTGTTCTTCACATTGCTGCCCCAAGTATTTCTTTTATCATTTCATTTTGTAATCAGTAATTTAGTTTCAGATGCTTTTATAAAGTCTGTTACTTTGAAATATGCTACTTTCCATGGAAAAGCTTGTTTCTGCATGACTCATTTCTCATTCCAGAAGGGTATGTATTGGGCTTTCATTGAAGTAGTGTTGCTCATCTGGATTTTTTCATTTTATTTTAGAAACGTCTGTTACTTTTTATAATTCATAATGTGTATATAAATATTTTTTTCAAAAAACCCAATTGCAATGATATAGAAAACCTAAGCAGAAAAGAAACATGAATTTCACAATCACAGCAATACTTAAAATATATGCAGGACATAATACCGTATCTGAGGACCGCATGATTTAATTTGAAATTGCAAAATTATAATAGAGTCTTCAAATACACAAAAAGTTTATTTTAACTGTTTCTTCTGTGCTGTAACTCTTTGTATTTTCAGGTTTTAGAATGTTTTGGTATAAAAATGTGAGCAAGGAAAGGGGGCATGCAATTATTTTTCTGGCTGTTCAGTGGCCACAAAATCAGTAGAAATGTAGAATGTAAACTCAGGTGTTAATAAATTTCTTTGCATCCTGTATAGTTATTTGCATAATGTTTTCTGTTAATTTGGATCTGGTTTTTTAATTGTGTGTGTTTTCTGCTCTCAAGTTTGGTTCAGAGTGAAGCATCATGTAAGAGATCCTAAACAGCAACTTGAGAAAAAGAAACTAGTAGCATTTTGGTTAGAACATTATGCCAAGAGAGATCATGGAAAGCCCTTAACAGTGGTGTTTGACATGGCTGAAACTGGAATCAGTCACATAGTAAGTATTTTTATTGTGCTTTTCTGCTTACTTTCTGAATTATTTAACCATCTTCAGAAAAAGAGGAGTCCCGGCAGTCATTATCACCTAAATAGCTCAACAATTGCTCACATCAGTGATATGTAGGGCTTCTTTCTAGGACTTGAGCAGGTTCCAAAATCTTCTGTTACGCATTTGTGCAGCACACTGAAAAGTCTTAGTTTGGTGACTGAACCAAAGTGACTATGTATAGTAGTTGAGTAAAGTATGTAAAAGTGAGGTAATGGTGAAGTATGGAAACCCTTAGATGCAGTGGCTGAGATCCTTAAGAATTATGATCTGACAAGTTAACATCTTCAGTTGACAGTTCTGATTCTGGTCCTGCCTCTCCATTCTCCATACTATGTATGCTGTCCCTGTGTCTTTAAATTTTATTCATTTCTTAAGACTCTGACTGCATCTCTCCACCCATTGAATTTCATTGTGAGGAGAAGTTAGCTGGATGCAAAAGAGCAGTTCATCAAGTAGGTGTTGTTTTCAGTAATCATCTGAACCAAATATAGCCCAAGGTGTTCTGTCTTTTCTCTTACTAACAAAACATATTAGTACAGTGATGAGACTAAGGTGAAGAAATCTGCATGCTTGTTGCTGTGTAGAGATACAGAAAAAATTAGTGTCTGAATTTAAACAGATGTGATGGACACACCTGCAATTCACAAGTCTGTCTCGTGAGACTCAAATTTATACTTCTTCAGGAATAATATCTTCACCCCCTGTTTCAGTTCCTTGTCCAACCTGTCAGCTTTACCAAAGGTTGCTTCCTCCAAGCTTGACCAAACATAGGTGAGACCTTCCTACTTTCCAGAAGTGGAGACATTTTTCTTAGCAAAGTGTTCATTTGAATGGCGAAATGGAGGAGCAGTGTACCTCAGTCACTTCTGAAAAGCTGATTATTAAAAATTTTGAAATGGGGGTAAGAAAATTCTAATGATTTGAAGAGTAGAATTTCACATTTGCCTTGCATATAACTGTAGAACTGAATCATTAAAGAAGCCAAGATGAATTATACTAGGTTTGGAAACTATTCCAGAAAGCTATTTCCAATTTGTATAAGAACTTGCAAAATTCAAAGGTTCGTCAATTTTAAAAACATTTCAGAATTAAGTACTTGAACTTCCATGTTCCAGGTACTTGGAAATAAGTATAAAAAAAAAAATCTGGACCAAGTAGTCATATGTTAAGTCAGTAGTCTACTTGAGTAATTACTTAAAAATTTATTGTAGTTATGCATAGGATTGGGTAATTCCCTGCCTGAAGTAAACTTCAGAGAATGTTTTAAGTTCAAATACACGTTGGGCTTTAGCAAATTGTTCATGTGAGTTACATGAAATTTAAATTTATTTAAGTCCTGATCCTGAATTAATTGTTCCTTAACTGTGCCTATATGAAGAAGTGGAAGATTTAAAGAATGTGATTTGTGGGGTTTTGAATTTTTAAAACCTTTATTTATTGTTACTTTGGCCATAATATTTTGTAACCCAATCCTGAAAATATTGTTGGGAAATGTTAAATATTTCCACAAGCTCCTTCTGATGGAATGTTCTTATGTTAGAAAACCGGTATTTGAGTATCTTTTAATTTTCTCTAAAGTTTTCACAAAGCACATGAGTATCTATTTTTACATGACCTCTGGAATTTCATGGTGTTTGAGGACACTCCAACAAAGTGGTTCTTACATACTATCTGAACCTGTTGTAACTTGGCATCCATACACCTACAGTTGTTTGAAGGATGCTAAACTATACTAAGTTTGTAGTACGGTAGCATCAAATCGTAGCATGTCGAGTGCAGTTTCTTGTAGTCTGAGCTAGAGATTCAGCTCAGCATTGTATTTTTCCCTTGGATGCAAAAATGCTATTATCTGTTTCAGCAGGCATATAAATGCCTTAATACATAGTCTTCGTGAACAGTTTTTCTGATATGTGGATTTCAACCCACAAAACATAAAAAGAAATACATTTGGTTCACTTGTTTTAGCATTTATTTTAGTAAATTTGAGATGGGAATCTTTTACTGATCTCTGTTGGTATTCATGTTTTATGTATCTGCAATTCTGTGAGGACCAGAATGACAAACTATTCCTTGTGGAGTTATTGTACATACATTGCAGCTGAAGACGTTTCAACTGTGTCCTGTGGGTTTTCACTTTTGTTGTTATTTTTTACTTTCTTAGCTTTCAAATGGAATTTTTGATCCAATATTTTATTCTCCCTTCTCAACATTCATCAGTACACTGACTGGTTGCATGCTGTCATCTGGGCTTTTTGTATATTTTCTAGAAGGTTTTTAACACAAGTTTTGCACCTAAAACTGTTCTTAGGTTGGATTTAGGTATGTAAGTCTTATTAAAATCTTCTGGCTCAAAAGCTGCTCTTTTTATAGAGCAGAAGTTCTGGTTAATATCTGGATCACTAGGTTTACTTTGTTCTAAGTGCACTAGGTGCAGTCTGTATCTTATGTTGTCATCTTTACAGTGAGTTTTTAAATTCACCAGATTGGGGGGGGGGTTGTGGTCTGTTTTAGGTATGAGTCTGGGTGGGAACTTGGGTACAGCTTTATCTCTAGTTACTGTTAATACAGTCCAAATGATATATTGCTACTAACAGTAGAACTTGATCTGCTTAATGGCACAGAATTAAGCTGTAGCTTAGCTATTGGGTGAGGTCTTAATTAAGCCTGTATTTTTAATATGTTTACTTCCCCTGCATTTACTCTGTGCTTTTGTTTTAGGACTTGGATTTTGTTCGTTTTATTGTCAGCTGTTTTACAGATTACTACCCAAACTTCCTCAGTAAGTATTGTGTATTACATCTTGGGCACTGTAGACTTGCATAGTCAGAGTACTTCATAATGTTGCAGATGTTGGGGAGACTTTAAGTCTTTTTGCATGTGTTTTGTGTGGTAACTATATGGAACATGTGAAAGTTACAGATTCAGAATAGTTCTGTGCTCTTAAGTCAGCACAAATTTGTATTGTAAATAAACTTTCCATTCATCAAAAATAAACTGGCTTTACATGAAATAAGAATTTCAGACACATTTTCAGAGATTAAAAATTAATAAAAGCACATAGTATAACTGAATTGGCTTGTTGTTTCTTTTGTTCCTTGTTATTTGGATAGAGACTTTGCAAACTTGTATAAGTTTGTATCCTTGAGGGGTCTTCAGAGACCAAAAAATGAATGACTGTAGAAAACTTTAGGGAACAGTAGTTCACTCTGAACAGATTAAGACATATTTGTGTGCACACTTGGAAAAATCTGCATACTTGCTTGCTAATTTTTTTATGGATGGGAAAACACTGAGTGTTTTTTGCCAGCTCATTGTGCATGAATTATAAATTTTATGTGAATATGTATCTGAATATTGAAATTCTGTACACTAAATGCTTAAACTTGAAATATTAGATTTCAGATTGCTGATCAAAGTTAGAAACTTTGATCGAATATCAAACTGAAGGCAAGCACAACATATTATGTTTTTTATTTTTCTAAGAGAAAAATTTTGGGAAAATTCAGAGTCAAAATACTAACACTTTCGACTTCTGCTAAAAGAAAGCAAGCTTGACAAAAATGTAGATCTACAAAGGCTCTTGCTATTTGATTCTTTGGGAAAAAGATGTGCTGAATATACCTGTTAAACTTTTTTTTTTTTAATTCAATAGTTGCTTTTCTAGATCATGTTGAAATTTTACCTTTCTCCACATTCTTTGGGGTGGTTATGAGTAACAGTATGTCAGAAAAATAGTAGAGAAATATTTAAACAGTATTAACTGTTTTTCCAAGTAGACAGCTAATGTCTTTATATAATAAAGGTTTATATATTTTAAAAACAAATATACAGCATTGCTTCTACAAAGAAGTGAACATGGAGGTTTCTAAATATGAGTATTCACTTTTTACATGACCATTATTGCTGTGCTGCTTTTTAAACAGAGAAATGCATAATACTTGATATTTAGGATATCTTCTTTTTGTCTTTTCAGCAAAGATAGTGATTTTTGAAATGCCATGGATAATGAATGGTGAGTTGTTCTTTGGTTCTGAGATGCCGTGGGGTTATTTGGGGGGGAGGGTTGTTGTTTGTTTTTTTTCTAGATCATGATAGCTTTGTAAAATTAGTAGCATAAATAGGAAGTGGTGGTGTGCTGTATATAGATACAGCTGAACGGTGGCATTGTTCAACATGATCTTCAAATCTGTCAATTTGTAGGTTGTATACTTCTTTTGTTTTCCCTTCTAGCAGTGTATTTTGGAATGTACTTTAAGTGTTGTTTATATTCATCTTGTTACTATCTTTAAAGCTTGGGAGACCTCTCTTCCTTGAATGTTTCCAACTGTAGTCCTTTCAAAGCTAGATCTGTTCGTGATTTAGGAATACTGCCAACAGATGATGGACACTTAAAACAAGCCAAAAGCATGTTATAAACACTGACATTGTTACATATGTTTTGATATGGGAACTTAATTATTTTTAATTGTACAGGATAAACATGTAATTCCTGTATGTTACCATATGAATACATATTTTTATGGTGACTCTATATTTTTCAGTATATTCATGTTTTACCATCACTGAAATAACTATGGCATTTGAAAATGCTTTGTAGATCTAAACAAGTGTCCTTTAAAACAGCAAAAGATTTCAACTAGGAAGAGTGTATGCATATTTTTCCCAAACTCCCTCACTCAGATTTGGAAATATGATTGCTTTTATCCCCTCTGTAGTGTCCAGGCTAAATTTGAAGACAGAATTATCATTTGTTAAATCAAAGATACACTTTCCATGAAAGTCTATAATTTGTCTGCATTCATCCATAGAGAAGAGTATGTCCTTAAAATACTTCCTCTAAATAGGATTCTTTTCCTTGTACTGTTTATTCCCATTATAATAGATATTTTCAGAGCATGTCCTGCCATATCTTGTGGAATGTAGCTCACTTGTATTCCATAAGGTCTACCAATATGCAAAAAAAAAATTTAAAAAAAAAATGCATCTTGACCATTTACGTATACTTTTTTTTTTTTAAAGCTGCTTTTAAAATTGTGAAGGGTTGGCTTGGCCCAGATGCAATAAGCATGTTAAAGTTCACGAATAAGAATGATGTACAGGAATATATCAGTGGAGAGTATCTGCCACCTCACATGGGTGGAACTGTAAGTATATTAATATTTCTTTTGTGATAGATTAAGGTATGCTTATATAAATTATATATGTGTGGTTGAAAGTTGGAATTTCACAGATATAAAATTTCTTAAAGCTGTTCTGCCAGCGATAATTTGTAAATCACATTAATATAAAATGGATTAACTTCATGAGAATTTGATATCTGGCAGTCTTAAGTCTAGAAATAAGTTTTCTGTATCATTCATCCACTTTGAAGTCATTGGAAGCCACTTAGTTTTTCAGACCTCTAAAAAATGTTTTAAGTGTCATTCTTCCTTTTACTCTTCTCCCCTCCTTCTGGAGAATTTGAGATTTGTGTTGGTTTATTAAACCAGTTCTGCAAACAGAAAATTGGTTTCATGGCCCTCTGAGATTTTTCATCCTGCTCCAAAGCTATGATTTGGTAAAGAGAATCATATTGCAATTATTTTTCCTTTGTTGTCTCTAGGGCTGCATTTTAAAACATGGCTGTAGAACTTCTTATTATTATATTAGGGCTCTAAAGAGTATGATACAATCCAGTATCACTTTGACACAATCTGGGTCTTATTCTAGCTATCTAAATAGCAAAAGAGCACAAACATCTTGTACAACAGGTTTCATTTTTCACAAAGCCAGTAAATCAGTTTGAATAATCTTTATAATATGACTTTCTGAAAATGTATGTTTTTCCTTTAAAAGCTTTGTAGACCGTTTATGGTAATGGAATAAACCCAATTAGGGTATTATTTTTACTTGTTCTTTTCAATTTTTTTTTTTTTTTTTGTTACTGAAGTGTTTTTAGTTATGGCATTAACAATATGGAGAAAAGGAAGACTCTGCTTCAGCAATAGTAGAAGAGCCCATGTTCCTTTGTATAGTAACTTAGGGTAGAGTTCTGGGAGCCAGACTACACGAAACATGTTTTGGGAACAGAAAGACTAAAGTTACTTTAGCTTGTTCTAATTTCACTGAAAGTAGCAGTCTTTTTAAAAGGGCTTTTGCACGAGACTCTTGAGGAAAAGATGATATCCTCTTGCTGCCCAAACTCCTCAGTCTCATCTAAGAACTTTCACATGTTGAGAAAGCTGAAATTGCTGAGCTTCAGGAGTGGGCATTGAAAGAAGAGTTGATAATGTCTGAAGTGACTTCAGGTGGTTCTGGGCCTAGCTCCCATGACCTTGTCCTATTGTTGCACTAGAGAGGAAAGTTCTTTTCCTCCGTCTTAGAGCTGAGTGTCTCCTGTCAGCTTTTTAGACCATCTTGCCTGATAGCTAATTATGTCTTTAAATAAAGAAGCTTGTGGCTTTGCTAAATATGCTCCTGAAGTGTCTGGCTAAGCACACAGAGTTACCCTTTATCCTGCCTTGGTCCTGCAAGGTATTGCCAGTTAGTGATTGTTGGCCACATTGGCTCCATGTTGCCCATCTAAGAGCATTAGAAATTCCAGAATTATGAAGGCAGCTTACACAAGCTATTTATCTGTAGTAGTAAGTTGTAGTGACAGAAATACATTAGTTGAATAGGAGCAAACTTGCTTAAACCTCCAAAGGTTTTGACAATTTAAAAAGAAAAGCTATCTCTGCATATTAAAAGCATGTATTTTGAACCAGCAGATGTTTTGTCTAACTACTGAGTCTCTTTGGTATTCAGCCACTTGATGGGTGTTAGGAACTTCTAACCTTAAAACTGTCATCACTCAACGCGTTGTTAGCAAATGCTCAGACTGCAAAACTGCATACCAGATCTTCCTTCCAAAGATTTCTTCAGCGTGTACAGTAAAAAAGGATTTTGTATCTTTCTGAAAGCAAGTTTTTCAGCCAGAAGATTGACAACTCACAGACCTTTTCTCAGAACTTAACTTCTCTTGATGGGGTAACCTTGACTCCACTTGAGGCAACTAGAGTCTCTGAAAATAGAGTACGTTCACCATTATTAGTGTTGTCAGGCCTGTTTTTTTTGAAGGCAGTATCTGACTTGCACAAATTAATTCCCTTCACTCTCCACCCATGCATTTAGTTTTGGGGTATGTTTGGATTTTTTTTGCCTCCTTCCAATTCCCCTTCTATTTGATTTTCACGCATTTTGGAGCAGATCATTGTATTTGCAAGTAGCGTAATGCAGGTGAAGAGCACAGCATATCTGTTCAGCCTGTGTACTAGATATGGTAGCCATAAGTAGACTCATCCTCTTTCTGCTGTGTCACATATTAGGGTCTGTCTTGGAACAGCCAGGTTTTGCCAGGTATAAACAACTAGTGGAGCAGTCATTTGGCTTGTTACTTTAAGGAGATAAGTGCGTGCAGTGGAATTTAGGTATGCAAGAGGAATGTTAGAGACTAGTTTTGGAATTAACAAAAAAAAATCCATTAATAATGTTGTACTTGGAGTCAGTGGTTACTTTGCATGATCAAGGGAACTGTTCTGTGTCTCCATCAGAAGCTTTCAAGCTTCAATATCTCAGTGAAGGTATCTTTAAGATTTGTTTTCCCTGTGGCTTGGGATCACTTGAAGGATAAATCTGAGGGTGTCCTTGGCTGACAGTTGACTGAAGGATTTTCATGCTATCTGTGAAAGGAGAAAAATAACCTATTTGGTTTTAGATAACCAATGGACAAAGGTGTCTTCAGAATATCAAAAACATTAAAAATAATTATGGAAAACAGCAGATTTTGCAGGACTTTGAATGGAGTTTATATTTATATTCCAAGTCCTCGTCGGTGCCTACTGGTTGTGGTTTTTACCATACTACCATTCAAGAGGGATTGCATACCATGTACCTGGCTTTAAGTGGACCTTATCCATGCTGTACGGATGTCCCTTTCTTTAGAGTAGGCTTGTCTTGGAGAACTTGTACAAATTGCCCTAAACAGATTTAGGAGCAAGCTAATAAAGGAAAATTAGGCTCGGGTGCTTAAAAGCCACTTGCTTAATTGTTTTCATTTAGTAATAACTGTATAATAAGTTATTTCTAATCTGTTATATTCCATATTCTACCAGTTCCAGCTGTTGATATTCATGCTGGAACAGTCCAAATTTACTGGCTGGTCAGGGAGATCTGTTGCTTCTTCAATAATATTTTGTGCAAGGTTGATATATGTAACTATACACACTGATGCAAGACGTGCATGCAGTAGGGTGTTAAGTTTGTGTATTTTCCCAGTTTTTTGTCAGACATGGGTGATCCATTCTTGTTAAATCCAAGATTCCCTACACTAGTGCCAATATTGAAGAATGTGTGTAACTAGGATACTGTGCTCTTCACCTGGGTATCTATATTGGCAGCCCGTAACTTGTTTTCTTGGAAGACCTTTTATAGGTTCAGTGGCATAAAGTTAATACACGACTAGGCATTTTGCATGTGACTTCATGGCCACGGTGTACATGTAGTCATAGAAAATACCACTTGAGCGATTAGAGCATCTCTACCACAATTGCCAAACACAGTAGTATAAAGTCTCTACATCTGCTGTAAAAGAAAGCAATTAGTCTAGGTAGTTATTCAATGCTCCATATCAAGCATTGAATAAATCTTTCTTTTTTACTTGTCTGAGATTTTCACCCTATTAGCAGATAAACCCACATCACTGAAACTTAAGGACTGTGATTGGGAAGTGTGGTACATTTTGTTGTCCCGGCCACGAGATTCTGTTCAGCTGCTGAAGCTTCCCAGCATTGTGTTACTGTGGCCAAGTGAAATGTGTGGCAAAATTAGCATCTCTTTATTGAGGTCACTTAGTCATACGGCCTTCATTGTTTGCTGGAAAGAATTGAAAAAGCTTTTTATCAATTTGGCTAAGGGTAAACTGGCTATTTCTGCCTTGTATTTGCAAATGGAGGATATCAGTATGCCGCAAGCCTACTGTGTTTCTAGCACAGTAGTTTGTGCTAAAACTAGCAGTTTTCTGCTAGTGTTTCTAGCAATCTGAAATCTTTTCTAATAATGAATTAGTCTGTAGCTGATACTTTAAAGCTTGTCCTTTAGGGCCTTAGTAGGATACTGCTTAAGCCAGTGGATACCTGTTTCATTCACCTAAAGGTGTGTGACTGTTGCTTCAGCCTGAAGAATAGGAGAGATTGATCATAAAGTAGTGGGAAGTATGCTGTTTTGTTTGGTGTTTCTTTAGAGGGCCCATCTAAGGTTTTTCCAACATCACATTGTTTATATTTTGAGAAAACATAGTTGCTTATGGAGAGCTTTCTTAAAATGCTTTCTTTAACTCCCTGTTGGTAGCATGGTTTGGGAACAGTGGGTATGGCTGGAGTCTCCGTCACAGGAGTCAAAGTTAAGTCATTCTCCTCCTCCACTGGAGAATCTGACAAACTAATTCAGTTTACTTGGGGTTTAAAACCTTGGAAATGCAACCTGCTTAAACACTGTTTCTATCATTAGACATAATTAAACTATTTTGTGAATGGTAAGAGAATTTCTAGTTAGCAAGAACTGTTTTAACTAGTCCTCTAGTTAGATATCTTTACTGTAGGAGCGTCAACAACTTAAGTATGCTGCCTCTATGTTACTCAGGTGTCTAGAATATGATGTTTAAATTGATTTGGCATTCCAAAGACTGAGGTCTGAGCTGCAGGCTATATTAAAGGTCCACATAGTTGGTTAAACTTTAAGAACTGTTTGGGGTTGTTTTGTGCTTTTTGGTTGTGTGTTTTTTGTTTTGTTTTCTATTAACTGTGTCTATTGCAAAACTAAAATACAGAGAACAACTGAAGTTTTTTCATCACTTTTGAAACATTCTTTAGAAATAGCTGTCATAGGTTTTAAGCCATGTTTTCTAGAACTAAGAACAGAACTTCAGGCTTAGGACTCTGAATGTTGATCCTCAATAGACCAGATGTGATTCTGCAGTTCTGATGTGACTATTAATAACAACAGTAGTTAAAATTTAGTGGCTTCATTGGGTGACTGTATTTGTCTATTAATAATGATAAAAATTACTGGTAGTGCCAGCTTTCTGCATCGGGACCAACTTAAAATGGATAAATGAAATGTACAAGTCACGTAAAACAAAAAAAAAATTGGTAGTATTTCCATGTAAAAAAATATCAAAGGCATCAATTTCTCATCCTCCTCAATAACTGTTCCTTTAAGAATCTCCTTATGTCTTAGGATTCTTTCAAGTACAGC
Source organism: Scolopax minor (assembly GCA_028566535.1). NCBI lineage: Eukaryota > Metazoa > Chordata > Aves > Charadriiformes > Scolopacidae > Scolopax > Scolopax minor. The sequence continues at coordinate 133,905,478 of JAOXNG010000001.1, read as the reverse complement.
TATCCTCCATTGGTTGATGATGATTTTCAAACTCCTTTATGTGAAAATGGGCCCATTACTAGTGAAGATGAACATGAAAGTAAAGAAGAGATAGATGCGGACACCAAGGAGACTGGGGAGCTGAATGAAGAACAAAACCTTAATCACAAAAAGGTATCTAATTGAAGGCTGAGGCAAGACTAATGAAATGGTTACAAAGTGGGGCAGGAGGCATACAATTTCTGTTTCTTGTCAGGCTTCTATTTTGTGTATTGATTATTTCCTGTTAAACTCTTTTTTTCTGGCCTCCAGTTTGACAAAAGAACCCAGTAAATCTGAAAATCATAATTGCAATTTCAACCTTGCTTCTTAGTCTTTTAAGATCAGTCTCATGCTTCCAAATAAGTAAAATATGTATCAAATATTAATTATATCTTTGGAATGTAGTCAGTTGTATGGTAAAATTTAAAAGGCCTCTTTTGTTTTCAAAGATTGTCTTTCTAGTTAATTTATTTTTAATCGTGGGATATCTAGTGGTGTACATCTTGAAATATATGTAGTTTTCTCAGCTTAAGTCAGTATGTGTGTGAGAAATATATTAACAGTTAATTTATATGCAGCAAAGTATAAATATTTTGTTCTCTTAAATTATTGATAAAATCTCAACATATATAAAAGCTTTCATTTAGTTTCAGGAGAATTTGTATCCCTAATCTATCAATGCTGTTTTACGATACAGTTTTCTTGCAGTGATGTTTATCCAGAAATATAAAAGCATTTGATTATACAAGTCTATATGAATTTATATTTAGGAATGCAGTAATAGTTGGGATATCACTCTTGAAAATAGCAGGAAAAATCTGAAATGCACTACTGTAGTGCCATAATTAATTTTGGAAGATTAATTGCAAGACTTCCCTTAATGCAGTAGAATATTTGAATATTTGTCAGAATAATTTGAAACACATAGCTCACTTAGATCAGCTGTTTTGTGCCATTTGTCCAGTTTAACAAAATCTGAGAGATAATTTCACTGCCTTCAAGGTCAAAAGGAAGCATTACATAACTGTGGTGACTTCTGACCATTGAACTCAGTAGCTTATTTTGGTTGTATCATATCTCCCAAGCTCTGATTCTCAGATACAGAAACACAGAGAATTTCTGTACAAAGAGTTTACGTTGGTGCTTAAGAGCCTCAGTGTTTGTTTTTAATCTGCTTGGCTGAGTTCAGTTTCTACTTAAAGTATTTTTTTTATTTTTCGATCTTAAAAATAATGATTAGGCTTCTGGTATCTTCTCTTTTTTATAGTATAATCAAGCTGCTACTCAGTCTTTTTAATAAACTAATAAGATTGCTATTTATGCTTATCATGTATAACTTAATTTTAAGGCCTTTAACGTACTTTTAAAATTTCAGACCATATCTTATTGTTGGTGGCACTACTTCTGTAAATGTAGATTATGGAGTTTTTTGCTTCAACTCACTATTCTTCTGTTCACATACTTAAGAATAGTCCTTGCTATTTATTTCAGCAAGTACAGTGTTGCTTGCCACTGTAATATTATGTCATTTTCTAAAATGTGTTTTTCAGGAATATTCCCTTATTGTCATAGAATGGTTGGCATTTCTTACTTCTAATTAAATTAGTTTTACTTGACTATATCTAAATATAAATATTCAAATACTGTTTTAGTAAGGCCAGCTTCCAAGAGAAAAGATTTCAAGTGATCTTTATTTAATATATTGTCTTCATTATAATTTACTGCACTCCCAGTCTTCATATGCGGATTCTTGTCATCACTAAGAGTTCCTATTATTTGATTTATATGTATATATGCTTCTTCCCTTCCAATAGAAGGGCTGGTTTCTTTCTACAGAGCAAAGGGAGCCATGAGCAATAAATTTAATAAGTGCCTGTGTTTGGCAAGGAGGACTCCACCTCTAATAAGTGCCTGTGTTTGGCAAGGAGGACTCCACCTCTAATGTCTACTGTAGTAATATTTTCTATGGTAATTTTACCTAGATTTATGTAGAATAAAGGCCAAAACATAACTAGTGCAGTGTATTTACACGTTAACCTTTTACTAGAATTGTAATTCTAACAAAAATGAAATAAAATTTCTGGGTGGTTTCTCTTTATGAAACCTATTTTCTATGAGATTTTATATTCCTTTCATTCCCATACTTCAGATTTACATAAAATGAATTTTCTTCACGTTTCCTCTGTATTTTAAGTGGAATAAAAACAAGGCTAAGCAAACTGAGGTAGCTGATCTTGACTCATGATGTCACCAATTCTTTAATTTTTCTGTATCCCCTCACCCCCGGTTTTGCACTTAATTTTTATAGTAAGATCTCCAGGTCTGCTGACATGTATTTTTCTTAATATAATAGAGGAAATCTCAGAACCCTCAGAAATCTGCAGTTTTGGATGTACCAATTCAATTAACATTCTTTCTTTTAAATTCTCCAATACTTCTGAATTCCATTTAATTCCATCTGTGAAGATATGTTTAGCAACTCTGCAATACAATAAAGTGTGAAATTTTTATTGCATTTTCTGTTCAGTGTTGCAGTGATTGTATTGGGGTGTCTGTTTTAACTGAAAAGTTTTGATGTGGAAGAGTAATATCAGAGCTTCATAATCTTAAATATTTGAGGTGCTATAACAATGTGTCTGGAGTTTTTAAAAACAACCAACTTGGGCATCAGGAAGATACGCAAAAAAAAAAAAAAGCAGAAATTTTGTTTCATGCATGCTTAATGTATTATGTAACTTCTATAAGAAATCATTTCATTCAGTGGACTTCAAGCAGCTCTAGAGAATGAATGAATATTAAACTTGGCCCGCAGTACATAAATTGTTGAAATAAGCCAACTCCATATTCTTTGAAAAACCTGCATGATTCTGTAACATGTGTAACCCAAGTTTCTAGTTAATCATTGTAACTATCGTTTCTACTCAGATGAATTCTGTAGAACAAATTTCCAAGTCAGAGGAAACTGACAAAACAGAGTTCAAACCAAAAAATGCAAAGAAAGCATTAACCACTTTTAAAGGACCTTTATTACATATCAGGTAATAATAATTTTCATTTTCTTTTTATGATGTGCTTTGAACACTTGAGTACTGAACTAGTTCAGAGGAAGATAATAGTTAAAAATATCCTTCTAAGAATTATTTCTACAAAGGTCATACAATTTTTCTGGTTTTACATGTTTTTAGTGAATCTTTTGGTTGTCACAATTTGCATGCTTTTTGTAATAGGTTTATATTTCATATAAGCGTTTCATGTTTTCATTTATATTGAGAACCTGTCTGTGATCAGTGTTAGTTAAACCTGTGCTTATCTGTATGAAAGCAGGGGTTTATATTTTCATTGGCTTAAAAACCAATGTGTATACTAAGACAACTTTCCCTTGCTTAAATTCTTTTAACTTAAGATGGTGTAAATGTCTACACCAGTTTGCACTGATTAAACTTAATGAATGGGTCCAATTTGTTTCACGTGAGAATTGCTCTGTATAAATGGCATATGTGCACAGAAGATTTTTGGCATGCAAGAGGCTCACATCTTGTAGTGAATGCTTTTTATCATTGAACTAGGAGAAAAAAAAATCAATTGCCAATATAATTTTTTCTTTCACTGTCTTTCAGGTTAAGATACTTGTTTAGAAATTTATTTAGATGTTAACTTTTATTTTCACTTCCAGTTTGCTATTAGATGAATGAAGAAAATGTCTAATTTATAGGTAATTCCTTAGATAATTTTGTAAGTGCTGTACTGAATTAGTTCTGGAATGAATTTGAATAATGACATGCTCATTAGCATCAGAAATACTTCGTATGTGTCATTTTCCTGGTTTTGAAAAGAAAATTATTTTTATAGTCCTTTATGTGCAAAAACCTCTTCTGTATAGACTTGATTTCTCATATGGTAGGTCAAAAGCATAGACTGCAGAATCTTGATTTTTAAAACAATGTATAAAACTTTGTCCTCAAGACAAAAGTAACTGTGTTCCTCTGTCCACTTTAAAAAAAAAAAAAATACACCAAAACTCCACACAAACTACCTTTTTTCTCTTAAAATATTTCAAGTTCTACCAGTGAGTTGGAGTTTCAGAGAAATCGTCTGAGCAGACAGGGATCAGGTTAGAAAAGCTAAAGCCCAAATAGTTAAGTCTGGCCAGGGACATCAAGGGCAACAAGAAAAGCTTTTATAGATATGTCAGTGATAAAAGGAAGACTAGGGGCAACATGGGCCCTCTCTGAAAGGAAAAGGGAGGGAGACCTGGTCACCTGGGATATGGAGAAGGCTGAGTTACACACTGACATTTTTGCCTCAGTTTTCACTGGCACAGGCTCTAGCCACACCACACAAGTCACAGAAGGCAAAGGCAGGGACTGGGAGCATGAGGAACTGCCCACTGTAGAGATCAGGCTCAAGACTGTCTGAGGAACCTGAAGGATCACAAGTCCATGAGACCTGGTGAGATTCATCTGTGGGTCTTGAGGCAACTGATGGATGAAGTTGCCAAGCCACTGCCCATCATATTTGAGGAGTTATGACAGTCCAGTGAAGTTACTACTGACTGGAAAAGGGGAAACATAACCCCCAATTTTAAAAAGGGGGGAAAAAAAGGAAGACCCAGGGAACTACAGGCCCGTCAGTCTCACCTC
>JAOXNG010000001.1:133821962-133836157 GCA_028566535.1 Scolopax minor | reverse complement strand
GTGGGTGTTGGCCTCTTCTCCCAAGGGAATAATGGCAAGACCAGAGTAAATGGTCTGAAGTTGTAGCAGGGGTGGTTTAGATTAGATATTAGGAAGAGTTACTTCATTGAGAGAGTGGTCAGGCACTGGAACAGCCTGCTCTGAGGAGGTGGTGGAGTCACCATCCCTCACGGTATTTAAGAAATGTGTAGACATGGCACTTCAGGGCATGCTCTAGTGGCTGAGATTGTAGGTGGTTTTTTTGTGTATATGCTTGGATTAGGTGATCTCAGAGGTCCTTTCCAAACATGGTGATTCTGTGATTCTATAATTTGGTTATTATTGTTATTGTTATATTTTCAATATTATATATATTTTTCCTTTTACCTATACAACTCTCCAGATGTGAGATGCTCTCTGTAGAAAGTCACACTATGTTCTCCTAGAAATTGCTCCTTAATTCTCTGTTACGTCCTGAACTATACAGAAATGCTCAATGGATTTTTGACTACCAGTGTGCTAGCATCACTGTCAGATACACTGACCAATATTGACTTATTTTATCTTAGTATTCTCCAGACTGTCTACATTTCTATATTATCACTTGTCCCACATTATAAAGACCTTGGGCTAGATCTAAGCTCTTTCCTATCTTTGTTTGTATAACATTTATCACAGCAGAGTCCTTCTCCGTGATCAGAGTTCCTAAACACTTGGGCTATATAAATAATAATGCTTTATTGCAAATGCTGGAAAAGCTGCTCTTTGAATGAATGTGCCCTGCATGAAATACACGCAAGTCATTCTCAGCAATCCGTCTCCAACTGTCAGCTTTCCCATTTCAAACAGGGATGAATGCTCAGGCATAGGATGTATGCTTGTGATTCTTCAAAGCAACGTGACTCTTGAGATTTATACACCTCTTAGTCCTACTTCTCTTCCAATCTGATGATCGTGGAGCAGCAGCTGAAAACATTGATAGCATCTGGGAAGTCCAGCTGAGATTGGGTCAAGTGTCAAATAGATACACTGACTGAAATCCTGATGTCTGCAAGTCAAAAATAATTCTTTGAGTATAGTGAAGCCAAGATTTCACATAAAGAAATCCAAGCCAGCAATGTCATGAAAAATTGCAGAAGAGAAAGGATGAATTAGCTAAAGATGTGACTGAAAAGAGGATTACATCAGCTGCCCATTACAAAGCTAATTAGAAAAAATAAATTTCCAAATACCCAAGCCAAGGAGTGCCTGGGAGACATTTGGAGATTGGAGTTGGGGTAATGGAGGAAAATATGTTTAAAATAATACGCTTCAAAGTATTTAAAATGTTTAAAAGTTGAGTGAAACAAAAGTCTCACTTTAGAAATGCTCAGGACCTTGGATGCTTACCTTCCATGAACATCTTGGAGATTTTGGAGCATAGGCACTTTTGAAAATCTCGTTGGGTGCCAACTTAAAAACAACTATTGCTATACACCCCTCACTGAAAATTGCTATTATTGAACTTTGGAAAAAAAATCTCCCTCAATTGCTTTATAGCCTGAAAGAGGGAGGAAAAAAAAAACAATACAGAGGATGACTGTCAGGCTTATTTTGCCCAGACATTTAGAAATCAGCATCACTAGTCACAAAAACACGTATCTGACAACTGCCAAAGGCTGAGTCAAGCACCTGCAGTGACCAGGATTTCCTGTTTGTTGGACATGGAAGTTTATCTTGGAAAGCAGATACTGGTGTTCCTGCTCTTGGATGGGGCACAGGTCCATTCCTGGCTGCATTAACCCACTGTATTAATTTAATGATAATTCTGTCTTGATGATGATACACTCAGTTCACTTTACTGTTCTTTGTGGCATAAAATCTAGGCACATGCTGCATCAAAGCAGTGCAGTAATGAGAGATCTTTGTTGCCAAGGGTAATTTCATGCTCTCCCATGTAAGAGAACTACTGTCTTGGGGCTTTCTGCTCCTTTTACACTCTAAATCTAGTATTTTTATATTATCTAATTTAAAATAAAACATTAAAAGGTTACATGTTTGATTAAAGAGGTGATGCAGATTTTAGGGGGAAATCAGATGTGAAGATCTGGAGGGTGTATTAACATTTGAAGTCTTCAGATACTTTGTTGCTGGGAATGTGGAATTCACTGATGAAAATGTAAGCAAAACACATCATCTCACTGTGTTATTCACTGCTTGATAGGAATTCAGTCCTAAAAAAAGACTAGCTAAAAACTGGAAAAAAAAAAAAAAGCCTAAAATCAACCCCTCCCATTCAGACATGGATTTGCCCTGTAGACAAATCTTCCAGAGAAAGCAACTTGCTAAAATTTGAAGTGGAAGTGACCTGGCCCCCAGCCCATCTCTCTCCTTGCCAGTGGTTCTGTGGGGCTCTCATGCCTGCTGAGTCCCTGGGCGAGCAGCAGAGCCACAGGCTCCTGGCTGCGAGGCAGAGGCAACCAGTGCTGCTGGGGCTGAGAGGGACAGCCAAAGAGCAATGGGCTGCTGCCAGACATGGACCTCAGACAGGTGTCCAGGAGGGGGAAGCATTTTCATGATGCTTCTTCTGGATATCTCTTGAGAGAGATTCTAGCATTGACTTAACTTGCTTGGTTATCAGTATTAAAAGGCTTTTGCTAATATCATTATTAAAATAGTTGTTTCATAATACTGAACGTCAAAGACATGCTGCAGGCTCTTTCTTGTAGCTGTGTAAGAAGGCAAAGTCCTCTATTGATAGTTGAATAAGCCCATAGAGGGTGTTACTGATATCCTGATGAACATAGTTTTGTCTATGTTAAAAGCAGCAGCTACTGGTGGTGCAAAAGAAAAGGGGGATGACTGCATCTCACCTCCCAGGCTTTCTGAGGTGACCAAGTAGTGGTTTAACTTGCTGCTGTGCCAGCTCCTCATTTTCCTTTTCCAGCAGCCTCAGACTCCAAGCAGAGCTGAGGTGCAGAGCAGCCATTATCTATGTCCATAGATACAAACTTAAACCCAGTCTGAGAATCAAGAAGTCATTACTGGATTTCTGACTGCCTCAACTCCTTGCCCTTGCTGTGCCTGAGGAAGAAAGTAGGGCAGAAAATCTGTCAAGTGTGCATATGGGTTTGAACAGGAAACCAAAGGTATCCCCGCATTTACTAGTACTCTAATTTATCACCTCTTCACTGCAGAGCAGCAGATGCACTGATAAACATTCGCAGCTGGGCTATGAATGCACCAGCTATGGGAGGTTTCCATCTACTCAGACAAATCCCTGCTACGCTTATATTCCACCCCCTCTTCACTACAAGACATATACATCTAGACTGTAACCACTTGGGCAGACTCAGGTCTGATTTGACCTGATAGAGACCTCAGCTGCTTGTCCAATGACAGCTAGATATTTTTTTTTTATTTATACCTGCTTTTTTACCTTGTTTGTTGTTTGTTTTTTGCTCAGCTGAATTATTTCCATATTCCTCCTCTAGAGAAACATCCATTGCCTGCAGTGACATCTTGCTTAAAGGAAGACAGTGCCAAGTAGAAGTTAGAGCTGCTATGGGGAACAGTGCATTACTGTACCTGGCTGCTGATTGCAGCCAGCAAGTTATTTCAGCACAGGCTTCTCCTTTTAGGCCAGTGGGAACCTGTAATTATGAGAGAATCTGAGACACCTGGGTTTGTTCAGTCTTAATAAGTAAGGGGGAAAGGGTTGTGAGAAGATCTTATTGCTGTCTTCAACCATCTTATAGGAGGTTACCGAGAAGAATGAGCCAGGGTGGTGGAGGTAGGTGATGGTAGGGCAAGAGGCAATGAACACAAGTTGCTGCAAGGGCAATTCTGATTTGGTAGGAAGAATAATTTTGTGCCATGAAAGTTGACAGACACTGGAGCAGGTTGCCCAGGTGCTTTGCAGGAATCTCCACCCACAGAGACTGCTCAAACTTGACTGGACGAGCCCCTCAGCATCCTGATCTAAGTTGATCTAAAGCAGAGGATCAGCCTACGCAGCCGTCAGAGTGCTTTCCAGCATAAACAATCCTGGGAATCTCTTCTTGCAATTTTCTGTGTGTTTATTCACCCAACAGTGATCACTGCTACTTTTTGAGGTACAAAAGCGAAGGTAAACTCCCCTTCTAATAAAGCTGTACAGGCACACATACAACTTGGGTGAGTGTCCAAGATAGTACTAAGGGAATTTTTTATACAGGCAAAAGCTTTTTGACTTGGTATATATAGTTTCTCAGGGTGCCCCTCAGTGACATTGTTGTCACAATCACCTCTGACTTGCAAAAGCTCTTTGCAATCAGCTGCTGCTGGGAGCCCTGAGAGCCTCACCTGGGATATACCATTACCAGGAAAAAATCTGTGCATTTTCCAGCTTCCAGTTACTGTGCGTGCATTGAAACACTGCACCCCTCCCTGTGCACCTTTCAGGGAACATGTACAGTAATGGGAGGCTAAACCTTTCATTGGAGGCTGAACTAGACCAAGTAACCACGCGTTGGCTTTAGGCACGGGAAATGAACAAGCGTTACTGCAGCTCAAATGTATGTGTGACAAGCATGTGTTTTGTCTGAGACCAATATTCATGCCTTCTTACATCCTTCTGTTTGGTGTCTGTGCCAAGATTCCATGGAAAGATAATTTTAAAAGAAATTTCTTCTCTATTTGCTACTTATACTGTATAACTTGGTAAAATTTTTAAAGCCCTGGAAGTTTAAGGTAGATTTTTGTGAGTGTTTTAACTTTGTTAGATAATTTCCATGCCACTGTTATACTGCCACAGGTTGGAGGTTGTAGACATGGCAGCTTAAGTTGCTTGAAAAGTCATTTTTGCTTTCACATAGTTGAACAGTTGACTGTGGGCAGCATATGACATGCAGGGTAACTGGCTTTATGCTGTTCTTTGAAACAGGTCAGATTTAAATCTGTTATTGGAAGGGGACTAAACAAAGTGAAAAAAAGCTGAGTACTTAATTTTAATGTTCATCTCATCAAATTCCATTTACTTCTCTGCACTTGAGTGCTTTTATTTTTTTGACAAAATATCCAAAGATCAAACTGTAGATACCTTGCTGTGATCTGACATCCCAAAGAAATCCCCAGTCAATGGACTGCTAGGACAACCTACTAGAAATTACAATTTTTAATCTCTTCAGGCTAAGGACAAAAACAAACTGACCTTTTTAGAAATTTATTTAATCATTCCTATAGCACACTTTTAAATTCAAATTCCTCTACAGAATATATGATCAACTATCTAAAATCAGGCCTCCTCTTTTTCGGGTCAATTAACTCAACCTTTGGAGCTGCTTGTTTCTCACTGTTGGCTGCACAGAAGGTTGGAGTTTGTCACCTTTCTAACTGAGGTGCTGAAACTTAGGGTGAATGGATCTGCGTGTTGGTCCTCCACCACTGAAGATGTTTCTTCTTCTGCCTCCATTTCTTGCATCACCTTCACACAGGGATTACAAAGACCATAGGGCCAGATGTAAGTGCCCCAGGTGCTCCTCTGGGAGGGCAGGAAGACTCAGTGGAACTTCCCTGCAGGAAAGGGATGCAAAGTTAAGGACATATGGAGGGAATCCTAGGAAGCATTGCAGAGAGGGAACACATCTGAAATGCCAGAGTTGAGATCGGGAGTATCTGTCATGAGGTGCCAAATGTCACACTGCAGCTCCATTTGTGCATGGTGGACACTATTAAACTTGTATATCTAGGTTGGGCTTATCCAGTTCTGCACCTTAGAAGAGTACAAAGCATTTTTTCAGTGGCACATGATGCTCAGCATCTAAATATGTGCATGTAATAATGTGAAATTTAATGGGAACAGAGGTGCCTCATGACCAAACAAAATGAGCTAATGCCATATCACAGAGTGCCAGTGTGAGCTGCATACTGCGGCATAGTACTTTAAAGGTTTGCCTCTGGAATCAACAACTTATACAAATAGGATTACTATTACACAGAATAAGCGTGGTATTTTTTAATTATTTTTAATGTCCTTCAGACAGTGGGAAAAAAAATCAGCTGAGCTGACAACATCCACTAAATTGTGAATGTAGTATCCCCACTTCTCTCTCCAGGTCTTGGGAAAAAAACAAGGTGGAGCATTCATGCAGAAGAGCTTTCATACCAACCAAAGTCTTTTGACTATAATGTGCTTTCCATGTTATAGATTTTATTTTCCTCTTTCATGTTTGAAACAGTAGGAAAACAAGTAACTGTTATAATGTGCCTTAGGAACTTGGCAAGTTAATGAATTCAGAGAACTTCATGATTTTATGTGTTTGAGTGGATTTAATTTTAAGTCAAATGCTGCTAGGTTCTCCCCCAAAAAATTAGGAAATTTTTGGCTTCAGGATTCTGCATTTTACTTTGAATAGCTCATGGAAAGTATTCTTGAGACAGCACAGTAATCTTGCATTGTAAGAATGGGCTGAAGGTGACGCTGAACAGGAGGATGGAAGATGTATATAACATAAGCTGCAGAGCTCATACAGTCTAAGCCTCTAAAGGTTTATCAGTGGCAGAAATAACTTTGCAAACCCAGGAGGCGTGTCTGCAAATTAATACATCAATACTGTGTACCAGATAGCGCACTGGGTAATTTGAAAGTCACAACTGCTTTCTGAAATTCTGTGCATTCACAAGCTACACCTCATTAATATTTATATTGTAGTCTGATAAGACCTGCAAATATTTGGGGTTTAATTAGGAAACACTTTAATTAAGAAAATATGTTTTTAAGTGCTATTTTGAGCTCACCTAGCATAGAATGGACAAAGGTTGATGTTTCTAATTATTCAGGCTGAATAAGCACACTGATTCACACACAATTTTGGGAGAAGAGTGCAGCATAAACCTAGCTGATTGTTCGTGGATACCACAGTAGATAAATGTCACTCAAAAATGTCATCTGGAATCTTCTTCATCCTTAGAATTTGCATTGAATCATTTCATCAATGCCCCAATATCAGCTGTGTCTGAGGAACAAGTATCTGCAATTGTCTTTTGCATGGTATCAGCTAATCAAGGAAGGTCCATAACGTATTTTTGCAATGTCAAGTCTCCCCAAAGTACTGTTTCTAAGAACAGCCTCACATCCACCAGTGCTGTTAAGAGCGATGGGTCCCTGACAGCACTGTCACAGCTAACAAGGTAATGGCCATTACCCACATTTTCTGTGTGTGGCAGTCCTCATAATGCCTAAATTACTGGCATCATCCTTCCTGTGGTAACACGTAAGAGCACCTGTTGAAAATGGGCTTGTGGGAAGTGACTGAGAATGGGAACGACTTTGGCCTTTCATGTTGGAGAAATCTGAAAGGAAGAAAATCTATGTGAATAGGTTCTTATGTGTCTAATTCTACATCATAAGGCATGGATTTTCCTTCCATACTTCTCCAAAATACTCAGAATCGTAAGTCAGATCCATAAAATAAAAAAGTAGTGGATTCCTATTTCATTTTCTCATCCCTGGTTAAAGTATTGGAGATTAGGACATAAATCTCTGAATCTTGTTTGGATCTTCTCAGATGTATTAAATGTGTGTTAGAGAGCATTAAATCAGAAGAATGTATTTATTTCTTCTAGTTAATTCCCTGGCAACGTTTTACCCAAAATTACATTTACTAGGTTCTATTAGAAAACCTATCTTATCCCTTTTCTTCATTTTTAGTCACAACAGAAAGCCTAGAAAGAGTAGTAATATCTGCAATTTTCCAAAGAGGCTAAACCAGAAGCAATTAGAGATCTTGTAAGATGCCTACTAACTGCAAACCAGCATATTATTGTTGCATTATATCCTATAGCTCCTATTTGAAATGTGCTAGAACATCCACTGAGCTGAATAAATTGAGCTTCAGAAAATAAATCTCACAGATTGCTGTGTAGTATGAACTTTCCTGGCAAGAAATAAAGGTTAGATGCATGCCATGAAATATAATACTTCCACGGGCAGGAGGAGTTCTTTCAATGAAGTCCACCTCAGAGGGAAGGAAGTGGTGAAGATTGCTACTGATTCCTTTTTAAGGTAAAGTCAACATAAGAGGATATTTAAATTGACATTAAGGAATTACCAACTGTGTTTAATAATATAATAATTTAACAGAGATGAGTGTATCCCTAAAATGTTGGGTGAAATGACTGAAATGTTTGCTTGGAGGAGTTCCCAAGCACTTTGTTTATAAAAGTAAAATGGAAAAGAGTAGTATCTCAAATAGTTGTTAGAACAAGCATACAAGAACATGCCAGTGTATCAAACCTAAATCTCCCCTCTTCCAATTTAAAACCATTGCCCCTTGTCCTGTCATTACACTTCCTGACAAAGAGTCCCTCTCTGGCTCTCCTATAGGCTCCCTTCAGATATTGATAGGCTGTTATAAGGTCTCCCTGGAGCCTTCTCTTCTCCAGGCTGAACAACCCCAGCTCTCTCAGCCTGTCCTCATAGCAGAGGTGCTCCAGCCCTCTGATCATCTTCATGGCCCTCCACAGGACCCGTTCCAACAGGTCCATGTCCTTTCTATGTTGAGGATTCCAGAGCTGGACACAGTGCTCCAGATGGGGTCTCACAAGCTCATCCCATTGCTCATTTCAAACACCACCAGTCATCAGCACCACCACACCCCATAAAACCTTCATCATTTATCTTAGCACTGCTCCATAAGACAAGGTAAAATCATGTATATTAAAAGGGTCAATTGCTCCTACCACAAGTGGAGCTTATGAATGAGGGTGGACTTAAAAGTTTTCCAGTGTGGGTTGCTAAATTTCTGTACCTGAATGCAAAACCACAATGGAATCAATAGGACAATGTATAGCTGCTGAGCCATTTAGCATTTCTGTGGGTATTTAACTTACTGACACCCACATTTAAAACATAAATTCTGGCTGTTCTTTCACTGGAAGAAAATATGCAGTAACAGAAGACACCAGAACGGAGGCAGTATAAAATTAATACTCTAAAAGCAGGTAACAAGTCAGACACCAAAAAATATCCTGAGACTGGCTTAGAAAATAATTTTGAACTTCACCTTCTGATTTCTAAATTTTTGGGATTCAAATTCTCAAGATCCCCCTCACATCAATAAAAACAGACATGAAAATTCTTACATAAACAAGAAAAATGGAGGCCCTGGCATTGCAAAGAAAACGTCAAATAACACAAAGCTGAAAATACTGCCGTGAGAGGTGGTGCCACAACCTCTGTTTATTCTGTCTGCCATAGCAGGGTCCCCACGATGACAAGGGCTATTAGGAGTAGTGACAAGAAAATATTCAACCTCTGACAACCTACACGTATCACGCTTTAATGTCCATCTCTTCTCAGGACGTCAGGCCACTTGTCCTACCCAGTTACCTACCTGTGCAGAAGCTCCTGATCCTTCTGAAATTATGCAAAATTATGGTCAGCCCAAGACAGGAGAATAGTGAAACCCCAAAATTTCTTGCAACATCACCAACCAGCCACACAGAGAAGTTCAACTCAAGTAATGCTGTAAATCTGGTCTCTCTTCTAATTAAACGGCTGCAAGTGTAATATTAATTGACAGATGGAATTTAATATGTTGCCACTGCATACACTACAGATGGGGTACTGATTTTTCAGGGCAATATTACCTTATAATTAGAATGGTAAATTAACCCATTAGCTCTCTGCAGATAGGCTGCTTCTAATACCTGGGCTTGATATTTAAAGCTGGTACCTCTGTAAGATGCTGCCGTAGTTTTCCATACTTTTTCACAGAAAAAAAGCCCAAACAGTAAGAATAAGAAAAATACATTTAAATGCTTTCCATTCCATTCAGATAAATTGTATAATACATGACTTTATGAAGAAACCTGCAAAACAGAACTCATCACCTAAATAAATTATCTAAGAAAGCTCAAGTAAAGCATTCAAGAAGTTTAACACCTATGAATATACACAGTACCTACCCATCCAAATGAACCACAGGGAGCAATGCCAACCTACTACTTATTGTTTCTTTACATCTTTCCCACCTTTTCTAGCAACCATTTCTGTATCTGTTGACAACAAGGGCAGAAGGCTACAGCAGCAACACTTTTAGATGCCATAGATACGCAATCCCACGATTTGTAGTAGTTGAAAATTAAGTCAAGTAAACCATATACAAAACACAGAATTTTTTCTTCATAATTACCCTTCACTTCTTTACAAAAAAAAAAAAAGCAGACTGGTGTGAGACTTGACTCATTATCAAAACACTATAAATGAGGAATTTCCTTTATTTTGGCTGGAACAAAGCATTCTCAAAAATGTCAGCTGCACTTTGCCCAGCCCTTGGCACAGCCTGCGTAACGGCCTGTCACCAGGATTACCAAGCCTGTGCTCTCTCTCACACCAGTATGTTTTACCTCACAGCAATAAATATTATGATTTAGTATCTCCTGCCCTAGGGACTTTATGACAAAGTACTAAATATCATCTTACTCACAGCTCGCATAAAATCTTAATAAACACATTCCTACATATTTTATAATTGCCGCTAAGCAGGATTCTGTTCTTTCAGTTTTGTTCTTGCAGGTCTAGGGGTCTGAATGAAAACTTGAGAAACTACTACAATAAATAACTAGCAAGCAGGCACAAACATTTATACATACGCACACTTATATGCATATATTCTCCTTCTCATAATATATTTGGTAAGACCAAATCAAAATACCATAAACCACCATTATCTTCAGCCAAGCTGTTTTACATGCGTCGTTTTTTCTCTTTCCAAAGAACAGTAGAGCTAAATGTCAGAGGAGCAAACCCAACTCCCACACCTTCAGATAAGCACTGTAGCTCTCTGAATTTCTTGGGAAGGTTGAAGGAAACAGCTCAACAAGGTTTGCACTGTGACAACTGCATGGAGGAGGGAGAAAAAAACATCTCCCCAAGGACAACTATCAGCTGATGTTTTTCTTAACCTTAGAAATCCTACTTCTGTGTAAATTATATGTTAATCATAGTGTTATACCATGAGGAATTCCTTTTCTGAGTTTTTTTATTAGAAGAGTAGAATATAAGGTCAGAATAACAAACTTGGTAAACACTGATATGTCTTTATCTAGAACAGAAATTCTATTTTTTTTTTAAACTAAGAGTGAGGTAATCATTAAGATTAATCTACGTGCCAGTAGATTAATCGTCTAGCGTTCATCATGATTTTAAGTTTCACATTTCTCTCACCAAAGCATATTTCCTTTCTTCTCCTGCTCTCCTAGTTTCAGTATGTCAATAAGGCAAATAAACTCCTGGTGCTGCTTTACTGGCTTTAATCATCTGATCCATTGTGATTTTTGAGGTTAATTTCTATGCTAAGTCTTTAGTAATAATAATTCTAAAGAGAATAGAAGTATTTTCTTAAACTCCAGAAACATATGAATCATTGAACAAACATCTTCTCTGAGTAAGGCACAACCCAGCAGGGCTGCTACACATACACACTTCCTTCAATATTAACATTTTAATAGGTGACAATTGATCATAACGTTAGGAATTCAAATGCACAAAGGCAGCACAGCAGTGAGCAGCTTCCATGGCAGGTAAAAAGGGAACAGAGTTTATCAAAGCAAAATTCTCTCTTGATCCTCTCTTGAGAGATTAAGCAGAAAAAAATTAAGAGAAAATTTTTAATCAGTCTCAGTGTTGGCATCTAATTCTGGAAATACGACAACCAAAACTAACCAGAATGCCTCATATGTCAAACCAAAAGGCAAAAGGGATCAAAGAAATAGAAGGGGAATAAAAATAAGTTTTTCAGGAACACAAAGCTTTAAAAAAAAAAAAATTATGAAAAACCCACTCTATGTGATGCACATATGCCCATAAAATTGAAAGAGCTTTAGGACAGACATCCTAATGCCTTGTTTCTAAGTTTCCTCTATTAGGGTGGAAGGGAAAAGGGAAAGAAAAAAGATCTGAATTCTGTAAGCCAGTGCCAGAAAATGTGTTTGGGCACAGTTTTATTCTGCCTACTCATCCCTCTTATCTTTATCTATGACCCCCAGAAGGCAGGCATTTGAAGACATGCTCAATTAATCCAATTAGCTATATTTACATTTTGACTCAGCCACCTACATCTGCTATTGCAGACACACTACCATTCCCTCCTGAAAAATCCACTTTGTTTCCTTTTAAGTACACTCTAACAGCCAGTAGCTTTTCAGCTGTTGGGCACAGGTGGCTCCTGGCATGTCTTGAAATACCTTCTCCAAATCACGGTAGATTTGCCTTGCAACAACTTTTGTGAACAGAATTCAGTATGAGTACTTACAGAATATTTCGAAGTCCAAAATCTTTGAAAACAGTGAAAAAACCCACACTTTCTTCTGCCTTAAGTTGGAATTAACAGAACAAAAAAGGCAAGTGCCAACAGCGCTTAGGATTTTAATGAATTAAGGACTGCAAAGTCATTTGGGACCATGGCTCACAGTATTCACTAAGAAGATGTGCGGAAAAAAAAGATAATGTGGTGATTAAAAGTCTCTTAATAATGAAAGCAAGAGGAAAGTATGGCTATTCCATATAGTTAGAAAAACAAGGCAAGTCTATGGTACCCATACAATGGCATCATGCAAAACAGTAGGATTCTAAAACATCAACCTACACACAGACATTTCTCTTTTAACATAAATCAAGGAGGTTAAACTAGTGGCTTGCCTGCATATCAATAGCAAAATTAAAACCTAACTTTAATTGCTAACATGTAGATGTCACTGGTTACTCTGGTTTAATTGTATCAGTATAATAAAAATCACAGTGCTGTTTGCTTTGGAACAGTTCCAGGCCTTGGCCAAAGAAAACTTATTTGTTTTGCAGGTTTTCTTAAAGTTACCTGCCTGTTAGAATTCTTACTTCTTCCATTCTCCAACTGTAGATTTCGCAGCTGTAACAACAGCTGGGCAGTTTAGCAGCTGTAAAAGACAGATGCCAAGTTCTAGAAAATAGCTTCCTAGTAAAAGAAAAGAGGGTCTGTAGCAAGTTTTCATGGATCCCCCCACCAGGAAATTTTACTCTGCAACTTGGCAACAACTGTAGAGCTAACCCCTCTCATACTGTGCTTTTGCTGAACACACCAGGGAGACAACTCTCAAAGTTTTCTCTCTCTCATTCAGTTTTGACAGAGAAAAATCCTTTTTTTGGTACAGAAAAATCAATATTCTGCTACATTATTTTACTAATTTTTTTTTTGTGTTGGTTCCTGTGCTCTTTTTAGTCAATGCTTACTAAAAGAAAGGCTTTAATATCAGGCATTAATTAGAAATATGTTTAGTTTGTATCATACCAGCAAGATAAAACTGACCCCGTATTCTATATGTCTTACCTGCAGAAGATCACATTAGTAATAGAATGATCTAACTAAAATATGGAAATACTGTATAAGCCTTCTTGTATCAACCCCCTATAGCAGTGGTTTTATTAATCAAAAAAGGAGGGGAAACAAAAAACTGATCTTGTATATACCGGTCCTTAGGGATCTTCTTAGCTTTCTCAAGCCTTTTACAACTGGCATATGTTAGGGGGGGACAAAAATGTCTCTTGATACTTGCCGAGCTAAATTAATTAGGATAAGAAGCAGCTTCTGTTGACTTTAATTGCAGTTGTGGGCATTAAGTTGCTCACAAAATTCAGCTCACAAATTTCAGCATCTTACTATAGGCTGTATATCAACCCAGAAGAGCTGCTAATTGAAAACACTGCTGATAGTGCCCAAAGTTAAAACAGAATGATAAAATGAATCAAGCACTGCTGATTTAATGTCTTTGTCTTCCTCCTCTTCATCTCCACAATTCATGGAGAGTTTTACAGATTAACAGATCCTTATAGGAACAAAACAGGTGGAGGTGCCAGAGAAAGCAAAGGAGAAATAAAATTCTTAAGGAAAATTAATATAATTTGAAGTACACTTGAAGTAGCATGTACTGTTTTGCTACAGGGACTACCATACTCTGCAAATAATTACAGCAGTGACAGAAAAGTACGTGAAAAAAAAGTCAGGAGAGATTTCATGTCTTGAACACAACCATGCCAGCTTTCACAATTTTAAAAATGGTCTAAGAATTTCAATGCAGAAACATGCTATGAGCAAACAATTGCAGAATTCAAGGAATGACTTACATGTGTTTTACCACAGGTACAGTAATTGACTGTGAAGGTATAAAAATGTAATATCCTGAAACTCCACTCAGGGCATCCTCCTCTTACTGCAAATGTG
>JAOXNG010000001.1:133801447-133821862 GCA_028566535.1 Scolopax minor | reverse complement strand
GAGTTTGGTGTCATTGGAAAACTTGCTGAGGGTGCACTCTATCCCACTGTCCATATCTCCAACAAAGATGTTGAACAGCACTAGTCCCAGTACAGACCCCTGAGGAACACCATGCATCACTGGCTGCCAATTGGACATTGAGCCATTGACCATAACCCTTTGAGTGCAGCCATCCAGACAGCTCGTTACCCATCGAGTGGTCCATCCATCAAATCTATTAGTTTCCAATTTTGAGACCAGGATGTCATGCAGGACAGTATCAAATGCTTTGGACAAGTCCAGGTAGATGACATCTGTTGTTTTGCCCTTGTCCACCAAGTGTGTAGCAGGATCATAAAATATTATTATTATATTACATTAAATTAAAGTAAATATAAAAAAATGTTATTATAATTAATATTATCAGTCAGACAATGGCCATCAGATAAGAAGGTTTAGCAGGAGTTGTGTGGTGAAAAGACCTTATGTTGTCAGTGATGCTGCTATCATTTACATTCTTGCAATGAGAAAAAATCTTACTTTAATAACTAGAGTCCTCACTCTGTGTTTAAAAATAAGGAAAGGAAGTTTCCAACAAAGCTATTATTAAATGCTCATAGACTCACGAAGTTCAGATAATTATTTGCTGAGAAGTGCTGCCGGCAACACAAGAGTAGAAAGTTTGTGAACTGTGGTTTAAATGTAACTGAGCCTTTCCTATAAGCCAGGCTTGTCTCATTCAGTACCCTGGAAGAGTAGATTTTGTAACTATTTTTTCATTACCAGGTCCTGAAACATGGTTTCGTGGAGGTATGGAATTTCACGTAGAAGGTATGAGCATATTACCTAACCAGTTTTTCACAGGAAATGCAGACCACAGCAAGACACATGAGGACAGAGAAATTCTTATCAGCCTCCTCCACATCCCAGCCTGAGCACTGCAGCCCTGACCTCCCGTTACAGAGGTAAGTAGAGACCATGCTCACTCTTTCTCCAGAAAAATGTGGGACAAGACCTTTTCTACCTTTCAAAATAGAAGCAGGGACTCCCCTTCCCACCGAGCAGTGAGGTGGCAGGTTTTATTTGGAAATCCTTTCTCAGATGCACAGTGAATCGCCCACAGCCCTGTGACTTGCCTGCAGCGCAGTTGAGGTGTTACTGCTCATCAGCGTGGTATTACCTTACAAATCAAATCCCTTCATAAGCTCTGACACCACACTGCATATGTAGTAAGAAGCAGATAGCCATAAATGATTATCCAAATTCTGTACATTCCACTGGCAAGCTACCGTTGGGAAAAGCTGTTCTAGTAGAGATCTATATTAAAGAGAGGGAACTATAAAGAAGACATACAGTTACTTCTTGTATCTTAAATCACTGCAACAAAATTTAGATATTGGCAAATGTGAGATATGTCTGCATGCTAACTAATAAACATTTAGGATTTTGTGTTCTTTCTTCAACTTTTCATTTTCTAAGTGAAAACCTTTGAGATGGCCATCATTTCACCATTTGCCTGAGTTAAATCATTAGTGTGGAGAGGAAACAAACAGTTCTTTCTCTTGGAGACTGGACTCTTGTCTTTGATATTTTGTTGCTTTCTCTTCATCTGGAATAAGTAAGTAATTTGTGCCTTTTTAAGCACATAAAAATATATTGGCAAGAATGAACATTCTTACTGGAAAGTGAGTGTATTTTGCTTACATGTTGGCAATGATAAGGGCGTGAAAGGGATGTGACACAGAGAAAGAACTCATAAATAGTATACATTAATCCCTTGAAATGCTGAGGCTATAGAGTTCATGCCAATATATTCACCTTCATCATGGCACAAGACTGTTCATAAAGAACTCCATTACACCATTTCAGTAGTGGTAAATTCTATTAATGGTCACTCTCTTAATTATTTATGTGACTTAAAGTTTATTGCTCCACCTCGGACTCAGAGGTACTTCAAAAGCACTGTGTATATATATTCAGCAACCCTATTTAGAATCAGCATGTTTAATGCATGGTATTGCCCATGTCCTGTCTCTTCTGTTTTATTAACAAGACAAAGTCAGAATGCCCATCTATGAAAGGTGAGATCTAGCAAAGATGAATATTTAGTATGCAATAGTCACATTTAATAATCAGGTCTTTATTCTATAATCTTTAAAGGAGAGAGGGACTGTAAACCAGGTCTCCCATGTGAGTCTTCTAGCAGCCATGTTTCAGGATCTGCATGTTCCTTCTCTCTGAGTTATAAAACAGCTAACCATTTCCACAGCAGGAAATTAGCATTCTCAGTGTGAGCTTTGAATTAGCTTATCCTGAACGCCTGGCCACCTGGATTAGAGTTCAATAGGCACAAACTTGAATATAGGAAGTTCTATCTAAACACAAGGAGGAGATTCTTTACTTTAAGGGTGACAGAGCACTGAAACAGGTGCTCAGAGAGGTGGTGGAGTGTCCATCTCTGGAGACATTGAAAATCTATCCAGATGCCATCCTGTCCAATGTGCTCTAGGTGAACCTGCTTTGGCAGGGGGGCTGGACTAGATGATCTCCAGAGGTCCCTTCCAACCCCTACCATTCTGTGATTCTGTGATTGAGTTATACTGACAAACTAAACAGGGCCAGGGACTCAGTCTTTTAAGCACCTTTTCCACAGGCAGTTTGGATGTAACACCCCTATTTTTGGAAAAATCGTGGAGCATAGCTGGTGCCTCAGGAGCTGTGTTATGCCCAGTTTTGGACAATTTTATTCATTAGTAAAGTTGAAGCCATAGCATTCCTGGGCTCATTTATGGATGAGGGTGAAGTTGTGATCCTGTTCGTTATCTTCTAGACATCCTGCTGGATTCCTCACATCTTGCGTTAGTGTTGTGACATCTTCCTGCCTTTCAGCTGTGTTTTGTGAATGAGGGCTGCATAATGTGCACATTCCTGTCAAGTTGCAAAGCCTTGAGTCCCCATAGTTGGGCTCTGAGTCCTGGCGAGCCACATCCCTCCCTGCATCATTTCTTGCTTCAGCCAGTTTTCTCGTTCATTTTGTAAGGTGCTAGCTAAGACAGATCCTACTTGTAGGATACCAGAGTGGTTTTCTTGTGAACTCAGGGCTGAAGGCTCCCTGAAGAACTGAGTCAAGCAGTGCTGGGCAGCGGTGTGCTGAGCACTGTCCCCTGCAAGCACTCTGGTAGACCAAGTATAAGGGATTGTGGTGGACACACCATATCAACATAAAAAAGCATGAGATGTGTGCAGCCATGGTAGAGCTGCTTCTTGGTTTCCTTATTAAGAGCCACACGTGGCTCAACAGAGTCCAGTCTGCGCTTGAGGTGTGATACTGACAAGCAGTTAGATACTAACATTTTCTTTCTCCTTGACTTTAATTGCATAATCTGCTGTAAGTAATTCTGCATTCTGTCATGGTAATGCAAGACATTCTTATTTTGTTAGACCACCCCCTTTCAGGGAGTGATTCTCTAGACTTTAAACAGAGCAGTTCTGGCCCATCAGCTAGGCAGATAACAACAAAGATCACAGGTAGAAGAACAAACCCTTATTTTATTTAAAACTGAGCCACAGAAAGAGTCTCAAAGATGCATGCTGAAAGCTTGACTGGTGCTTAAAGTTATGAGTTCACTGGTACAATGTTAAGGTGGCTGGATGGAGTCTCTGAAATCTCATTATCTCAATATAATGTCATATTACTCTAGTGCACAATCTGCTGTTGCTAAGATAACTCTTCATGATGTGAGCTGCTTTTTTTTTTTTTTTTAATAATGCTGCATTTGCAGATGTTCTACTGGTACATTAAAATACCACAGGGTCACAAAACCTGTTCATATGAACAAGCATAATCTAAACATAAATCAAGCACTCTCAACATTGGTACAAAATGATGATGGTAACTGGTGTCATTAAATTTGCAGCCTTTTGGACAACTAACCAGGTAATGCTAAATAACAGGATGGCTGTGTGTGTCATCAAGGGGAAAAATTGACTTATTCTAATTAGGACTGCAGTAGAAAAACAGAAAGCAGAACCAGAAGCAGCGATCTTAAAGGGAACTGGCAGTCTTCTGGTGTATACTCAATGCTGTTCAAACCCTGTCTTAAAACCTTATTATAAAAGTTTCCTATTTATAGTAGGAAATGAGGAATTATAGTTTATTTCTAATTATGATTTATGATTAATAATAACAAATATTAAAGAGATAAGAGTGTTTCCAAACTCTTAATCTCTTTAGCTGTTTGATTAGGAAGTTTTTCTAATACATATTATTGATTGATGATGTTTGTCTATTTGATGATTTACTTCTGAAATCAATTTGGACCTAACTTACTGCAAATTGGTTTTGAAAGTAGATCAAAGAAGGATTTCAGAATTACTTTCTTCTATTTTCTGTCATGCTTGTCCAATAATCTGAATAAAGAGGATTTCAAAAGACGACAGTGGTTTAAGGTGGATCATTGGTAAGATATTAAACAATGTTCACATCTAATAGATAGAAATAAGTTGATCCTGCATCTCATTTGGACTCTGAGGAAAAGATCTGTTTTCACTATAGATTATAAAGGCAACAACAAGATAGAAACCACATTTCACAGTAAGAAAGTGTGATGCATCTAATTGTGGGATTTTCTGCTTCTGAAGAGTGGGAGTTACGAAAAGTCTTGGTAATTGCAATTAAATATGCTGTAGGTACTACTAATGACATTGTACCGTCTAAGAAGTGTAGGGGTTTTCCAGTGAAAAATGCATTTAGAATAATGTTCTGGCTGTAATTATACAGATCCTTTTCCTAACACAGTGTTCCCACTGACACTGTAACTCCATTATGCGCTGATGCACTTAATGAATGTACCTATTGAACAGGGTAAACATCACTCTTATGCTGAGCCCCATGGAACTGGTTTGAAAATCTGCCTCTGTGTGGCTGGAATGAAAAATCTTGAAAGAAAGTCGGGGTTCACGCCCTGGTGTGCTTAAAAGGAAGGTACCTGTCAATCTAAGCTTTGAGGCATGGGCTGTTGCAAGCCAGGGGTGCGGTGGAGGGTGATAAACCTGTGTTTGCATTTCAGGTGACACTTTTACATAAAAGGAACACCTATAAATAGTTTATGGAGGGTTAATTAATGTTACCAGCATGTTACAGACATAAATAGATAGATACATGCACCCCAACAGAAGGCAGTAGGTGGGGATGAGCTATTGTTTTAGACAGCCTGTTCACCTGGCAGACTTACTCCAGCTGGCTAAAGCAATTTATTAAAATGTCTATTAATAATGTAGATAGATGTAAGCTAAATTTATATGCTCCAGGTGACTACAGCATTCCCTACAGAGATTTGGGTCTATGTTTGGATCACCTCAGTGTGAGCTGGGAGTAAAAGTCAGGTCTCCCGACAGGAGTGCCAGGGCTGCTGCTGTAAAAACAGAGGGCGATTGCAGGTGTCTTACTGAAGAAATGGGCTGGAACAGCTCACCCACATGACCACAAACGTCTTTCAGTGCCCTTATCTGCAGCAATGCTGTGGAGGAGGTCTGGCTTCTGATCTCTGGACTGGTGCAGTATTTTAGCTAATAAAATTTCACGGGCAATTCATGAAGCTATGTCTAGAGGGACCTCAGTCAGTCCCTGCACCACTAAGGTACAGACATGGTCTTCCTCTCTCTGACCCAGGTGGTCTGCAAGGTGGTATGATACGAGAGAGGGAGTCTGCACTCACCCCAAAATAGTCTCTGGCTTCCTCCTCTTCTGTAAGTAGGATGTGAACAGCCTGAGGGTAAAGATGAAACTGAATCCAGTTTTTCTGGTGTATGCAAGGACACTACCTTGCAGGCCATTTGTAAAAGGCAAGGCTGCTTTTTTTGAAAAGAAGAGCAAAGTCTTAGTCAGTTTTCATTTGCTTTTGGAGGCATTTATAGTCGGGGCCTACTGTCTTCATCTCCACAATGGAGCAGGCTGGTGTTTCAAAATATTTTAGTGATATGGTTTAGCGATGGTTTTAGTCAGTGTTAGGTTGATGGTTGGACACAATGATCTGAAAGGTCCCTTCCAACCCAGGCAATTCTATGATTCTATTTCCAGCCACATCTTAAAGACGAGCACCATGCAGCCTTCCCTGTCCACTGGGCTACTCTGGATCTCCAAACTGCAGTGCCCATAGTATCAGGTCATCAGTAGTGCAGCTTGACATGAAAACACCTCTCCAGATTAAATCAAGTTCCCTTGGTCTCAAGGTGCATTTATTTGCTATATGTTACAGGGTACGCCCTGCTAGCTACAGGGCAAGTGGAGCTGAACACTTGTGTGTGTAGGGAATAGACAGGGAAGGGGAATGTGGACAGAGGAAAATAGGCTGTTCTACCCTGGATCACCAGGAGAAAAGCTCCTGGTTTTCTGGCTGTTCAACAAAGCTGTAAACATGTTTAGAAACCTTTTTTCCCATGGGAAGCAACTGGAAAAATATACTCTTAAATGAATAAGCAAATTTTACTCTTTCATGGCAGTTTTTTCTGGATATTGCTAAAAGTGCTCCTGTGATATCTACCTACATAATTAACTTCTTGCCCATTCAGTTGTCCTTTTGTAAGCCTGCATCTGCTGCGGATACACATGGGTAGGATTAATCCCATTAAAAATGTTATGCTAATTAGAATTTGCCATTGACCTTTCGTTTTCACATAGACTGTGGCTTGCAGGAATCTTTTTCATTTATTTCATGATAACTATTCTGCTTAGTGATGGCTGCACCGTTCTTTTCAACAAACCAGCTGAAAAGTTGTCTCTCCTTTCTTTGGGATACACTTGGGTTTCTTGCTCTAAGGGGTGCTCCGATCAATCTTTCATTCTTTTCTGAGGATTACAGAGAGGCAAGAGACAAGATATTCCTGAGTCTGTATTTTCTGTGTGCTACTCTGTTAGACACAAATGCAAGGGGAACAAATCCAAATCACAAACACACCTGGCATCATCCCACTCCTTGACCTGTCTTGTGTGTGTCTTCCCCCTTGCTCTAATCACTGGGGCATTTCTTAGTAAGGCTTAAGTAAATATGCTTCTTCCTGGAAAAAAACTTACAGCTCCATCTTCAGTACATGGCTGGATTTACAATGGAAATTTACAGTAGAAATTGCAGAAAAAGTACCCCTGACAGAGGAAAAATGCACAGGCTGGGTGGGGATAACAGAGGGGTTTTTATTATTGCTATTTCCTCACTGCAAAAACTAAAAAGAAGGAACCAATATTTCAAAACAAGAATCAACAGGTGATTTAGCACTCAGCACATTGTAAAAAAACCCACATGGTGTCAAGCACAACAAATAAAAAGGCGGACACTATTCAGAGACATGAGTAAGTTACTGTATACAAGTATAAATATGGTCCACAAAGCAAGAGTGACTGCTGCTTAAAAAAAGCAGCAGGAATTTTTATCTTTCTTATTATACTATATATTGCTTCACCAGGCTCTATACTAGTTTGTTGTTATTACACATTGTCTGTGTGTAGAGTTTATATATATGGAGAGCTTGTATGATTCAACTGGGTTTGATTGAGTGATGCAAGGTACCTTGCTAGTATAAGTGAAGAAAGAAATTTTCACAGGGAAAGTCTGGTTATGGGGGAAAGAGGGAAGGAGGAAAATGTATTTTGGAGAAAACAAATGAATTAACCAAAATTCAAGATACATTTGCTAGGAACCAGATGTTGATCTCGTCATCAACAACGTGATTTAGGAATAACAACAATGGTTTCAATTTAATGTCCTGGCGACATGAAACAGTCACTGCAGATTTTTATACTCCCACTATTGAGATCACAAACTGACCACTCATGTTAAAGTCTTTTGAAACAGGAAAGGCCTCAGTTCTCTTCACAATTGCAGTAAGTGTCCTGCCAAGCCACATTGTGTTAATTAAGGAAGAAAGAATCTTGTGATAAAATTTTCAAACAAGTTGTGTCAAGTTGATCACAGAGAACACAAAGCTTGTTCTCTAGCAAAGGAATGCTTATTTAGTTTTGCCAATGTATGTAATCATTCTGTAAGTACAACAACTTCCTTGTCTTCAAAGAACAATAAATAACTTGCACACATTTAGGGTTAGGCAAAACATGGCAAACTTTAATTACTTTGTGACTACCTAAAAACTAACTATCCTCAAAACACCTTAAAGGTTCCTCTGGGCAGACTGATGACTCAGCGATAGACAGAACAGTCAGTGCAAAGGAAATAATGATATAGGAAACCCTATACTTTAGAGGATCAATGTTTCAAAATTACTTCTGTACTTAAAATTTTGCTAAGAACTCTCTTGCAGGTAATGGGCCATTCTGCACATGTTCATTAATGCTGTAATTCTTGTTTTTCCTTCATTTTTAACGCCTAACAAAACTGTATTGACTAT
The DNA here is from genome assembly GCA_028566535.1 of Scolopax minor. Lineage (NCBI taxonomy): Eukaryota > Metazoa > Chordata > Aves > Charadriiformes > Scolopacidae > Scolopax > Scolopax minor. The sequence goes on along the minus strand of JAOXNG010000001.1, from coordinate 133,813,486 downwards.
CGTCTCTGTATTGCTGTTGAGAGTCTTAAGAAATATTATTACAGCTCACCCACAGAACATAAACATACAGCATAAACATAGAGAATTCAACTCAACTTGTAGCATCTCAAAATTTATGGCAAGTAATTCAACTGGTGTCAACTGGTATTACTTAATGTAATTGATGAATGTAGGAATATGTCCACATACTCACGATTTCCATAAATGTTTGGACTGTCAGACCTTACATTTCCTCATTTCCTAGTATTAATATTATCAAATACATTTACTACTTGTTCATTCTTTTATTGTATTTAAATCTCAGCGTCTATTATGGAAAACACAGGCATGAACTTCACTCTCAATATAAGAAATTGTTTAAGGTGTGTCTCCCATTTTGATTCCAAGGACTTAGATTAAAGACTGAGTAAATTTCACAAAGGTGTCTAGGTGGGTTAGGAATTTACACCTTGCTTACTTAAAAAAAATATTATTTGGACCTTTGGTTTGTGCCCTGTGACATTCATGTAGGAATTTTGACAATTTTACCTTAGGTTATTCTGACTAGGATTCTGCTGACAGGCATGTGGTATTTGCAGTCTAGTGAAAAAGGAGAGCAGGACGGGTTTGAAAATAGTGTCCAAAAAACTAAAGAGCCAAACAAATCCAAAAGTCAGATTTGCACCCCCTCTGTGAAACAAGACTGCTATTTCCTGGCCAGCTGAAACGTGGACTGTAGAATATTCAGAAAGTGGAAAAACAAAAAAGAAAGCTTTTCATGGGCAAGATTTTCTCTCACAAAATGGTCTGTGCAGTGACAGAGCGGGAGATTCACCGTGTTAGCCCAGCAGCACCACCTTGTGTATGTGTGCTCACTAACTCCATGTATTGTCTGTAAAGACCTAGAATATTTGCAGGTTTTACTGTATGTAACAGTGTAGCAGTATATTATATATTGTAAATATAACACGAAGCATGTGTCAGTCTCCTAAGACCCCACCTGGAGTACTGCGTACAGCTCTGATGTCCCCAACATGAGAACATGGACATGTTTGAACAAGTCCAGAGGAGGGCCACAAATGAAGACAGGCTGATAAAGTCGGGGTTGTTCAGCCTGAAGAAGAGAAGGCTCCAGGGAGACCTTATAGCAGCCTTCCAGTATCTAAAGGGGGCCTACAGGAGAGATGGAGAGTGAGTCTTTATAAGGAAGTGTAACAGTTTTACAGGGGGTAACAGTTTTAGGCTGAAAGAGGATAGATTTAGATTAGATATTAGGAAGAAATTCTTTCCTGTGAGGGTGGTGAGACACTGGAACAGGTTGCCCTGAGAAGCTCTTCACACTTCACACCATAAGGATGGAACTGAGTGTCCATGCATGTTAGAAGGGGTTTCTACATCAAGACTTAAAACTTTATCTAAATAATATGCTCATTTTCTTTTTCTATTTTCAGAACTTGTCTAGCCCAGTTTGCACTCTCTACCTTCATAGCTGGATTAAAGACGCCACGTGCAGACTGAGGACATACCTTAAAGCCCTGTGAAAATCATATTTTCAATATTAAGCAATCTGAAAATAGAAGGGCCTAAAAGGGACAAGTCTGACAACACAAAGTGTGATGAGAACTCGCACACATTCAAACTGAGAAACACCTTTGTTCCTGTTTCTGCAACATGAAATATCTCTGGTTAATATGTGCTCAGTTACTCATTATTAAGGTGTTTCTCCCCTGAGAAATCCAGGGTCAGGATTTTGACTTGACAGGGACATCCCTGAGTCAGCTGCCAGAAGGCGAGAGACAGAACATATTTCTGAGCCTTGCATCTCTTGTTGCTTGCGTCTAGGTAGATTCTGAGCAGTCTCTGGCTTGTATAGTTTATAACTTACCCCACAAAAACCTTTAGCTGACTGTACCTAACCAGTTATCAGCTCTGGTTGTACCCCTTGTAGTCAGAGAGCTGACTGCTGAGCAGACATACCTTAGCCAACATGGTTTAGCATTTACCCAGTGAAAGTGGCAGTTTCCTACGGACTCTTCTGTCAGCAAAATCCAGGCAACTAGACCTAGAAACTCTTCCAAGCCAGTCCATTTTATCTTTCCTGTTATTGAATAAACTCAATAGTGTTATCACTGCAAGGAAAGTACAACTGCTTGCTATTACTGAAAGTGATGAAATTAAATCTACATTAGTCACTGGAGAGGTGGACATTTGCGTCTGAAATCAAATACTGGTAATCTCTAGTGAGAGGCAGGTGTTTACCATGAATTTACAAAAGATGTCTCCTTTCCTGTCAATATAGCTTGCCTTTCTTCTTATATTCTCAGCTGCTCTGTTGGCTAGAGCTGAAAATGGGCAGCTGTCGGTGACAGATTTAAATTACTATTCTTTCTGTATCGACATTAAAGACTTTTGACATGATAGATTAAATCATCAGTGCTGTTCCTGTGATCAAAAATAAATGCTATAGCAAGAAAGTCTGTGCATCCTTGTTTCTGCATTATCACTCAAGGCCCAGCTCACACTGTTTACTCACGCCCATTTAAACATTGAAAATCACACCCTCTTAAGCTGCAGGCTGCCTGTCTACAGTCTGCGCCACACTTTATATGAGGAAAGTGAGTATCCATATAATTAAAAGTTATTCAGAGTCAGCTATTGAAGATAAAAGAGCCCTCTTGAGGGTGTGGAAGGCAGGTGTGCCCTGACTATTTGCTGTGCATAGCAAGAAGCCTGACTAGCAAGTGTTGCTTCATTTCTGGTGTTGGCTTCCTGTGTTGCCTTGGCTGACATAGTGCTAACCGCTACCTCACTGCTTGGGTTGGCCCAACAAGGTTCCAGATTAAAAGTGCTCTGACCATTAGTATATCAGTGCACGAGGAACATTAGTACATTAGTCCACAAGGAAAGTCAGAAGCACCCGCTCCTGTAAGGATTTCCACCAAGTTTTCAGAGTTTACTTGATGGCTTTATAATAGAAAACATATAATGCTGTTGCAAGTGATGAGGATTGGCTTTGATGAGTCAAGGACTCTAAAAATGACATGTTCCTTAACCCTCATAACTCCATAGCAGTTGTGGTGCTCTTGACCAAAATGGATTTGAGACCCCTTGTTTCATTGATCCTCTTCTTTCAGGCATTGTTAGATACAGAAAATCATTTCATTCTGCAACAATTGTAACTGCAGGTAAATTCTGAAACTATTTCCAAAGATATGAAGTTCAAAAAGGTAGTAGTTTGTATGCATAGTGTTAGTGTAGTAAGCAGTAGTGTAGTAATCTGTTATATGACAAATAGACTAAATTGATGGATGAGAGGAGAGCAGTGTTTTCTTGACCTTAGTGAGGCTTTCAACACTGTTTGCCATAACACCCACATATGCAAACTAATAAAGTACAGGCTAGATACATGGATGGTGAGGTGGACTAAAAATTGACTAAACTGCTGGGCTTGGAGCTTTGTCATCAGCAGCACAAAGTCCAAACAGAGACCAGTCACTATTGGTTCCTCCTAGGGTTCAATATTGGGGCCAATATTGTTGTTTAACATTTTCATTGATGACCTGGATGAAGGGACAGAGTGTATCTCTGAAAGTTTAGAGATGATACAAAATTGGGAGGAGTTGCACACCAGATGGCTGTGCAAAGGGGCCTCGACGGAGGACTGGCCAATAAAAAATCTCACGAAGTTCAACAAAGGCAAATGGCAAAAAATACTCCAGGCACCAGTACATGCTGGGAGCTAATCAGCTGCAGTGCAGCTTGCCAGAAAGAGGCTCCAGGGTCCTAGAGGAGGTCAGGTTGACCATGAGCCATCAATGCACCTGTGCAAGAATTTTACTGTAGAGAATAACATACCTCAGAATTCTTCCTGAGTTTTGCTTAATTTGCCCGAAGGGAGGTAGTCCACTATGCCAAACATGTCTAGTGAAATATGTGTTCTGCCTGAGCTCCTGCTGTCTCTCCAGAAGAACAAGTCTCCCTAACTATCATACCTACCTGCCTGTGATACCCTAAAACATCTTTGCTGGTATTGGATATCTATGATTGGACAGCTGGATCTCTTCCTGGGTGCAGACTGTGACAGGAGTCAAGAGAGACGTTTCAGCTCTGTCTGAAACGTTCAGCTTAGTCAGAAGTTTCAGCTTAGTCTACCTAAGGGTGCATTGTGCTGATTGGCAGGACTAGAGGAATGGACCAGCTTCTCCCAAGCAAAATCTGGTGTCATGTGAAATGTCCTCAGGTGTCTGAGACACCTGCATAGGCTGCAAGTTTTTCACAAGACCTATGGAAGATCCATGCTTCCCTAGAAGGGCAGTTGTAGCTCAGCTGGAATATTCTAGGGTGTCTCAAACATGTGTGGACAACTGGATCCTACTCCCAGTGTAACTCTTTGAGAGAGAGTGCTATTGGCAAGAACACAGTTGGTTGCACAATGGTTTCTTTTTCTCTACTGTAGCCCTTCTTCAGCTAGTGGTGTCTCTACAGGTAGTATTTGTATGTACATGTGTCGTTCTCCAAGGCACCTGCAAAATATTTATTTTGGCTCTTCTCTTATGTCACTTGTTTACAGGTAGCTTTTTCTATTCCCCACCAGCCAGCTGGAGACCGTCTGGGAAAGAGAAGAGGGAACAGAGAGCAGAGCAAAGTTGTGTATTTTTAATGGTATAAATGGTATAAAATTTCTGTGAATTGCCAAGTGAAAAAAACATGCAATTTGGAAGCACAGAAAGGCCTGGCTTTTGCTTACAAATGCCTCCTGACTGAATATATATACTGAGTGTTACTGTGCTGCCAGCCACTCGAATGGAAACTGGGACTTAGGGTGGAAAGAAAAAGAAATAAAAAAAGACTTAAAAAAGTGTTGTCCCCCAAGTGAGGTACATAGGGGAGCACGGATGCAGAGCCTTGCTCTGAGGGGCAGAGTGCTCCCTTGAAGCCTCCCCTGCCATAGGGTGGTTCAATCAAGTCATGCTCCTCAAGGTATTGGGGATTTGTACTTGTTTGCTTCTTTTTTATCAGTTGAACAAATTTGGAGAAGACGCATGCAGGTGAGGTGCTGTTCTGTGGAGTAGGCAGTAGGCAGTAAATTAACATCTTAGAGCCCAAACCATTAACGTATAAATCAGTGATCTTATGTCTTACCTTTTCCCTTCTAGCCATCTCTATTGCTTCTGCAATATATCATTTGCTACCTCTCATTTTCACTTCCACGCTCTCTCGTACAAACCTAACAAAATGGAAGCAACAGGTGCCTTTTAGTCAACTCAAGTGTTATCTAAAGCTGCATTTTAAAGAAAAAGACTCTAAATTTTTTGCTATAATGATGATATTTTAATCTAGAAAATTGCCATCTGTGGTAATTTACTCTGTGCTTTGACACTGTACTTTAGCTGTGAAACAGTTTACATCGCCAAATGCAAAATGTCGTTAAATACTTATCCTTTCCTTGGATTCTTTTTTTAACTAAATCTTGCTTTTAATTTGGATTCATTATGCATCGACGTCTCAAAGTGGAAGATGCTTGGAGACCAGTTTTAGTTCTACAGTTATAATTTATTCCAGATGCTATTATAGCCTTTCCATGTCAAAAACTTGGTTTCCAGAAAATTCTTCTGGGCTTTACACTATTGACACCTGTAAGAGCCCACACAGTGCAGAAGAAGTGCACTCATAAACATGTTACTGCTTGGGAGACCAGTAACAACTACAAGTCTTGCTGTTTGGCCTAAGAAGACTAAGGCTTGTTGGTTTCTTAAATTTTGCAATTCACCTCATGGTTTCTATTGTTTCAAACCTTCCACATATGCTGTACTCAAATCCTCAGGGAAAAAACCTCATTCACAACTAAAATAAAGAGATTTTTCTCATAGAATTGTGCTCAAGTTACAGTAGAACTGAGGAAAAAAATGTATTGATATTTAACCTCTGGAGCCACAGAGTGTTATTGCTGACCTTATCTCTTGCAGATTTGTGCTGTGCAAAACCCTACTGGCTACTTTTGTTCTTTGTTGGCATAAAAAAATGCTGCAGAGGTTTTTTACTTCCCTGTCATTTGTCATCTCCCTCCTCCTTTCCACCCCCTGAAATCCATCCTTTCCCTATCTGTCCAAACCAGTAAAATGCCTATTCATCTCCTTTCTCAAGGGCACTAGATTTTCAAATCAGCCTTTTTCTGCCTTCCTCTAGGCCTGGACAAAAAGGAATGGCTTAATTTAATGAAAAAAATAATTGAAAATTCAGCATTCATTTCATTCCACATTTGAATGAATGAATAAAAGATGTGCATCTGAAAAAACCGAAGTGGTGTGTTAAGCAGGCAGTAGCCTTGCTAGCAGCATACCCACCTTTTCAGGAAAAGCCTGGACCTGCTTGACAGCATTAGATGCTCATTCTTTAATAACAGTTGTTAGCTTGCTGGAAACTCTGACTGGAATTTGGGTATTTGCATGTGTCTACAGTTCTTTGTTTACTATTATGTAGGTTTTGTTTTTTTTTAACTGGATAGAGGAAGCCTAAAGACATTGGTCTTTGTGCTTTAAGTTAAAAGGGATGAATATAGGCCACATATTAGATACACAGTTGGGAAAGAGGAGGACAGTCTGGTTTGTGTTTCAGCAGTGCCTAACAATATTTAAGTCCTGTGCAAGACTGGAGCAAGGTTTGCAAGTGCTGTGGTAGCACAGATGACAGGAATACATGCAAGTGCTGACATAAAGATACCTCATTTAAATTTTGAGATCTCTTTTGTGGTATAAACACCACAGTATCTAAGAAGGGATATTAATCTGTGACAATTTCAAAATATTTTACACTACTAAAATGCAAACTGATCTTCCTAACCTCTCATTACCTGCTTTTCTATGCACACCCACAAGCATATTCTACTCCTCACATATGTCTAAATCACATTCCTTTGAATATATTTGTGATCTATATGTGATATGATGTATATACACAAAAATTTTCTTTCCTTTCAATTTGAGTTCTCAAAACAGTTTAGGTGTCTTATACTGGAAGCTCAAACTTGCTGTTAGTATACTGATCTGTACAAGCACTTCTGCTAACAGAAGATGAGCTTGTAATTTAGATTAATTTTCACATTTAGCAGGTATATTTTGTAAAGCTCTCTCTTCAGGAATTCTCTGCAAATGCAGCTGCTTTTCCCAAGAAAAATTAAAAACTACTTGGATGACCATGAAAATGTCTTTGAATGGAGCTGAAACCACAGTGTCATAAACCCTGACTAAGTAATTAATTGCAAAATAACATGACAAGTGCCCTATCCAAGATTGCTTGCCTGCAGGCACTTAGGCAAGGGACACATATATCTATTTTTTTCCTCGGACTGTAAATCAGTGGTTCCATCACTCAAGAACAGAGTACACTTTTTATTTTCACAAAAAGTTAGAGTTAAAATTCTATAATCCAACTGTTGTTGGAAAGAGTCTTGTTGACTTTAATGGTCTTTGGGTCAAGATCCTTGACCTCAGACCAGCATGACATTTCAAGAAGACTTTTCATATGTTCAGTTACACATTATATTTTAAAGGATTAATTAGAGCTAAGTTTCAAAAGGCTATTATATAACATACTTATTTATGTTATGTTATTGTCTCAGAGTTCTTTAAAGAAACAGGTTTCGACCGATCAAGAAACTCTATGTATGTACAACAAAAAATTCTCACTAAATTGAAACCAAAGGCCAAGAACATATCCTTCTAAATAACCCTATTGACTGACTGAAATCTTTACTCCGTAACATTTTCTTCTGCCAAAGCATTGAAAAGGTCTTGTTTCAATCTGTGTGTGACGGAAAGCTACCTGGAATTTTGGAATTAATTTTTCCTTATGGTCACATATCACAGAGTAAGCCCACTAAAATGGCTCTCTCCAGCTTGTGGAACTGATGGATTTCATTAAAATCAATGAAAGAAAATTTAAAATGTTTACATGGATAATTTGTAAAAAGTAGCAAAACAGAATAGTTTATAAACCCTAAGTCTGCTTGTAGTTTGCTCAGCCCCAGGTATTGGTAATTTGAGCTTGGTTTCATTTTTTTTCAGCAGTTCAGTGGCATCGGATGACACAGAAAATGGGGGCAGAGAATAAACACATCTCTGCACTAATCAAGAAATAAAATCACTTGGGTAGAAGAGTCTTTCCTTGCTTCTGTTTTCAGGTTTTGATTTCAAAACTGAGAAGCTCAGCCTTGTATTCTATTCAGCCATGACCTGGAGAGCTGAAATCACCCCAAATCCATATGCATGTAAATATATGCAAGGTGACATATTTTGCCTAGTGCATTCACAGGGAACTTGGTAGTATATCACACAGTAGTACATCCACAGTCTAGTGGAAGGTACCCCTGCCTGTGGTAGAGGGCCGTCAGAACTAGATGATCTTTAGGGTCCCTTCCGAACCATGCTTAGACTATGATGTATCCTAATACTTAAGGCACGTGAAAAATGATTTTAAATTGCCTCTATTAGAAAAGGAATTCTACCCATATTGCTCAGAAATGCTGGATAAACTTTCTGCTACATTATGAAACAAAATCTAGAGGCAATGTGATTGTATTGTTACACTGTGGATGACATTCAGTTGCCTCCACATAAGTTTCTGATTCTATATCAAATGCCTAGGTGATGTCTTAGATATCACCAGATATATAAAATGGCACTGGAACCTGTGCTGAGGCAATTGAAGAATATCCTCTTGTCTTCTAAGATTGAACTGTTGTAATTGTCTAACAGCATGAGAGTTTTCAGATAATGAATATGAACGGACATAAGTTCTTCATTGGGACGAGGGAGGAAACAGTTTTGTCCCAGACCTTGACATCGGTTTTAGTAAATTCCACTTCTAAGTACTTGACTTGGAGTTCAGAGCTGCATCGGGTGACAGGCTACTCATATAGAAGTATAGGTGCTGTGAAGTCTTCTGATACATAAATCAAGGCAAGCTTGACCCCAACTGAAAACTATCCCCAGAATGTGGCAGGTAAGATATTATTCTTATTGATTAGCCTGTTGCATTCATTTAAGGGCAAATGATGCCTGGTTACACATACATCACATGCCCAGGCAAGCACACAGAAATGCACATCAGGGAGCTGTTATTGATGGGAAGGTTAAATTTAAGGTACAGCCTTATTCCTTCTAATGAAAAATGGATTTCTTTTTTTTTTTTTTTTTCCCAGAGCCTGACTTTTACTTTCTTATGTTGACTTTTAAGGACAGTTGACCTAATTCTGAGCACATTAAAGCAGGTATAAATGAGAAATAATTTCACTGGGTTGCATTTTGTTTCACTTACACATCAAAGCCAACATTTCTTCTGAAGGTCTTGCTGTCAGCTTCACATTCAATTGAACATGTGTAGCCTTTGAAAAACAGAGGAGTTGAACAAGACTTTTAAGCAAATCCTGAAATTAGTGAAAGGGTCATTAGACTGTATCTGTATTCAGAATTTTTTCTTTTTTTAATGAAGACAAATTGTAAATTACAAAAATTATTACAAGATGTTCTCAGGCTTCTCTAGTCACAACACAATGAGTCACAGACCAGCAACTCACTTGTTGAGTTGCTAAGTTAACTGCTCTTCATTACTGTGGCACTGTTATATCATTGCAACAAGACATCCAGATTGGCACCAGTGTTTGCTATAGATAAGAATTTCAGCTGATCAGTTAGAGGCACTTCAAAGAACATAATCACTGCCCTCAGGTTACTTTAATCTCCACATCTTTGTGCGTACAAGAAATAACTGCCTTCTTGCTTCTACTGTGTAAAATTTGTAAGTAATTTCAGGCTTTACATGTACAATTTACATGTAAATGGAACTGGGTTTAAATGATTCTGAAGCTCCATAATATTAAATGGAAGCATGTTCTCATCAGTTAATTAGTCCTTGAGCTGGATGCTCAGTTTCTTCATCATTATTTGTAGGGTAAATTAGCCCTTGGAGAAGTGGATGGAGAGAGGCATGGGCTGTGACTCAGTAGTGCCTGATTTCTTTTTTGTTTCCTGATGAAGGGAATGACACTGCAGTTGTGCCAGGCTGACAGCATCTAAGCAGTCACCATATGGGGGGGAGAGGAAATAATAGCAGCATAGATTTGGCAGCTGCTGTTGGGGAGCAGCAACATGGACTAAAAAAACTGAAAAGTTCAAACTTTTCCATCAGAAAACCTGGATGTTGCTGCCTTAGGGATGAGCGGTAAATGAACTGTTTGATTTTTCCCCACTGCCAAAGACCGTGAATCTGAGCTGTTTGGGAAGCATTTGAACTTTTGAGAGGAACACCTATGGCTGATCTCTTTTCCTCTTTGCCCTTGTCCCTTCAGCTTGCACAGTGTAAGTACTGAACCCCTGTAGCAGAATTAAGGCCCCACCAGCTGCAGAAGAAAGAGGAGTGTGAAGCAAGCCAGGCTCCAGCCCTCCACTTCCCTAGGACTGCCATGGTGCCCATGCAGCCTCTCCCTCCATGCTGGGGGCAGGAGGGTGTCTGGGTGAGCGACCATGAGCACAGGATGCCGTCACACTGAGTGTTAGCAATGATAACAAACTGGCTTCATCCCAGCACACCATGTGTCTCTCAGGGGATACTACAGGGAGTCTGCTCTGCCAGCACTGGAGAGAGGGGACTGCTTGGGCATAGGGGCACACCAAGTGCTAAGACACCCAGAAGTGCCTCTTGATTCTATTTACCCAACTCTCTTGCATGGCCAGGCCTGAGTGTGAATGTGGAGCGAAGAAAGAAAATGGTCAGTGAAGGAGGCAAAATATTTTAGCGTTGAGAAAGTCAGCAACATGGATGCTGGATCTCACTATGGACTGAAATACTGAGCCCAGGAAAGGGAGAGGGAAGACTGAAGTCCTATTAACTGATACTAAAACCTACTCAAATAAGAAACAGTGTTTGAAAAATGTCAGATGTTGTGATTTTATTTGATGTGAGGTGAAGGAAGGAGAGATGAGAACAAAGTTTTTACAAGCCTTTAGGTACAGGATTTGTGATGGGGAAACTCTGGGAGTGGGGTGCAGACTGCTTGGTACCAATGACACGCTCAGTTAAACACCAAAATACAAGTGCCTCACTGAGATGCCTTGGTGTGGCATGTCCTAAACATGTTAGTCTTCCTCCATTGCACAATGGAGAAGTGAGAAGCATACACCCGTCTCAAGGCTGGTGTTTTGATGACAGAAAGGTCCAAAGGCCTTACAGAAACGTCCAAAAATAAGTGCAGAGAAATTTACTTTCCCTGTGTGTAATGGGTCACTATGGTAACTTGTTACTGACTTACTTACTGCAGTAGTCTTCTGTTGTAGGAAAGCTAACAAGCCCATATTCATTTGTAGTTATAAATATAAAACATTTGCTTGAGACTGAGTCTGCCTAACCTGTTGGCAAGTTTTTACCAATGCAAAGCCTACTAATATGAGCATTCCCAGCTTTTCAGGTACAGGGAACTGCAAAAAAAGGTATTTATTGCTTTAGCTGTCATACAGGTTTAGTAGGTATTTTCAGTCATGACTGTGCATCAGTGTGCTGCACTGTGTACTGCTGCAGAGTGAATGTGGCTTTCAGAAAAAGAAATTTTAGGGAACCATTTGAATAATCTTTTCTTGGACAATTAATAAGATGAATATAAGGAAACACAAAAGCTATAAAAACGGAACTAATTTTGTATCAAGTATCAAATTAATAACTCGGGTTTGGGACTTTTCTCTGCTGGATCATACAGCTTAGATTTTCAAGCAGTTTTCTGTCATTCTCCCATGAGGCATTTTGCTTGGAGGGATAATCTCAGTATGGCATCGTATGACAGATGAGAGATAAACAGGTTTTTCTTGAAGCTGGTTTTGATTGCCTTTTTTCCATATATCTGAAATGTAAGCAATTTGACTGGAAAGTGTAAATATGCTAATTGCCTCTCAATATGTCATCTATATTCTCAGAGCAAAACAAATATGTTTATTTTTAGTGAGAAATTTGAATGTAGGCCCATAATAGTGGCAGCAAGATGTAGGGTGTAGGTAGAGTCCTGAGTCTGTTATT
>JAOXNG010000001.1:133758539-133778551 GCA_028566535.1 Scolopax minor | reverse complement strand
AATGGGATTATTTTTAGTGGGTTTGAGTTCCCTGTAACTCTGATTCCTGCTTATTAACTTTTTTAACTGGACTCTTCCATGGGCAATATTCTGTGCCTGATCTTTATGGGATCAAACCCTAAGAGCAGCTGTGCTTAAAATATTAAGTCTGAGCCATCTTGCTGCAATATGAATCCCACTGAGAAGCTGCTATTTAGCAAGTTTACGAGACATCATGGGTTAAAATATTAAGGACATGATGGCAAAAGAAAATAATGCAGCTGTCAACAGGCCCCAGAGAAACTTGACAATGCTGTCCTTGTCTTGTTAATGAACAGTTCTTCACTCCTTCTCATCATTACAGAATGAATAATTGAAGGCAGCAGATAATTCTTACCAGAGCTTGCCTGCCATGAGTTTCAAATTAATAGTTTATAGTAAAGAACAAGCTAAGGGAAGCTGTTCTTAGCTGTGTTGCAGTGGGACATGTGAATGTAAACTTTGTGCCTAGTTAATCAACACGCTATGTATCATACTCCTGCAATCTCTACTACTGAGGCTAGGCTTAACAAGGCTTCTCCGTGCAGAGTATGACCTGCACGACCTCTCTCAAGCAAGGACAAAGAAGTAAGCAAACCAAGAAGGTCCAGTGAGATTACAGGCCCATGTGAGGCTTACATCTATATGATATACATCAATGCACACTCATTAGTAGAGAGTGGCATGAGATGACATATTCTTTATTAGTCTGCTCACTTTTCTTCACAGTACTTCTAGGGAGTTCCAGGGTCTAGGGGCTATTGTCTTACTACTAGCTAGATTTTCTGTTATAAATTTACTGATTCACGGAATTTTCAGAGTTGGAAGGGACCTCTAGAGATCATCTAGTCCAACTGCCCTGCTAAAGAAGGATTGCCTAGAGCACATCACTCAGGACTGCATCAAGGTAGGCCTTGAAAGTCTCCAGAGAAGGGGACTCCACTCCATTTATATGCTTTCTGCAAAATAGGACATTTTTGTTGTTCATTTTCTGTGTCGAACTCTGAAGAATTATTACTGAGTATTCTTTATCTAAATATAGGCTTATATCCTGCTAGTATTTAAGCAATGACACAAACAAAATTAGTAATATTATGCACATATAAAAACTTTGCAGAATTAGGACCTTAATTCTTACTTGTCTTTTTTATGCAGGGTATTTCATATTTAAAATTTAACAGAACTCACTCAGAATATAAAAGTGGAGGATGAGATTTTCAAAAATGCATGGAACAAGATGAAAGAATTCAGAGGTGTTTTGCTCAGTGTGTTGAAGTGCAGATTTGCCACGGGTCTCAAATAGAGGCACTCAATTTTACTGCTCTGCAAACAAACCAGAACCCTGTTTAGTTAAGAGAAATACAAATCTCCTAACTTCAGCCATTTGAACCAGTTTTAGAGTTAATCAAATTAGGCACATAGCATGCATTAAAAGCACCGAGTTGTCAGTCAAGAAAATGCAGTAATCCATAAAGAAATATGCGGACCTCTAAATCCCACCTTAGCATTAGGAGTAGGAAACTAATGCATATAGGATGAATCATCTTTTGCAAAAGTCTGTTATGGAAAGCTGATAAGTTCAAACTTCACCCAGCTCATATTAGGTGAAACGAAACACTGTTCATCCAAAACTGTACCTGGCTCATTTCTTTCTCATGTAAAGGCTTTGTGTCTTGCTGGGTGATCACACTGAGCTAACAGCAGCATGGAGCTAACAGTGCTTGCTCTTATTCTTATTCTTGGCCACGTACTAGCACTGATCTAAAGTTAAATCCTTAACTGACAGTGTATAGAAACTTGATTTCATGATTTTGTCTGTAATTGCTAATGCTTCTGGGCAGTTAGGTCTTTAAAACAGAAATGTAAACTATCCCATGCTATATTCATTGCATACTGGGTGGTTGAATTTTTATTCCTCACCCACACAAGCTTACATATAGTCAATAATGATCTCATTTTGTTGTTTTCTGCCCAACATTTCAGGTTCTGGTTTCCTTTATATTATTCTTAATAAAACTGGTACTGTACTCCTCTTATTTGAAGATAATGCCATTAACTGTTCACTCTCTTTTGCAGATTAATAAGAAACAAAACATATATTTGGGATACTCCTATGGTTTCTTTCTTCAACTTGATGTTTGACCCTACATGGTTACTCTGTATGGAATTTAGCACAGTTTTCCATGAATGTTAAATCCATTGGAAAATAAGTCTTCAAATAAGATGTTGAAAGCCTCTTTATCAAATTAAAATCTAAATAAATCATACAGACTAATTCTGTGTATGCACTCTGGTTTTTTGAGTAATCATATATGACCGAATTCAGCATATCATACTTCATTGTGGAGTAATAAGGTACCAATATGTATTCAAGAAGCAGTTAATTTCATTTTTAACTGTTGAAAAATCAATTTTGCTCAGTAAAAGTGCATATCAAGTTGATTACAAGGTTGCTGAGGCAATACCTATATGTTATGATGGTTACAGCAGTCACAGAGAAAGTCGGTGTGTTACTCACGTGCCTAAAGTGACAGCAATGTAACAAAGCTACATACACCTCAGACAGAATGCCTCTCCAAGAAGTGACAGCCGTTAGTGTGAATCTTCCATCTTTAGAACATCTGTGAGTGGCACTGCTATTTGCTGAAGACATTTATTTTAACATGAAAACTCCGTGTTTATTTCTGGTCTGGTTAAATATGTTAAGTGACAGGAGCTGGTTCCAAGATAATCCAAAAGGGGACAATTCTCTTTGCAAGGATTTGCAGGAGTGGAAAATGCACCTCTCCTTTATCATAAACCCAGACATGTCTTAAACAGGAAATATAGACTTCTGACTCCTCCTCAAGGAACCTCTGTGTCATCGAAATCTAGAAACAAAATGCCTATTTTCATTAAATTTTATTTCTGACCTAACAGCAAGGGATACAGAAGTAAACGAAGCAGAGAAGACAAAGAACACCGTTACTTTCTTAACAGGAAGGCAAATGTCATTGCAAAATTAGTGTACACAGCTCCCACCTTAGCGCCTGTGGCTGAAGCACCTGGGAGGCATACTGGGGGGAGTTTGTGACCTGAGCTGTAATGCTTCAATGCAAATGCCATGGGGCTATTCGTCAACCTGTCTTGCTCTGAGAGAGACTGCAAACATCCAAGTTCTGTTACAGTGCAGCAGACAGAGCAGACAGAGAGGCTGGCCTTGACATGTCAGCCATGGGCATAGTGGCTTCATCAGCCATCACTGCCATGGAGCACATTGCAGCAGGTATATTGGCAATAACTTTTATAAGTTGACAGCAGCAGCTGCCATCAGTTTAAATGAGAATCAAAATAAAAAAAAAAAAAAAAAGAAAAGAAAAAGAAAAAGCTAGCAGCACAGCACAGAAAACACAGACCTTCTTTTAGACCTTTGCAGGTGTACAAAGAGTCATGTTTTTTTGTGTCCAGGAGCTTTGAAGGATGGTTTTATGTATGGGTATATACTTAGTTTACAGGGAAAACATGGTATTAGGGAATGACATTAGCAACAGATGTGTGAATATTCCTATTCTTTGTGGCTATGCTAATGATAAAGCAATGTCCTTGTTGCTGTACAAAAAAAAAAAAACTAAACAAAAGAAAAAATGCGGTTCTTTTTCCAACTGTCTCATCCAGCTTTACAGCACAGCAGCCCAATCAGAATAGTCTGAAGGAAGCAATGGATTTGTCTTATAGCACCTGGTACCCTGCAGTCACTGGCAGCAGATAGAGCAGTCCAAAATAGCCTACCTCATTTCACTCAACAATTAACTTATTTTCACAGGATTGGAAGATAACAGACCAGCTCCCAAAGTGAGTTACCAAACTAGCTACAGTGCTTTGGCTCACCTCAAGAAAACATGTTTGTAGAGCTGTACACATAAAGTTCAATAATATAGGACATTCAGCAAGGTCTGGTCAGTGGAAAAATTGAGTTCTTTCACAAATAGAACTAGCAACAGTATTTTTGATACTGAAAAACGAAGCAATAGATTAGCTCTTTGTAAGGTTAAAAGCACACCTAGTTATTAAACTACCTCTTGTGAATAGTCTCAGCCTTTCCATTTATTAAAATCTAATTTCAGTGTTGACAATTTCAGCCATGTAAAAATTATTTTAGAAATGTAACAAAGGCGTGTTGGTTTTTTTAAGTAATAAAGTGAACCCTGCACTCCAGGGCTGTATGTAGAATAAGAATATAGGCTTCTTTTCAGCATTCATCTGCTTTATAAGAACCCTCACTTGCATGCAAGATATAATTTAGGACTACAGTTTCCTTACAAAACCAGAGATACATAATAGAGATGAAAATGAAACAAGTTCCTTTGTCACTCCCAGTTTAAATTAGCCTGTTACTCCTGGTGTGATTAAAGCAGAATAAGCAACATAGAATAATAAAAAATAAAAAGCTGATGTGGGTTTTCTACAATCATTAATCATTTTCCTACATATCATAGATATTCTTCTGTGCTACTGCAAGGTTCTGATCAAGACATAATTTTTGGTAAAAATCTTAGTAAAGACCCATCCAATAAAATACTAATACAATAACACTTAGAATTTAATAATACCTTAACAATAAGTATAACAATAATATAGCAATAATTACAATAATATTTATTCCCATGAGGATGAATTTAAACATCCACTTCAGTGTGTTCTGGGTTCCAGTATTTGAGAAAGTGATCTAAAAGAAAACTTATGTTCAGAATGTAACAGCAGAGAACGACAACAGCAAAATTCAAGCATACTCCCTGGTTAAATCGGCAGATTTTAAAAGTACTTTAGAATAGCTTGTCTCACCTCAGAGGAGAACTTTCACAGATTAAAATTTAATTCTGTCCCCATCAGAGCCAAAGGGATCTAGCTCATTTAAGTGGAGAGGCGTTAGGGCCTGCCTGTGTAACCTTTTACTGTGAAATAAGAAGTCGTCTGAGCTGAGCTAAATGTTGTTGAAGTTGCTTAGTGTAAGAGCTGCCTTTCACTCAAGAAAAGTGCAAAGGGGACACTCAATCGCTCTGTGCATCCAGGTAGCAGAAATGATAGGAAAACTGTCACAAGCAGTGGCTTGGACGCTGCAAAGGCTGAGAACAAGATGAATCGTGTGGCCGTGGAGAAGGGCAAGACAAATGCAGGCACGTAAGAACTGATTGCTGAAACTGTGATTGCCTGCCATCTGTGATAGAAAGAGGGAAGGGCGCCTGCCACTGAGGAAAATGGTAGCAAAAAAAGCACAGGGTGCATTATCAGAAGTGCTAGCAGTGGGGGCTGGGAAAGAGCTAAGGGATAATTTCTGTGGGAGGCTGGGAGCAAAGGACTTGGCGCCTGATTGCTGCTGTGGCCAGAGAAAACAAGTCCCAGCACTTTTTTTAGCAGCTAAACATCTTTGATCACATCAGCAATGCTTAAATCCACTGTCAGCCTTTCCTCCTCATGGGAAGAACTCCCCACTGAGCTCTAACCTATTAACTAAGGTCAGAAAGGACACAGAACAGTTAACAAGGCTTTTCTTTTTGGAAATTGTACCAAAAACAAAGCAGGGAACCAAAGTAGCATCTCTGCTACCCAATGTTTTTAAGATAACTCACTTTAATTTCTCAACCTATCCTTTACCCTATTATCTTTCTATTCAGTCTATTAGTGAGTTTTCCTGGAGGATTTGGTTTAGTGTGTTTGCATACAAAACATTGAGCTTGTTGCATCTCTGTCCGAAACAGCCACAGTCTGTTTTGTTTTGTTGCAGAGTGAAACCTCATGGGTTCATGTCTGACAGAAAAAAACAATCGTTCTCTAAGAGCTACCTACTGCTTTTGCCTCTCTGGAGGCTTCTGGCTTCCTCTACTTCCACTCTCAGCTGCTCCTATCTGACATGCCATGCACTGGCAAGCATTTCATTTGGCATTGTGCTGTGACTGGAGACTCATTTAATCCATATCTCTATTTTTAAATTGTATTTAAATTGGTTGTAGAATGGTACCATGCAATGGCAAAAGTGGGTGCATTTCTGAACTAACCTAGACATCCTTGCAAAGGCAGAATGCTGTATTAGGATAAGAGAACTATAAATACTAGATAATGAGATATTCTGACTTCACAATATATCAGATTAATTGTGTGAACTTCACTTAAAAAAGTGAACAAGCCAACATAAAAGGAGTCTAAAAGAAAAGCGATATATATAAAAGTATGGATGAAATGGTCTTAAAGTCTACTTTGGCAAAAGGAGTGAAGATATTTTCCAAGCTGAACTGAGACGAATGTCAAGAAGGCATGTGAGTGATCTGAAGATGAATGAAGGAACGTAGATGAACAATGTAAGACTAATCAATTAATTCTTATCCTGTTTCTCTCGTTAGATTCATCTTCTGCAGTGAAAGCCATAAATTCAGGATTGTGATTGACTGAAAAAGAGCACTGCTTTTAACTCTAAGGTGTTCATCGAGAGTATTGAATACATAAAGTGTTTTCACATGTAAAGACCAAGCTACCAGCTGCTGAATTATAGCAAAAATGTCTTCTTCCTTCCTTAAGCAATTTAAGGATTAATGCATTGTTCCTTTCATTATATGGATCACTGAAAGAGAACAATCATCAAAAATGTAAATCCTATGCTCTTGAAATATGACCTCTGTTTTCTTTGATTATCCACTGAAATCCATACTGTGTCTTGAAGTACTAACAAAGCCTATCTTTCGCTGTCAAGGTAATTGAAGTAGTGGTGAGCTATATTACTGTTAAATCCCAGACTTGGTTCATCTCAGTGTTTCTAGAAGAAGCATGATCTGAGCAGAGTCTACCTTTCTCATGAGAGTCCAGGTGAAGAGGTCTCACCTCCTCCCTGTCTCAGGTGGTGTGTACGTAAGACATGTATCTGTTTCAGCTACTCCACGTTCCTCACTAGTGTAACTTCTGTTAGTAAGATTAAGGGTGGGTGGTTTTGGTTTTTTTTTTAACTATATCAATCTTTTTTAGCTAAAATAATCTCTCCTCTGCAGAAACACCATATTTTTCAGTGGGAGAGTTTGCAATTTGATTTATTTCTGAGGCTAAATGAGAACATCAAAATCTGAGACTGTTTAGCTTTATGTATTCTTCTCACATGATTAAGTTCAGTGTCTCTGAGGAGCTTTTCTTCACACATTTCCTCCACCAATTCTTTTATAGGACAAGTGCTTTGCTATTACAAGCTTTCTGTGTGCCTACAAGCAGTTAAACAAGTGATGGTGAGGTTTATCTCACACCTACTGGAGTTTCCAATGTGGATACCTACCAGTAATGTGCTCACAACCTCAAGACCCTGGTTCCTCACATCCTGAAGCAGATGTCATTTCTGTCAGATGGATCACTACTAAAAGTGTCTGCTCCTCTCTGCTTGCCATGGAGGAGCCCCATGGTGGCTAGCCCAGGTGTAAATGACTTGTCTGTAACTGCTTGAAGTTTTTTGAGATGACTTCCAGCACCTCTTTTGCACAAAGTGCACTGCTAAACAAGAAAGATTACAGCGGATCTAAACCTTAATTGGAATAAGACAGAATGGTGTTAACATTATTTTACCATACTTTTTAAAGTGAAGCCTAGCATGAGAGTATGAGTTTCCATTCACATGATGGAAATAACTCAGCCTTAGAGATACACTGTGTGGATGGATAGAGGGTTTAAGGATTAGTGATGTTTGCATGAGGAGACACGGAGATCCTGGGCCGGCTACGCCCCTGTCAGCACTAGAGCTAGAAGCATGAAGAAGCCTACCAGTGAAGAATCATGGATGTGAATTTGAGTTAATATTGTCTGCAGAAATCACCTGAATGTCTGTGTCTGGGAAATGAAGGGGAGCAGAGGAAGATACATCAGAGGAGGATAGTTATATCTACTGTCAATTGCCACCTTTAAGTCAATCCAAAGAAAAATACCAGTCCTTGCTCTTTGGCATCTTTCTTGTGACTGTTTGATCTGTGAACACTGAATGGCATTATTCCTATTAACATAGAAGAGGAAAAGAACTGGAAAAAGTTGTCTTTTATCTCAATTAAAGGTGTTATTTGTGTCAGTCTAACAGGTGATCAATGTTAATGTACATTTAGGGGATACTGCTATCATTAAGCCTATAGCAGCCTGTGAAAGGGCATGAGCATGACTGGAATTTATATTATGCTGTTCTTTAAAGTTTTTCTAATACCAAGGAACTCTTTTTCACCAGCTCTAATCAATACTTCAAATTCTGACAATAAAATCAGTCCCTGAACTGAATAGCATACTGAATAAGAGAATCTGCAGTGTTCTAGGACGGAGAAAAACAGCAACAACAGAAGCCCGCCCTTCTTAATACTGTGTTCTTTTTTCTCACATTATTGCTATAAATTTCCTCAAAAAAAGACTATAAAATCTAATGCTTCCTCTCGGGATATATTCTGTCTACTCTCATAAAAGCACCTGTGTACTTGTTCATCCTGAAGCCTTAAGGACTTCATTTGATATAAAAGCAATCAACGGAATGGAGTCAACCTGGTCAAATATAAATACTATGCTTAATAGTCTGCTGCACTGTTATCTTGGGTGCCAAGAGGAATGTGTTGCCATGAAAACAAATGTGCATGAAAGCTGTCCTTGTTGTGCCACACTGCTGTTCAGAAATCCACCCAAACCAACCCTCCAACGCTACCTTCCTTGCAGTGCAGTGGTGTCCCAGCCCCTCTCTGCTTCTGATTAAAGGTCTGGGTATTTATATTCGTTTTGAATGCAAGTCCAGCTGATTGTGGTAGTGTGCTTATTTTTATTTTTTCATCAGAAATGCAGATGCTTATTAACCCTACTGCTGGCTTTCCTTAGGAGCAAAAGCATTTACTGATGCATTGAACTTGGAACACTTGACTGTCTGTCTTGGGACACCACCCCCATATGCCCCACAGAAAGTTATCCTCCTGGTAGGGCCTCATGGGGCAATGAGCCTGGGAGGAATATGTGGTAACCAGCACCTCTGGATGAGGAGGAGAGGCTCTTATACCACAGAGCCCCACAGAGATGGCAGCTGTGTTGCAAGGCAAAGGGAAGGACACAGTGTTGAGAAGCAGCTGCACAGGAGCTTCGAGGAGAAAAAATTGGATGACCTTTATTTCTCTGTCTCTTATCAGCAGGACCAAAATGCTACTTCTTCCAAAGAATAGAAATGGCTCAGCTCAGGCACTTGGTTGTTAACACCATGTGAACAGCAATCATGTCTCCTTTGATCTCTCCCGGACTTATGGCAAGCCCCTGGGGGAAGACAGGGTGTAGGTGGGAAGCAGATAGGCAAGGGCTAGCAGTGAGCTAGGAGAACACCAAACGAGGATGGATATATTTCACTTCTTATTTCTGACAGTTTTGGACATTTGGGGTTCTGTAGTTGCTGGTTTTCATACTTTGTCTCCCTTAGAGTGGTGAATACTGCTGGGTAGGTTTAAATTGCTTTCTCCCAGAAAGATCCCACCACCCCAGGCAGAGTCACATTAGGCAGCATTATCAGGCTTTCTCAATAGGAGGCTGGTATAATGCAATGAGCTCTTGAGGAGGCAGCCAGGAAATCTCTGAATTCAGGTTTCATTCCCCTTCCCACTGGGCTGTAACACCATCTGCCACTTCTACACCAACCACCTGCACTCTGCTATGTGGAAAGTCATGTTACAACCTCTGGGATTTTTTCTGAAACTACCAAATATCCTTCTGTTCCTCACTTCCCCTTGACATCAAGGTTTGCTGAGCAGCCCTGGAGAGTAAGCTTTACAGTTTTCTCTAGATGACAGAGCTGAAGACACCTCCATGTGTGTGCTAGTGCTTTGAGAACTTTTGTCTTGGTTAAAGTCAACCAGGAAAAATTGAAGAGACCTAACTTCATGTTTATATCATTCGTAGTGCTAGACAAATTTATTCTTGAGACACATCCTTGTGTGCTTCCATTGTTCAACCACTATGTATCAGTAAGTGAGTGTTGATCATTGGCATCCAAGGTACCTGTCTATACTCAAAACACTTTTTTCTTACTAAAAAGCAGATTTGACCTACTGGTATTAAAAAACCCTTTGACCCCGTGCTGTTCTTTTTGCTTCTTCTCTTCATGAGGTGATGCCAAAGTTAAAATTAAAAATGAACAAATATAATGCAGAGTCTGCAATCCTTCTGGCAAAGTCCCAGTCTTGGGTATCCAAATGAGAAATTGGCCTGGGAAACATTTCAGTATGGATCTTACAAGATGTCTGCAGCTGTTTTAATGGGTTGATATTTTAAATAACCATTTGGAAAAAAAGAAAGAGTGGATGCTCTCATCATCTTTATATAGCTCTCGCTCATCATAAAATTTCTGAAATTAAAACAGTCTTGTCAGAAAGCTGTTATGAGGTCTTTAATGCTCTTGACTCTTTAACAGTGCTTCTTCCACTAAAAGGGAGAATAGGAATGAACTTGTCATGGATTCTTCAGAAAATATATAATGAGAACTACTATAATGTTCTGGTTCTTGGAAGGTTACCAGGCTTCCACACAATTACTGTGTGTGGTTAGTTTTTGTTTAATCCCAATATTTTATTTTATATTAGTCCTAACATAATCCTTATCTTTTATTTGTTTAAAAGATGACAGAGAATACCACAGTACTAAGCTGATACGAGCTAAATTTCCTTCCTGTGTGCCTGTGTTTATGTTTTAAAGACATACTTACTGAAGTGGAGACCCTGCTTAGCATCAAGTGATTTACTGGCCCCTCTATGACTTTGAAATGACAAATTTAAGATTTTAAAGCTGTTTAATAACCAGTCTATTGTTTTTATGGGCACATCCTATAGGGACTGCATAGAGCCTCTAGACAGACTTGAAGTCCACAGGATGATAAGACATTGCCCTAAAATGCCACTTGACAGATGAGTGCACACGCAGTAGCTACCCATACTCATGTCCTCAACTTTTTGAGCCCTGATCTAGAATGCACTGTTAAAATGCCTCCCTGGGTTGCAGATTTGGTTGCTCAGCTTATGGATAAGGCAGGATTCAGCTCCCAGTTTGGACACTGAAGTGGAGGTGCCTTATTACAGCTGAGGGGTGATGCTGGTGCCCCTGGGGAGATGCAGGGAATGAGATGCATCCCATCAGCTGCATCTCTCAAGGGTCAGCAGGATCCCCCTCCCATTTCAGAAGGGCACACATCCTTGCCCCACCTGCCAGCCCATGAGGATGCTCCATGACATCACCAGTACCCCTGCACACCTTTGCACACCCAACTAAACCCAAGGTAATGCACCAAGGAGTGTCAGGAGGGTTATTCAGCTGCTGAGGGATAGATGAGTGATTCAGTTGCCCCCACATAGGTGTCTAGTGCCATTTGAGGTGCCCTAGAGTGTTTGAAATGCCCTCATTTGACTCTTAGGCATAGCACAGGGCCAAAAGGGTGACCCCACATGTGTGGTCCAGCAGCTACACCAAGGCAGTATACCTGGAAGACTTTGCACAGTGCTAGGTGTTGACATCTGGGCAGCTGAACTGAAGCTGGGTGTAAGCAGAAGGGCTTGACAGGCTCCAGGTGACTACACTGCCTGTAAAAGGAGTTGAAACACCAGACTCAGATATGGACACCTAAATACAGTTCAGAATGATTCCAGTCTAAGGTAGCCTGTGGCCCACTACTGGTACCTGGGTGGTACCTCTGAGCTCTTCCTTCCCAGTTATAGCTCTACTGATCTCTCCTTGAATTCAAGTCACATCACCTGCTAATGGGGTTAAATTCAAAGTTGGCATGCATAATAAGATATAAAATGATGCAAGTGAGATGCCCAGTGTTTTGACAGAGGTTTGTATTTTGGCAAAATAGATTTATTTTTGTCCAGCTCTGAACATAATTCAAGTTGCACACCTTCTTCAGATATCCCTTCTTTATATATCTTCAGGTAATGCATCATTATCCTTACTCTCTCACCAGCGTAATGAATGGCCATCTCCAGGGAAAACTGTGAAGTTATGTTGGTATAAATAGTATAAGTGAGAGAAAAGAAGAAAAAAATCGAATCTGTAGTATGGACTCTTTTATATTCTTTAATCTGGACTTTTCAATATAGCTAGAAAAACAAGAAGGTAGTTACTTCAAGGACCTACAATAATTTTAAGTATTATTCCTAAGAGATTTGATTCAGGCTTAAAACTAAAGTGTTCAGTAATTAAGGTGAATTACTGAGATTTAAACTAAGGGACAATTGAAAATAGAAAAAAAATTCTCCCTGCTATGTTTTAAATTGAAACTAGAGACAAAAGTGCTGCTTTTTAAAGTGTGCATAGCTTGATCTATAGCTTTTAGTTGGGCAAACTCCTGAGAAAATGAGTACCTTCCACTCTGATGTACAGTGGAATTCATCCAAAGGACAAGATCCCTAAAGCTGATGCAAATCAGCATTAAGCTTCTGAGTATCATCACCTCTGGATTTAACTCACAATATCATATCTATAAACACTGTTGTGAAGTGGCTTTTATATAATCTGACTCCTCTGATAAATTCAGTTTATACTTACTAATTCATTAGTATAAACCAATTAACATAAAACTTTAGAGAAATCATTTTTTCATGGAAGAAATTCATATTATCTGGTATGAATAAGACACCCTTTACTAGCTGAAATGCAACTTATCTGTGGAAGCCCAGTGCCAGCAGACATTGAATGCATCATCCATGAATTCTTGAGTGAAGAGTGATACTTTCTTGGGTATGAGATGTCTAGGGGGGCAAATCATGGATTACCAAAACTATTATTAGACCATGACACAGTCCAATTACCCCCCTCTGTTGTAAAACGTGAGAGAAGTAAAGCGACCACAAACCTCCAGAAGGTCAGTTATGTGAAAAAATGAGTCCAACAGCAAGGCCCATCTATGGGTCTGGATTCTCTCACGGCTCATTTTTTTTCTTACCAATGTTACAGCAAGGTGAGTCAGACATGCTCTGTTATAGCATGGGCTCTTAAGATCATCTGTAATACTTACAAGGTATTTCATCAGGAAACTAGGACACATGAGCAACCAAATGGTCTTGTTTTCAATCAAAGTGTAACTGAACTTTTGAACTGAGAACACATTTTTGTGTCTGAGTCTTTCCTCCTAGATTGTAACAAAAAATTGTCAAAAGCACTACCTATAAAAGTAAAATCCCTTTTCATTTAAATATCTGATTAGCAGAAGTTTCAATAAGACTAGAGATAACTAAATATTAAAAATGATTGTTTAAGGTACTGGTTCATCCTTTATTAATTTCATTTTCTTCATAGCCACTTTCAATTAAAAAAGAATTCTAATTTTCTTTCTACTTTGTTATGAAAAATTATTTCATATAATACAATGAGGTATATATAAAGAACTTGCCTCTGCATTTCTGTGGGCATCTTTAGACAGTTGTGAATATTTAAAAGGTCTTATAAATAGAAGCAAGATCCATATGGCAAGATAATAAATATTCATAAAAGTATGGATAGGCTGATTCTCTGACTCATTTTTACAATTGCAGTGCTGTAGGAAATAAATATACTGCTCCTTCATTCAAATGATGAATAACATTGATCTGCCTGCCAGTTCGATCTAGGCACCTTGCATAAGAATATTCTTTTCTCATTGCATCTCATAAACAACAATGTCTTTTAGCCTGTTACTTTTTGAATATTAAGCTGTAAAGTTTCAGATTCCTTGGTTGGATGTGTCTGTATTTGTAATATACAACTTGGAAGTGATATTCTTTGCAGATTTTCTGAAGAGTGTACTGCATTAAAATGTATCAATTTTCCACAGCTGACAGAAAAAAGAAACTCCATGTTGAGTGTCAGGTGGTCCATGTGAAATTAATAATTTCTCACTCAGTTCATTTCCCTATGGACACATGTCTACTGTGCACAAGCTCCAGCTTGGCATTAATTGTCATGCTTGTTTAAATTCTCAGTTCCACAAATAGGCACTTTCTTTAAATATGCACTCAAAGTTTCCATTAAGGCAGCTTATGAACTGGCCCAGGGAGGCTCTTGTGGGGTGATAGGCTGCCTCTGGAAAAAGAGGCTTGTAGTCTAAACTCTGCCATAAGAAAAGTGGTCTCCTTCACCCAGCTAGCAGCAGAGTGCAGAGCAGCCTCCCTGAGCAGAGGCTGTGGCTGCCCATTCTTGGGCTGCAGGAGGATGCTCTACTCCCTGCACACAGCCCGGTGTCTGAGGTTGAACTGGAGTAATTATGTACTTGCTTTTTTTTTTTTTTTTTTTTTTTTCTGATAGGTTTTCTTCCGAAAAGTCTGTTCAAAATGAGTACTGGAGCTACAGGTTTAACTCATCAGAAACTGAGTTATGGCAAAGGTACTCTGCTCATCTCAAATCATTTTTCCTTACACAGGATTGAATTACAGCAAAGGAGAAAGACAAGTCATAATTGCTATCCTGCAACAGGAACCTGGGAGAGTGCTTCAGAATCATTCTCACATCTCCTTAACATCCCTTCATCTCATATTTCATGTACTTTACTTTACTCATTTTCTACTACTTTCCCACCTGCATTTGGGAAATTTATTAGGCTGCAATTCTTATTGGCTGTTCATGTCATCCATTTACATTTACATCAAACCTGTATCCATCCTAATTATTTTATCATCATGTTTGTGTTGTTATTATAACTTAATATTGCTTTTGATTAATAGTGAGGAAAAGAGAGTTTTAATTTTAAAAATGTTTGCCTTTGCTTTTCTAATGGAAAACCAAGTATAGCTGCTTCTGAGTAACAACTTGTTATCACATACATTTCATGCTCATAATTCTTTTGCTGATACTAGGAAAGTATTTTCAGCCTGAATTTTCCCTGCATACATTTTGGCAAAAGTACCAAGCCCTGAGGATGCATAGTCCTCTATGATTAACCTTTAAGGACCAGGGAACAATTATGGTTATCTTTTGTTGTAATTCAATTGCTGTTAACTGAATGCTTGTTATCACCTTCTTAATCAGCCCAAGATATAATGAGTAAGATGGATTTCAATGCATTATATAATCAAAATAGGCATAAAAAATGAATTAGGGAATGTTGCCATAAAGTCTTTTTGGTTATTACATGCACAGTCTGAAGTGACATAATTAAACTACCTCTCAGTTGAATAGATGTTTTGAAGATGAATAAGCAGCCTGTTTGAAAAATGACATTCCAGGTACCACTTTTCATGGCTCCTTTTCGAGAAATTTTGCACTTGAGAAATTTTCAAGAAATCAGCGAATTTTCTAGCATTCCTCTCACTGACATGGGCTAGGGGGCTAAAATTGATTGGAAAATATCATGTGTATGCAATGGTTAAGTCTTAGCTCCTTTCTCTTTCAAACTGAAGGAAAGCTATATTCTTTGATTATATCACTGGAAGATGATGCTGATCTTCTCTCTTCCCTTTTTTCCCATTATTTTCAACATGGGAAGTATAATGTCATAGAAGTCAAACCTTCCATTCCCCTCTTGCTGCTTTCCAAATATGTGAGAAAAAATAAGTACTCTTTTCTAATCTATTTTGGAAAATGAAATAGAAAAGAAAGAGGTATATATATATATGTATTCATATGCCTACTCTTGAGAATGAAATTTATATAGAACCCCCATAATTTTCCTTTATGCTTCTTAAGGTCTTTACCTCACTTCTGTGTGGACGAATAACATCTTATTTTGAACCAGTCTATTAGAGTCTATTAGAGAGTAGAAACACTTTGGCAGATATCCAGTATGGACCCTTGTCCTTTTTTTCTTCAGCTTCGCTGCAGGGGAATGGCTCTCAAAAGCAAGTGAAAGATACTAATGGATGCCAGGAAAAGGGCAAAAATGTTTTAGTGTCTTTTTTTTTCCCCCCCCACTCTTCACCAGAAAATGTGGCTGTAACTGGATTACTAACTGAATCCACACCAACATCAAAAGGATAAGAACTCAGGTTAGAGTACAAAAGAAAAGGTTTACGAAAGACAGTGTAACTGCATTTTTTTCAACCCAGCTGAGCCTGATGAAAATTGTTGTAAGATATTTAAAGAATGGGCTGAAATAATGTCAGAACAATCAGAGGCTGTCTCTGAGAATGCCTGCTGAGGACAGGTGACATTTCAGAAAGTGGAAGATGAATAATTATAGCACCATCTTTCAACAGGAGACACAGGAATTGCTGGGGAGCTATAAAGATTCTGTGTTCAACTTCAGAGTCAGGAAAAATATGGGAATTAATTACTCAACAAAAAACTGCAGATGCTGGTAAATAGCAAAAGTTAAGAAAGAGACAAGATTAATTTCTAAATAACATATCATATTGAACTATTAATTTCCTTCCTTGATAGCATAACAAGTCTAAAAAAAAAGTGAAGATTGTGACATTATTAGACTCCAATAAGCCTATATATACTGTTCTGCCTGACTTCCTTGCAAGCTAACCAAGAAACAAACTTTAGATGAAGCTAAAATAAGAGGGTACAAAACTGTTTATATAAACATACTTAGGAAATGCATATTGACAGGTCACCATGGCACTAAATAGAAGTATTGGGCAGGGCTTTACAGAGTTATTGCGAACTATTCATCGTTTTAACTAAATATGCAAAAGAAGAAAACACTAATGATGAAATAAAAAACCACTTAAACTTTCTTAAACTTTTCAAACTGACCTGATATTGAAGCACAGGATTAGAATTTAAAATAATGTTGATCAGTTGGAGTAATGGCCCCAAAATACTGAGTGAAATCTAACTTAGGCAGAATAATTGACTCTCCAAAGAGGGAATTCAAGAGAGGCTTCCTGAGAAAAGGAGCTTCTGCTTACAGTAAATCATAATCAGTATGAGGTGACAGTACTACGTACACTCCTAAAAGGCAAGATTTCTCATGGAGAATATATATGAGCATTCAGTGTGCAAAGCACACAAAAGTAATCCTGTAACTCTGGTTAGTACTGGGTACACAGCAGACAAAACACTTTGGGCACTCAGGCTTCAAAAAAGAGATAATTGAGAAAAAAGCAACAAATACAAGCAAAGGTCTAGAAGCTAGAATGTCAGAGGGCAGATAGAAGAAATGGAGGTTGTAAGTGGGAAATTGACTGAAGAGAGACACAAAGTCAGTTATATTTGCTGTATGAACAAGATGCTGCAGAGAGGATTGCAATGAACTGATTTCCATGTCCCATGTGGATGGAATAAAAGGTCATGAACTTAAAGTACAGGGCGAGAGATTTTCTTCAGAAAACAGGAAAAGTTAATTTACAAGAAGGAGATTGAAATAGGGCCTGGAGCAGATTTTCTGGAAACCCCTGGTTGGTGAAGGGTTTTCCTCATTGGAAGTTTCTGAGCCAGCGCTAGATAAATACCTTTATCAAGAATGACATTCAACTTCAGATCAGGTTTTCTAATATTCTGTTACAGTGGGGTATCCATTATGAAAAAACACAAAACCAACACAACAAAAAAGACACTGACCAGAACTTCTGAACTTCTGCTCAAACCTCCCTTTCACTGGGACTCACTCTGCTTTCACCATCTGCCAAAGGTGTGATAATAAACCAAAATGTAATTTATTAATTAGCTGAATAACATTTTGAGCTGACATAATACAAGGCTAATTGACATGTTTAATGAGAATTCATGACATAGAATAGGTTAATGAAACACATGTTGTTATGGGGAACCTGTGAAGGTTTTCTCTTTTCCATAAAGAACACACTACAATTTCACAATGTGTATTATTGCCTCCTCATATGTTTTGATTTTAAGTTTTTTTAATGATCAATGTTATATGTTCAGTGATTTTTATGGGGGTCTAATAAATGTGGCAGTTGACTACTCTTTATTTTCTAGCATTTTTCCAGCTAAGAGTACCTGTGTGTAATCAGATAGAGCAAGCGGACTTTTGTCACCACCCAGTCCTTCTTTCACGCCTTTGGAGAAAAAAAATGTGAACAAGAGATTGTTTCAGACAAGAGTTCATTTCATACATAGGTTCATTTCATTAGGGGATGAAATCCAATTAATCAAACCCATTTTCAGTTAGTGTATGAAAACCTGCAAGAAATAATTTCTGACATAATCACCTAATGCTTATGTATACAATAATAACTATCTTGATTAGAAATAATGTATTCAATTATTTTTTTATGTTGCCAGGGTTCTTATGTACGAATTATTATATTCCCCAAATGCGTTATCCATTAGGAGCATGGCATAGTATGGTAAGGAAGACTGTGTGCTCTTAGTTACACAAATATAAGCTGTGTTTTAATCTCAAAACCAATTAGTAACAGGCTCTGAAAGCAAGCTCTGAGTAAGAGGGGAGCTGGTCACATTGTCAGATACAGCAGATTCCCAGTCTGGCTTTGCACCCGCCAATTTTGAGACTCCCTTTGTCTCTCCATTGACTGTAGTCATCAATGACAGTGATGAGCACTACACCAATGCCACAGCAGTACACCTTTACTAAACCTTGGTGATGCCACTGGATACCAAAGTGATTAGGAACCACAGTTATCCTGGAAGATGCAATAAGAATCTTGGAGTCCTCTTTGCCCTCTATGCAGAGCTTAGCCCCATCCTGCACTGTCCTGTATTCCTGCCCTGACCCATCCCTTTCCTGCACCCTCCAAGGATGGAGGACCAAGGCATGGATGCCTATACAGCTTCCCTGCTCCAGCTGCTCCTTCCCTACAGTTGTGCAGAGTAGAGGACACCAAAGGGGTTACACTATTTCTCTTCTACCTGACTAGTGGTTCTCTAGGTGAGCTCACTGAGGTGAGGTCGGTGTCCCTGTGTCTCCTCATGCTGAGGTGTCTACCATTTGAGGAAGTACCACAGGGACACAACCTGCCCTCTTGGCCTGATCAGCATGTCTGGGGAACTCAGGACCACCAAAAATCAGGAGAAAAGGGAGACTCACAGTCCCATGATACCCTATAGAACCTCTGGCCAAAACTTCAGTGTGATGATGAGTGGTATCTTGATACAATTTTGGTTTAGTAGAGTGACAGAAAATTTAGACTAAATTTAGGCTTTTAAAGTTGCCAAGGAATGCAACAAGCCACATGACTGTCTGATTTTCATCCATGTCTAAATAATATCTATACAGATGAAATCATAATGTTTAAACAAATAACTGGATACACAAGAGTTGATTTTCATATCTGTGCTATGAAAATCGCCCACAAATTAATTTCTGATGAAATAACATGTCCTATGGACTAACACATATTATTCCTGAGTTATCAGTTTATTAACCTGCAGTTGCCTGGAAAGTCAGGTGCTGAGCAGATGGGCCAAGTCCTTTCTTTCTTAGTCAGAAAGTAACAGCCATGAGGATCCCTGGGTCAGCTGTTCAAAAACATGCATACCCACATCACTATGAGATGCTCTGCATAGCCTGCTCCATAGTTCCTCCATACTTGGTCCAAGAGAGACATAAATAAGAAAGATTGTGGCTAGGCTGCTATTGCAAACGTGCACCTCAATTCCCCAACAAGAAAACTGGGAAGAGGACACCTTCTTACAATGCTAGAGGTATTGTGAGGCTAAAAATCACTTAGGGATCCTGACAGCTTTATGGCAAAGCCATAACTTTGTAGATAACAACAAATTGGTACAATGGACTGAGCAGTTTTACAAGGTTTTTGAATTACTATGTTAATTGAGCTCACATTTATAAGAAAGGAGATGTAAACAAGACTGGAGGAGCTCTTTCCCTTTGCCAGTGACTTGTTCTTGTCCATACTTTGTGCTCCACTTTTCCTGCTTCAATTATGTATTATCGTGCATTATACAATGCTCCTCAATACTCAGGGTCAGCCCATAAATGGAAAGCATTAATTCGGTGTGTCAGATAATGGGCACTTCCTCCTGCAGAGTGGTAGCTTCAGAGATGGTCTCATCAGAAGCATCGTCAGACGTGCGAAGCATTTGTTATGCAGCAGTAATGATGGTGTCACTGTTTGCTGGCTCTTCTGCAGGAAAAC
>JAOXNG010000001.1:133611315-133624084 GCA_028566535.1 Scolopax minor | reverse complement strand
TTTAGTGAGTCACTAACAAACCTTTCCATGTAAAGAGAGAGTACATGTAACTAACATAAGTACAGCCAGAGATGAACAAATTCTGGATACAACAAACTTTTAAAATCCAAATTTCCCCTACAGTATATCTGAGTTGCAGCTTCCAGCGACGGGGCTTTGTGGCGACAGAAGGGGGAAATGCCTTCAAACCAGCAGACTGAGCTGGGGCAGGGGAATCTGATGCTTTCTTGCAATGTGCCCAGCTCAATAGGCAAACCAACGAGCTCAGCAGTCTGCAGGAAGAGCAGCGAAGTAGCTGCAGATAAGTGATCTCAGAGGCACAGGAAGGACTATATTGATTTAGGGGCTCAGAGACCACTTTCATGCAGAGGATGCACAGGAAAGCCAGGGCTGTTTAGCTGAAGCTGTACAATTTGGGGTTTTTTAAGCTGTGAGTGATCTGCCAGAAGAAAAAGATGGCTCAGATAAGAAATGAACCACCTTATACTTTTGTCTCATTACCCATGTACTTTTTTGAGAGAATAATCTGGAGACACTGCTAAGCACAATTGAGAAAATAAATTATTGTTTTTCAGACTGGCCTTTCCTACATTAATCTTAATATGGATTGCTGCTTCCCCAGCACACACATATCAGTTTTCCTCTTCTGTCCCCACAGAGCTCCGTTGGAGGATGCCACAGCCATTCCTGTTCTTCCTGCCCTCCCCAGGGAAGATTCAAAGAGCAGGACCATGTTTTCCTAGTGGAACTGGACTGAAATCTCTTGAATTCAGAAGAGGGACAAAGTCTTCGGCAGGAAACTTCCATCAGAGCTCTCACCAGGTTTGGTATGGCCAAATGCAGAAGAAAATGACTGGAGTGAACAGAAAATTTTCCATGAACTATTGTGGGAATCAGATTGGGCCACATTTCTCAGTACCTTTTTACTTTTTGTTATTCCTATCTATCTGCAATCCTTGGAGACCAGCTAAGTCTGCTTCCTGCGCTCCTCATTTATCAGCATACTCCTAAAAATCAATATCCTTGCACTAGTTACTTCTGTTAGTGCATTATCATTTCCTGAAACAAGGATAGCTTGACAAAATGAAGTTTCAGCTAATTAAAGTTTGTAAAACAGTTGCATTGACTCTGAGTCTCCAGCACGCTCTAGGCCATTTCATACAATTTCATGGAATCATGGAATTGTCAGGGTTGGAAGGGACCTCTAGAGATCATCTAGTCCAACTCCCCTGCTAAAGCAGCATTACCCAGAGCACATCACTCAGGCCTGCATCCAGGCAGGTCTTGAAGATCTCCAGAGAAGGGGACTCCACAACCTCCCTGGGCAGCCCATTCCAGGACTCTGTCACCCTCACTGTAAAGAATTTTTTCCTCATACTTGAATGGAATCCCCTATGTTTCAGCTTGAGCATGTTCCCCCTTGTCCTGTCAATGGAAACCACTGAAAAGAGTTTGGCTCCAACATCCTTCAACCCACACTTTAGATATTTATAAACATAAATAAGGTCTCCCCTCAGCCTTCACTTCTCCAGGCTAAAGAGTCCCAGCTCTCTCAGCCTTTCCTCATAAGGGCAATACTCCAATCCCTCAATACTGTTGTATAGTTTTGCACAAAGGTGTATTTTTACTCCATATGGCACAGGTCAGACCATGTTGCTTGGTCAGAGGATTCCAGGCCGGTTCCCAGCAGAGGTTACAAAACCAATCTGCCAGTATGTTTGCACAGGCCTAGACCGCAGATGGCTTAGGAGGCACTCGGAGCGTCTAATCCTAAACGCTTTTTTCAGACAAAAGACACGTTAAATTGTTTGGTGTTTCATTCAACAATTCAATCAATCTTAAAGGATTTGGCTCTAATTTTATTTTAAAACAATCTATTTTATCTCCTTTATAAATGTAAAAAATTCTCAGATGCACATCAAAAAGCCATTTTCTGTTCCCTGCGTTGTGTCAAGCTTTCCATCTCTGTAGCGTTATTTCATTTGCTCTATCCCTTCGTGTAGAATTGGAGAATTCAGCAAAGGGGAAAAAATTATTCAGTCATCAAGACCATCACTTCCAGTTCAGGATTATTGCTCATAGTATTTTCTCTGGACTGGTTCAGTCCAGGCTTTGGTGGCTCAGAAAACAGTGCTTTCCTTGTACTTGATTTGGTTAAAACACTTACTCAGGCCTCACACCGGTGAAATGAATTTCAGTGCAAAGGAGTATTTTCAAAGCATGGTAAGCTAAAAGGAAAACCATCTTTTAGTGAACCATGCCTTCCCAAAAATCACTGAAGAGTAAGTGCTCGAGTGGCTGTTATCCCCTTAGGGAGATTAACACACTACACCAGGAACAAATAAATAAATTCACACATCTGTCAGGCAGACGTGGGAAAAAATGATTCTTTACTGAAACTATTGGATCAAGTGACCTTGTTTCGGCCTGGGTTTGGGCAGAAGCCAGTTCCAGTGTGTCAAACATAACGTGGCTGTACTTGAGATGGCTTTGAGTTTTTGCTTATTTTCTTTTTGCTGGGCAGAGTTTTAAAATAACTGAGGAAAATCAAAACCACTTGAATAACTGATGTATTTATTTTCTTATATACACTTAAATATGGCACATCTGACAGTAGTTGTACAATAGACTCAAAATGATAATCAAAGCTGGACAGTAGATCAAATAACTCAGTGCTGAACCTATTAGAAGCCAAATCCTGTACACTGAATTTCTGAAGAAGGTTTCACTCAGGAGCTGCATTAGCTAAGGATTCAGAGGCTAAGATTATCTAGTCTCAGTTTCTGAAAGACAGGCTGGTGACAGTGACTCTATTGCCAACAGAACAGCTTCATCTTCCATAATGTAACATTGAACTGGCTCTTTCCACTCTTTCTTCCATGCAGCCAGCAGTTCATCAGTTGTTGTTACCTCTTGGAGAACAGTTACCAACGTCCCAGAGGATTCACCTGCAGTTAGTGATTACTCTAATAAATAAATGCAGACTGGAAACATTCTTCTGCTATTAGTGTGGAAGATGTTCATGTTTACTATTTTTTGAAAGTCAGTGACAGCTACTTTGCAAAGCAGTGGGTTTTTGGTGAGTAGGGGAAGCTCAGTCAAGGTGTTTCTTTGCTTTGGGACCCATGGGAAACTCTCTTCTCCTTCGGACAACGGCAATGCCTGGAACACACTGGTTTTGCAGTTGGGCATGTTCTGGGTTGGGATGGACATTTATCCTCACAGCTGTTTGATAAAGGAGAAAAAAGCAAAAAGAGAGAAGCATTGTAATATGGTAGTTGCTCGCTGTTGCAGTCCTCAACTTTTTCAACACTAAACACTGCAATGCTCTAGACAATGTTTGGGGAAGTGTCAACATCCTACAACACAGGGAGATAAGACTTTGCTGCCTGAAAGTTCTTGTCTACAACAACACATCTTGCTGTTCTCCATTTGTTCACAGTCACAACATTTCATTTCTTGTGAGCAGAAAGTCCAGGAGGGCTGGACTAGATGATCTCTGAAAGTCCTCTCCAACCCTCTGCTGCAGCTGCTTCTCCATGAATGAGCCTATGAATTCCATGAGAATGGACCCTGGACCCTGTGGGTGACCATTCAGTGAACTGCAGCTTTGCTAATGTACCCAGGGAAACTGAATGCTGACTGTCCTTACATAAGCTTTCAGACAGAGCTCCTGCGTGCTCCTGGGTCTCTATATGTGTCCAAGGCTTTCTGAGAGGGAAATTTTGAAAATAAACTAATGCATGAAAAGGAGTATTTTAAAAGGGTGTTTTCTACTAAAGTTTTGCCAGAGAAACCTCAAAACTGCTTACATGAATGGATTGGGGTAACGCATGGTGTGTAACAGCCCCAGAACGATTGTCCGGCTTCTCAGTGGCATCAGAGCTGATTGAGTGGTTTTGTGTGTGTACAAAATTGTATTACCTCTAGAAAATTACTTGCTCTGAGGAAAAAATGAATGAGAAATGAGATGTTTGGTGTGGGTGCTGACTTAGGTAGCTTTTGTCCCTAGCTGTCTATGAATCTGCATTGAGCTGTGACAGAGAGCACAGGGTGGGTTCTACCTGTCTACAAATGCAAGACTCGGTATCTCACTGTAAATCCCCTGTGTCACACAGCAATTTCAGTTGTAGCACAGTTTTAACCTTCATTCCTTTAAGATTAGGGGAGGGGAAAGTAACAAATATTGGCAGCTGAATAGCATCCTTGTCTAGACTGCTTTATGTTAATTAAATAAACCTTAGACTCCGTCTACGAAGTTAGTATAGAATAGAATCATAGAATTGTCTAAGTTGGAAGGGACCTTAAAGATCATCTAGTCCAACCATTAACCTAACCCTGACAAAAATCCCTAAACCATATTCCTAAGGACTACGCCAACCCATCTTTTGAACACCTCCAGGGATGGTGCCTGGTATTGTAAATATCATCTCTGTTATCATTACCTCCCCAATTGCAGCGAGGTATTTTATCTTGGGTGGACCTCCTAACTAATTCAGCACTTGATCCTACAGCATCTACTCAATGTAATTCAGACCTTGCAGTGTACACATTAAAAGACAAGGAGCACTTACCTGCAGGTTTCAGCATGAAAGATCTTGTGTTTTAGAGTGCAGCTCTCCTGGCTCTCCCTACACAAGTAGCAGCTGCAGTTCTCTTTACTTTGAAAGAAATCTGTGGGACACTTCTGTCTACAGATGCATTCACAATTTTCTTCATCAAATTCCATATGTTGTCCACACATTGCCAGCTCAGCAAGAGGAGGGAGTCCTGCAATAATGCATACGTCTCTTAGCAGTAAGCTTTACATGGCTGAATCCTGCTTTTGAAGAGTCTAACTCTTTCTTTACAACCACTAGGGCTCACATATGTTCTCTCTGGTAGGTTCAGAATTTTTGTTGTAGCTTACAGTGCAGAAAAATACTTGAGAGGATTGGGCTGATTTTTTCACTACCTCTAATACTGCTATTTCTTGTGGGTTGAACCCTGCATAAAAATACTTTATTTTGGGGCTGTATATTAGTGTTAGGCTTTGGAATGCACAAATCTTTACTGGATATCAGGTTTTAAAAAATAAATGTCAAAAATTTAGTCTTTACCCCTGACAAAAATGCACATTCACACAAACTGCCACAGTCACTACTCAATGTACTTCATTATCCAATTTTTGCAAAGATAATACTAAGCCTAGTAAGGTGGAAGCTGTTCTAGTGCTTTGATGAAGCGCATATGCACACTTGTCAGTTGAAAAAAAAAAGGAAATACTTTGCTTCAGAAACAAAACCCCAGCCAAGTGAATGCACTGTCTAATACCTCATCTATCTTCCTTCAAAATACACATCTGGAGTATAATATGAGGCTAATCCTAGCAAAAAGGGAACACATTTTGGGAAAGCTTTATTAAAATGCTAGCCGCATATCCTCGGTTAAAGGCCATGGCATATAATGTGTCATTGGGAAGGTAATTTCCTGATATTTTACAATTAGCTCTTGGATTTAACCTACGGAATGTGGAATGTAACCTGTGTCTATGACCTCTGCAGCCTCAGCTCTGATCTCAGTGGCCAGAAAAGGCTTGCATATTACTTGAAAGAAACCCTCATTATTATTTACTTACTGCTGGAAAACCAATATCCAGACAGATTGAAACCCAAGTCCTATTGGAAGGAAGGAAGGAATCTGCCACAAATTCTTGGAAGACAAACCCCTTCCTTGGGGTGATAAAGCCTGGCGTGTGAAGTGATGTAGGGTGTTTTAGAATCGCTTTGTTTCAACCTCAAAGACAGATTTTAAGTTATTTGCCCCAGCCACTGCCAAATACAATGTACTTCAGAGAATGATATTTTATCTGAGGAAATATTGAGTCTATATCAACAAAAGCTATAATTCAACAAGCCACAGTTTTTAGTGCTCCAAGCTGACCTTACAAAAGGCTAAGAGTTAGGAAGAATCTGGCTATTCACATTCCTTTGGACATGCTCTGAAATACAGAGTTCTAATCCTTTCTTGAGTGAAAAGTCTAACTTGAGCTTAAACAACTGACCTTATTGTCAAATTATATTATCTGGAGTGCGAACAGATCCTACAGAAGCCACTACATGACTAATCTCTTGCTTATTAAAATTAGGAGATTGTAATCAACAGGACCAGTTTGAGGTTATTGAGCTTTATTTTATCTTGCTAGTCTAGTAATTGGTTGCCAGCTTGCTTTTGTTGTTGCATGTATGTTACACCACAAAAAAAGGGCTTTCTTCTGTGCCCGTCTGCTCTAGTGCTATGATAATTTTATTTTAACCAGCACGATTTCCTGACAAAAACAATTAAAAAACCCCACCGTTATACAGGGCTTGGAGAAATTTTAATTTTTCTTAATGTTTACTGCTAGTAAGTATCTTTAGGCTTACGCAGCTACCCCCCAGAATATTTCCTAAAAATTTCTTTGACCGTTAAAGTTTTCCAGAAAAACAGAAGGAGAACAGATGTAAACTTCTACTAATTTACCCTCTTCCCTTTGCTTCCACAGACCTGAAAAAAAACTGCTTCCAGAGTTTGAAAAGGTATACTTGCATACTCCTAAATTTGTAGGGCATATCAGTTTGAAAACTTTCTAAATACCTCAGATTTATCAGAAAAATAATAAAATATTTTGAAAGGTCTTAGAACCTTTTGCACTGAATACAGCTAATCTTATTCTAATATGTCTGGTTTTAAGAATTTCCCACCACAAAGATTCAACACCTTCCCCGTTCAATATATTCCAGAGCATATTTTTTCTACAGTTAAAATTTTTTCCCATTATACAACTTAAGGCCCATGTAAAATAAAAATTTATCCTGGGTGTCTACTTCACTAACTCTTTCCTAGTTGCTATTCAGGTTGCTATTCAGGTTGCTAATACAGAGGGAGCAAAATGTCCAAGCAAAAAACATGAGAAGGGGATAAGTAGATACAAGTGTTTATTGTCAGGTGGTTTTTCTACACCATAACCCAAGTCTGTCTAGGGGTGTGGAATCAAAGCTCTCTCTTCATGAAAAAAATGGAACAAAACTAAAATGAAACATAAGCAAAAGTGTCCATTTTTAATGTCGTCTTTACCTTCTCGTCTGTTGGAGTGCTGTACATCTAGAACACATTCACATTTGTCACTATCCCAGGTCCATCCATTATGGCAAAGTTTGTTGGTAAAGGGACATCTAGGAAAAAAAAAAAGGCATATCAGTGCAGTCATTTGGCAAAATGAGCCTGCTGGTATGCTGGGTCTGCCACTTGCACTACGTGAAGGTAGAACACCTGTGTCTATGACTGCTGCAACCAGAAAACCTTGGGACTGGATGGTTTTGCTCATGGGGCTGAGCTGCCTGGATCCCAGCAACTAGACGAAGCAGGTACAGCACACATTTCAGATTACATCCTTAGGAAACAGCTACATTTTTTCACCTCCCCTTTTCCAGAATGTAGCTCTATTCCACCCAGGGTAGCCTTTGTCTTAAAATATTCATGCCATATAACTCCAGCTCTCGTTTAGGTTTGCCCATGCTTAAGGATGTATAGTTGCCTGTTTTCAGGGGCAGAGGTTTGACTTCTAGGCACTTGGTTCTGGGAGGGGAACTCACAAACTGAAAGAAGGCTGAGGTTCTTCTATATTTGTGTCAGAAGAGTATTCAGAGTGGCCAGCAGGCCGAGTCAGGGCTGGAGGGGCTTTATTGAAATGCCACCTTTCTCCCAGCCCGGACATCTCACTGAAGGGCAGTTACATGGGCAAGCCTACAGGCAGGGATAGACAGAGACATCCCAGATGACTTCCAATGAGTCACTCAAGTGATCTGTGTTTCTAGAGTCTCTGCTAAATTAATGTAGCCTGTTCCCACCAGTACCACATGTTTTGAAGTCACATGTGAGATCACTTTTTCCAGCCAATCATCCTGACAGATACAAACCAGGACTGAACCAGAAAGTGCAAAGCCATGGTTTACACCGATTCTGACCCAACATGCTGTGAAGTATGGCAGAGGGTTTTAGCTTGACCACAGCACTCTGTGTGCCCTGGCTAAAAATTGTGTGAGCAGAGTTGCCCATATTGCATTGAAAAAGTCTATGCACACAAACCCAAATAGCTCCATGAAGCACAGTGCTAATATGTGCACTTTGAGTCCACTTTCAGGCATTTAATTGTCTTAATGACTCCCAATCCTGCTGAACAAGCCTGCTCTTTGTTGTATTCTGATATCCCTTCACTTATAGTTGAAGCTTTCTAACTTTGAGTGATAATCAAGATATTTGGAAAACCTGTTGAGATAATAGAAAGTGAAGGGACCATTGTAATGACCAAATCAGAACAAAATAATTTTCCTACTTCAGATTGCATAACGCATGTAGCAGTTTGTAAAAGAGGGAAATTAACTCACCCGTCTTCTTCTGGATACTGGACAGATCTTCGTATGATGGCATACGGATGGCGCTGTGTATTTGATAGACACTTACAGGCTGTATGGTTGGCAATTTTGATTGGCACAGGCTCAGGAACACTTGTCAAGGGAACTGAGATCTCAAAGAGCTAGGTGGGTGAAATAACATTTGCTTTTCAGTTTCCGTTATACAGTTAGTATTTGTAGTTTTAAATCAAAACCTCTCACCATTTGCCCCACACATGCTCTGTTCAAGAGATAGTTAGCGTAGGTATAAATGACCAGGTGAGCACTGAAGGCTTTGAAGAATGTCCACCAAGATAGGACCTTGTCAAAACAGTGGTCCCACTGCTGTATTGCCTCCTCTGAGAGAAGTTCCCAACACCTTTATCTTTTCCATTTGGCCCTAGCATCCAGAAGAGGCTTCGTTCTCAGTTATATCATCCATTGAATCTCAACCACTTAGGAATGCAGCTTTTTAACTGTCCTAGGGTATGATCACAGCATGCATCTTTAGGGGTTTAACTTAAGCCTCCTCTGAGAGAGAAGAAACAGGAGTAAATAGAGGAGAGTTCATTCTGCTTCATCTGGGTTCTTGCAGGGAATCAACAGGGAAACATCTCTCTGTTGACTGTAGCAGGAGCCTAAGGAACCAAGCAGCCTACCTTCAGTGCATCCAAATTGTTTCGGGTGATCTCTGAGTAGCCTTGTGGAAGCTCTGGTTCTTTGGGTAGCTATGTGTGGGAGCTGCGGAAGTGACCCACACCGGCTCCACCACCCCCCTTCCCATGGAAACCAAAGCATAGGGTAATATTTTTGCATGCCAACATGTCTTGGCTTAATGCTGCATCCAGAAGCTGAGAAAAATGCCTAAGCTTGATTGTTTAGACATTTAAATGTAGGTATCGTAACATCTACTTTTAGGTGGCATGAATATCCTTCAGTAGGTATTTTATACCAGGAAAAAAATGCTGTCACTAATATGGGAGTAATTCCCTTCATTTTACAGGAGTCAATCTGAACTGATGTTGGTGTATCCAGGAGTGGAATTTAGCTGGGGGCTTTTGAGGGAATGGTTATTTTGAAGGACACTAAAGGAATGTTACAGTCTGCAGAACTGCAGTTTTTCAACAAACTTATGAACTGTTGCTCCAAAACACATAAATAAGTAAATACTTTTTAGCCTGACCTAGCTCCCTGAGGTGATCAGATGTCTTTTGTGTGGGGCCAACAGCTCATAACAGCTTTCTCCTGGTGTGGAATGAAAGCAATTAACGAACATTGACGCAAGAAGGACAGGCCCTGATTTACTTTACTCCAATTATATTCCAGTACAACCAGACACAGTGGAATTAGATTCTGACAAACCTGAAGCAAACACCAAAGTGAATTGGACCTGCTCCCCACGAGGACTTCAATTTTCTTTTTAAAACAACTGGCTTTGATCTTTGCTCTGATTTAAAGAGAAGTCTTTTTAATAACTGGAATTTAATACATTACTATAGGTCAAAAGGTTCTGTCTTTTTAGTAGGAATGCAGAAGGTAAATCTAAGAGGACCAGCCTCCTGTGAAACCACAAGTGGTTTTGTCTGTAGAGTTGATTGAAAGTTCTAACTGTGGAGCTCTGCTTGGTCACCCACTGGAACATAGTGGGTGCATAGACACTAGAAAGATTCTACAGAAAGAAGCTCTTTGCCTAGCCAGTACTCTCCAGAGATCCTAGGTCCATGTAATGATACATTAAAGAAGGATTAAACTCCTTAACAGCACATGAGCCTGCAGTCGCTTTCTCAGGACCTGATTTTCCATTTCTACGCATATATATCCATTTTTAATAATGCAACATGGATGTAAAATGCTATTGCGCATGCCAGCACTCACTCCACATGGATGAAAAATTAATTCTGCTGTTTGTTATGATAGTGCAGACAGATCTCTCATAACAGGATCTAAGAAACCAAACATCCTCTTTCCCCTCCCTTCTTGGAGAGCCAGGGTAAAAAGAAAGCAGATGAATAGCCTCGTTTACCAAGCTGTCAGACACAACCACCTACACATATGAGGACTCAATCTTCTAAACCAATTTGGAGGAACAACTCTGCTCATCGGAGTCTTAATTGAACCTGGCACCTCAGCTTTGAATCTCATTACCCTCCAAAGGTCCTGGGCTGCTGCCTATTCATTGTCCCCTTGGGAAGAATAGGAATCATAGTACAAATAAGCAGCAGAGCACAGCAGCTGCATTATGCTGGCACACAGAGAGCAGAGAGAAAGTGACAGACAGGAAACAACTTAAAAAAAAACAAACCCAAAAAAACCCAAAAAAACAAAAACAGTGGAACTCTGCATTTGACAGTTTTGGTTTTTATTTTTTTAAATCAAAGTAAACCACTCCACTTGTACGTGTGTTCAGAGCAGATTATTTATTATAACTATTTTAAAGCCATTAGCTGACAACTATTTTCCAGCTGATGGTGCACTAGACAACAGACCCGAACTCTTGGGTTTTTTTTCATTTTCTCATTAAAAATAAGTGGCATAGGATCTAAGTGGCCTAAACCACTTGTTTTTTCTTTCCAACAAGAAAAGCTTATCAAGTCAATGCAGAAGCTATTCACCCAGCTCTTAGCATAATGATAGTTAGGCATATGACTTGCCCATCACAAAAGAAAAGAAATTAAATCATGAATTACCTTCTTCTGCTGGGAAAGCAGAATTCTGCAAGTTGCAAAAGCTCACATGTGTTATCATGGTAATGACTAAATTATTCAGGAGTGGCTAGTGGCAGTGACTATGCCACCACACTGGCAGACGTACTACTTGTGTGAACTAGTTGCTTGGTAATCATCAGCCTCCCACCCTCTGTTTCTGAAAGAAATACTATTTTGAACAGTGAAAAGTTCCCCATAGAAAGAACTTCCCCATAGAAAGACAATGCAAGCAAATTCAGCAAGCTATATTTCAGTAGCTTTATTCTTCTACACCTTATAGCAGAACTTGTTTTATTTTATTGACATCCAGCTGCCAAGAATTGATGTTGAGATTTAGACAAACATATCAAGTATAGATAAATAATACATACAGCCACACTGTTTCTTCCAAGTGCCAATATTCTCAGTGACATTGACACAGACAGCAAGCTCAAACCACATTTGGTACTTTACTACCCAAATTCAACAGCCAGTGTCCTTGTGATATTCTCTGTGGTAGAGTGCCTCCAAAAGCTGTTCTAGCCAGATAGCAAGATATCAGCTCCTTAAACCTCTCAAATTGCTGTTCAGAACAACTACTGTTTCTGAACATGCATTTTCAAGCCAGCTGGCTGCAACCATTAGGTGCTATAAAGAAACAGTTATGAATAATTTTAAAACAAATGGCTTATTTTAAATACACAAAGAAAAACAGTCTTGAGGCAAAAGACCCAGGATGTGAGGTTCTGAAGAAAGAGTACGTTAAGTACCCAAGTCCTTCTTGGGCTCCTTTTTAAAACTATTTTTTTTCCCCCCTCAGTTCTTTCCCCATATATGTTTTTAATTTCCTGTGTGTTCTCTCTTCCTCTACTTTTTGAGTTGTCCTAACACTAACACTTTCTGTTTGTGGGCAGGTAGATTCTGGAAGCAACCTCAGTGATACAAAGACTGCAACCAGTAGACCCTCTCACACAGGCTAACAAACCAGCCAAGTAAGCAGCCAAAGTTAAATGCAACATGAGCCCAAAAGAGACCCAGAGTTTATCTGCAGACAGACAAGACTTCCCCTTTAATCCTGAACTCTGCCTTAGTGCTCTGCACCAAAGCATACCACTTCTGGTATTCATGTATTAGATAAGCTCACAAAGCCCATCCGCATGCACTGTAGCCAAGCGTCACATTCAAGAGGAGATGGATTTATTCACTGCACTGAATAACAAGCATTCCTGATTTATTTTAGGCTGTATGAAAGCTAATAACATAAGCAAATCCTGTATTTTCCTTGAAACAGTACAAACAGTATGAGTTAGGAACCACATCTCAGCAAGACAGCAGGAACTAAGTCTGAGTAACAGACTCCACAGCTGCATGGCACAGGGCATATAGATGCTCTGCTCCGTGGGCCATTCCAGCCTGCACAAGCTGACACAGGCCCGTCGTGCAAGAGGGGTGTGAGGCCATGCTGGCACTTTTGTGCACCTTACAGACACAGGACCGTAGCAAGCTGCCTTTATGAACCTTCAGACCTCTGCACAACCCCAGAAATACCTCTAGCAGTATTCGCTCCACAGTGAGCCCTCCTCAGTGCAAGCAGCTACCCGAGTTGCTTGAAAACTCAGAATTTAAAAAGAAGAGTGAAAGGAAATTTATCACAGTCATTGGACTTCACACAAT
>JAOXNG010000001.1:133537790-133549705 GCA_028566535.1 Scolopax minor | reverse complement strand
GAGGACTCTGTCTGTTCATCTGCCTTTGATCCCAATCTGTGCATTCTGTAATCCAGTCTAGGACTTTCCCAGTGCCTGCTGGTGACATGATCATCAGCCTGGGAACTTGACATGGTTTTGTATATATTGTATATACTTCATTATTTTCTTATTAATATTATTATC
Organism: Scolopax minor; assembly: GCA_028566535.1. Lineage (NCBI taxonomy): Eukaryota > Metazoa > Chordata > Aves > Charadriiformes > Scolopacidae > Scolopax > Scolopax minor. The sequence continues at coordinate 133,549,540 of JAOXNG010000001.1, read as the reverse complement.
TTTTCTTTTTATTATTTTTATTAATATTTTATTAAAGTAATTTTGTTTCTTTTGAACTCATAAGTCTCCTCTCTAATTTTCACTCTCTCCTTCTCTGAATGGAGAGAGGTTTAAGAAAGCATCTGTCAAGCACTCAGTAGCCAGTCCATCCCAAACCATGACATCAGACCACCTACCTTGACTTGGTTGTTCCTACTACTCTTTCCCTGAGCTGTTAAGGCCATCCCATAAAGAGCTATTTTGACAGAATCTTTTGTCAGCAAGACTGCCCTCTCCCCCCTCGCCCCACCCCCACAATGAGTTGTTTCAAGGAAACACTGCTAGCCTTTTTAAAATACTATTTTTTAAGGCTCTGCAATCTGACATTAAGTAGCCCCTGTCAGACAAGCAGTCAGACTGGGGTCAAACTATTCATGCAAGTCAGAGGTGTACAGACAAGCCCTTTGCAAAGAAATATTGATGATATGCTTCCCCTAACAACGTGTATACATAAGACGTTTTCTCATTCTGAGTGGAGAACCATGCCATAAATATGATTTATAGTATATCATATGAAGGAATGATTGTAATAAAATGAGGCATTGCAAGAAAAATATCTTGCTAATTAGAAATGACAAGATGGAACATTTACCAGATAACTGCGATCCTCAAAAATTATTTATAAAATCCAAAGAAACTTTAGTCTTACAGTATAACAAACTGAGAATAAAAGTTGTGTTTAAACTTGTCTACAGATGTATGACAAATAAAGCCCTACAGCATGCAAATCCCTTGCATGTACCTACCAGCTGTCCCAGTGTTTCAAAGAATTTACCTTTGCCCCCAACATCTGTCTTGAAATGATGAATGGGATTACGCCATTCTTGTAGCATTTGGGCATTGCTTCATTTTTGTTTCATGACAGTGAGGCCTCACCATTTTCTCTGATCTGCTCAAATTGATTCACATTTGCAGGCCATGGGTTATTTTCTCTGAGAAAGTGATAGCTATATGAGGACTTGTCTGTCTCATCCAGTGAAGAAGAAAAGGATAATTGATGATGTGCAAAAACCAGTAGTCAGCCACTGTCCCCTAATTGAGGAAATGAGCAATGTCACAAAACAATTTCCAGAGTAAGAAATACTCACAGAAAAATACTAAATGACAAAGTACACTGTGGTGACATAGGTGGAAAACACACAGTATTAAAGACATTGTAAACATCCTATGCTCCTTCAACAGGAGAGACCATGTTAGAGCACAGATGAAGAAAAATAAATACTAGAATTGCATTTTACGGTACAGGCAAATATGGCTAAGGCTTTCACCTGATCTGGAGGTAAGTTAGGTAAACAATCACTTCATATCAGATATCAAATCTGTTGATTTTTCTATGTTGAAATGTTGTATGGAAAAATACCACTAAAATGTTAAGCAGCATTAGCAGATCGAGAAAGCATGACAATTCACTGCTGGTGGCGATTTAAGGAGCTCAAATCTAAATATTCTCAGTAAAGCATGGCATGTTGAGAATTCATCTGGAATGTAAACATGCTACATTTGTGAGGGCAGAATACAATACTTTAGGTGACTTCAACAGCTGGTTGCAGCACACCAGAGAGATGCATGCAATAAAAAATCATGCAATATTTTTAGGCTGCAAAGTTTTCATCAATTCACATAAGAAGGCAGATGAAGCCTCTTAAATATTGAATACTCTTTTCTCTCAAGATTCCCCTAACTGTAAATAGTTTGGCCTCAATGTAGTCACATCTCCACAGAAAGCTTCATAAGCTATAAAACCACTAATGGTTAAGTTACCTTGAAGAACAAGGGATACAGATTAAAGCAACAAATGCTAGCTGCATTCTAACTAATCACAAACCCAGATACTTTACATTGAAAATAAAAATGCACTATCTAATTGAATATACAGTGCTATAACAGAAATAGGTTTTTCCACTGCAGCAAAGAGCTGAAGTCAATTTGTGTGATTTCCATACCTGATGTGAAAATTATAATTTTTGGTTTTGTTCTCTTCATCCCTCTCCTTTCCTTATTTCTTTTCTTTTTCTTAAGCCGTTCCACCTTTTCCACTCTTACACTTTTGAACTTTCATCTTTTTTTGGTTCTGTTTCTAGGACATGAGAAAGAGTAGAAGACATAAACTAGGAATAAGCTAGGACCTGCCCACCATAGGTTTTGTTACATGGTAACACAATAAACCCCCACATTTTGCCAAGCCTGCACTCAATGAGGAAATCAGGAGGAGAAGCACCACAGCACAAGCTGTGATCAGTTTTTCCTGCAACAGCATATTGAGGAAAGCTCTGCCAGGACATCTGCAGAGGAATGGGCAAGTCTGGCTGTTCCTACAGGCACATAACACTGACTTTGAGGTTTTCAAAGAATTTAAAATTAAATCTGGGTGAGCCAGGTTAGCTGCTCTGGTGAGAAGGAATATGTTCCACTGGCCAAGCAACTCCAGGCCTCAGCTGGTTTCAGCTGCTAGCTGAGTGGAGGCTCGTGCCTTTCTACACCTGCTTTTGCTCACCTCAGATGAGCCCCAACATCTGAAGCTACAAAATAGCGCTGTGCTGTCTCCTCTCTGGCTCAGCTCCACAGAAAGAAATTGTAGTTGGAGCAAAACTTAGGTTGAACCAGATCTGGGACAATAAAGGCAAGAGAAAGATCAGGAGTATAACTACATGGGAGAAAAGAGGGTCAGAAATCAAATAAAATTTGCACTCTCTATTTCTTGGGCTTTCTCATGCCTCCTCCAAGGTCTTCTCCTTCGTCTCCTCAGCCTCTCTATGCACTTGCATTGCTTCATCTCTCTCCCACTGCATCCCACCCATCCAGGCCCATAAATCACACCTGCAGAATGCAGGTTTTTTCTTTGTTGTTGTTTTTTCCCTTTAAATAAGTTACAAGAGTCTTTAAATGAGTAAATTAAGAAAACAGCAGCCATTCTCCTCCACCCAGAGTCCACTGAAAGTGATGGGGTTCTGCAGTTGTTCTGAATGAGGAAATAAAATCCCAGGAAGTGGAAGGCAGGAATATGGAAATGACATGTAAATTAGGGACATGTCTCAGTATCACAAGACTAAACTCACAGATGCATTCACGGAGAAGAATAGCGATACGCTTATTTATGCCATGGGTGAATTTGGTCCGGAGCACTTTTTTTTATATTTATAATGGTGAAGCAAAGCTTTTTCAAAATATTAAGAAGCAGTTTTTACGGAGTGTCTGCACAAATTGTCACCATCTTAATAAAAATATCTGTATAATTTTGCAGCTATGAATTTCTTTTTGTGCTACAGTAAGGTAGTATTTTATACAGCTATGACTTTGTTTCACCATTTGCATAAAAAGGTTGCTGAAAATCAAATTTTAAGGACAGCTAATCCATCTCCAGAATTTTACCCGCATTAATATTCTGACTCAACTCATGTATGAGGTTATAGTAAAACTTCCCCCCCCGCCCTTTTCATCAAAGAGCTTCAACCTGAATTATTTCTATCATTTAACCTGGATATATAACAACTTACTTTAATGTATACTCAATTACAGATGTATGGCTAACATTTCTAGCTCTCTAAAGTTAGATTTTTGTGTTTTATGATGTACACCATGCATCAAGTGAAATGCAATCTTTGCAGGATATTTATTATTTCACATAAAATCTGGTAATTTCCATCTAATTATTTTGCTGTTTTCAATACACCCCAATCCCTTACCCTGAACTTCTGGAATTATATAATAAGACCCAACAGAATTTTAAAACAAAAATCTGGGGTTGCCATTTCTCAGTTAAAATAATGATTTTCAATATGAATTATAATCTGTAGTTGCATCTTTTTTCAGTGCCACACTAGTAATCTAACTGCAGCGCTTCTCCAGTGATTTTCCATCTCTTCATTCACTAAACTGTTGATTCCTTGTCTTCTCCCCTATGTAAAAACTTATTTCCCTTTAAATTTACTGAGATATTTAGTTAATATATGCTTCCTGTTGTGTTTGGGTGGTTTAATTGTCAGTCATCAACAAAAACTTGCATTTTATTATTTCCCCCAAGGATAAGGAGAGCTATTATTTTAAAAAGAAGAGTTAATTTACCACCACACTTAGTTTTAGGCACTGAAACTTTACATTGAGAAAAAGCCAGCAGTCCTACACCACTGCAAAAGGTCCTGATATTTTATCAGGACCTTGAAGGGAGGACTACAAGAGAAAAGTTGTACAGGTGACACCTTCTGTACAGGTGACTGAATCTCTTGCTGAAATGAAATGCTGCTGAGATAAAACAGTGGAGAAGAGAACCAACAACTCTACCTGTGCTTTGCAGAGACCCTCAAAACTTTGTTTTTGGAGAAGGAGGAGGACATAAAGCACCCATAGCTCCTCCACAATTATTAACTCCACAGCAGGGTTACTGCTAGCTGTGCTCAGGCCATTTAAAATGCAACACACAACTAGAACAATTTACAGATGCATTAATCACCACTTACTCTTATTAGTAAAGGATGTGTGAAGCATCTTCCAACTTTATAACCAAGTACTTTTTTAGGATGAAAAATTGGCTCTATCTGATGAACTTTATATGGCATTTGGCTTAATCATAACATTAACTGCAATGAATGAGAGTTTAATCTCCAAAGGGAGATTCATTCATGAAATAGTTTACACACAAATTCTGTTCATTAATAGCCAAATCAGACACACACATAACAGTGTCCCAGCAACTCAGAGTGCTTTGCCCACAACAACATTTGTAGACTTAATCAGATCATAATTTTCTGTCTAGGAGATTCTGCCAGATTAAAAAAGTGGGAGGAAAAGGAATAAAACCTACTTTAATAGTAACTGAAGAACAAAGAGTGTTTTTTGCCAATGGAGCATATTAGTTTGGGGTAATATCAAGAAAAAAGAAAAAAAAACTTAAGTCTTTTAGCATAATTTGAAACCACATTCTCTGCGCAGGAATGTACAGAAGGGGTAGGGAAAAAAGGGAAAAAAAAGCTGTCATCCCAAGGGATGAAGGCACACTGCAATATTTCTAACTAAACATTGGTGCCTCCAAGAGCATCCTCCTACAGACACATAATGCTGCACTGAAACAACACAAGGCTCAGGGTACAAAAGAAGTGAGATTACTTTGTTAGGTTTATTTTCACATAGGAGAATCCAGTAAATGTCTCTAACATGCATACTTCTTTGACAGTTTTTCCTTTTAGAAAGCGTGGCTTGGAGGTGGAAGCAAAGGGCAGGACCCAGCAGGACTATAGAGATTTCTCTGATGGGTAAGAGCAGGAAGGCTCCACCACCTGAAAATGGGGTGGGAGGAGGAGAAAGAGGTGAACTTGAAGCTCAGCCAAAAAATAAATGCTTTCAAGGGAATATTTTAACAATATTACTAAATCAAAATAAGAAACATTTTCACAAAGAAGAGTTGAGTGAGCAACCAAGCTCCAACCAAGACAATGACATTGGCTACCACCTGGCACAAGTGGTTTTCTATCAGCCAAGCATCTCAGTCCATGCTTCTATTAAGGAATAGGGAAGAGGGAGGCAAGCAGGCAGCAGCTAGCTAGAAAATTGCATTTCAGTTCCGTCTAAAAGTGTTTTTTTTCTCTCTAAATCTTTGGTGGGATCATTTGCATTATTTGCTTTCCTTAGTGGTAATTCTGACCTATAAAGGCCCTATCTAATTCCCATCTCCTCCTTTCTCAGTTCCTTATTCCTAACCCTGCAGCACAATTCATAACAAAAATTAACATTCCTTTTAGTACATAGCAATGACTTTATGGCACAAACCACAAACAGTTATGTTAGCAAAACTGAGAGGGTTGCAAGAATAGGAAAGAGCAGCCAGGAGATGGGAAAAGGCAAGATTGTCTTGTCTGCAAAGAAAACAGACTATGGAACACCCTCCCAAGAGCTCAGCCAGCTTCAGCCAGGCTCCTGGTTCTCCAAAACTACTCCCCAGGCTTTGGCTGGCAAATCTACTCCCTCTCAGCCTCAGCTGCATTTGCCATAGCTATGTGAATTTCACAATACTAGCTGTTTTCTGGTAGCCCTAGCAATCAAGAAAAATTCATTTACATTAAAAAAAAATAAACTGTGGTCTAAAAGACAAGCTTGATAATTTTAACCCTGATGATTCAACACATCTAGAAGGAAAAAAGCTGCATGAAATTAGTAATTTGTTCATGGCTCAGTTTCAGGTCTTCTTAGACTGATTCATGACCGTAAGGCTCAATACCTGCAACACTCCCATCTGCGTTTGACTAGTTAGCACACAGCCTCGCTTTCCCTTGGTTTGTCCATGGTTTCTCCCTAAAAAAAAATCAACTTTCCCATGTCTATATAATGTGAATGTAACTCAAAACAAAGGTGCTTTTCTCATGCATGCCTACAATAAAGTAAAAGACCACAAAATGAAGAGAGAGGCCATTGGTTTTATCCACTCCCAGATGGAACAAAGAGATCAACCATATCAGTGAAGTTTGAGAACACCAGCTCTTCCTTGCCATGCCCTGCCACTATGCCCTTCCACTATGGCACCATATGGTCATGACTACCATATGGTGAACTACCATAAGAGCTTGCTCTTGCCAGCTGCACACTCCTTGTTGCCTTGGTTGTGCCAGTTTTTATGTCACTCATCAGATTTCCCCATGAGCAGTGAAGAAGCACAGAAACAAACTGGCAAAAAATGTAGGCACTTCTGCTGTTTCAACGAGTTAAATCAGTTCAGTAAAAGGTAAGCCACCAACCAACAGCCTCCGCCAAGGAGAAAGCAGTCTGAGTGACCTTGCATAGATCATTTTCTCCTTTACCTCAGCTTCCTTTTTGTAAACAAGGCTCATGCAGAAAAAGGAATGGTATTAGAAATAATGTTTTTCTTCTGACTGCTCATAAACTTCACTTAGTAGTTTTGGCGAGACTTTTTTCTGCTTTTCCAAGTCTTGAGTTTCCTGTAGTTAACCAGAAGCCAATTACTTGGTAATCGGAGGCTAAACATAAAGGGGCAAGCAGTGTCTTCCTAGTGGCGTGCCCACTGTCCATGACCAGAATGAGCTACTCCAGTAAACAAGGCTCTAACTCCTGTTGCACAGCCATGTGCTCTGGGGAAGATCAGTCACTACACAGCTGGCTTCAATCCTTCCAACACAGAGCTACTTCTCTGCTGTGTAAACCTGCAAAAGGTTTGGGCACAAACGTTGCTTCAGGAGATGGGAGGCTGAGAATCAGCTTAACATTCATCTGAACCAGCTGAAATTCAGTGCCTTAATCTGGATTTTTAATGCAAGTCAATTTTGCTTGCGTGCTGCCAAGGTCTCAGGCAGATGTTGCCTCAAGAACCAGCCCTCTTACAAAGACAAATTTAAACCAGAATTCAGATCTTCAGAAATGTGATAGGTAGAGGAGAAGAGTGGCAATCCAGCTCCTGGCCATGCACTTGGCACCTTCCTCGAGGTACCCTGGCCTAAATTGGAAGCCTGATACATTAAGAAATGTCCCATTTTAAACCACCATTTCCTGAAAAACATGAAACCTTTGAGATTCTAGGAAGTATTATCAAAATCTACAAACCCAAATAAGAGTCTGTAAGAATTGCAATTTGAAGATTCATCAATAAGTCATTCTTATGACAAAAGGAGATTACAAAAGTTTCTACTAGTTAAAAATAAACCCAAGAAACCCTTTCTAGATCTTTTTTATTGCTAGTATCTTTGAGTCTTGAGATTTATCATTTAGCTTTGCTGCAGCTCTTCATATGAAGCAGTCATATCTGAGTAACAAAAGGTTCTCTCAGATACAAAGAATGCATGGCCTGATACATTAGAGGTTGAGCCCTTGCTTAGTGTATCTCCTCACAGTTTCACTACATCAAGGCTCAGATTTGACTCAGAATAGGTCATATAGGTCATTATTATCTTAAGCACTAACTTCATGTTTTTCAGCAATTCTGTTGGAACATCTGCAACACAGAATATTCCAGGAGTCCTTTCACAGAATCACGGAATCACAGAATGATAATGGGGTTGGAAGGAACCTCTGGAGATCATCTAGTCCAACCTCCCTGCCAAAGCAGGTCCACCTAGTGCCAGTTGCACAGGAACATGCCCAGGTGGGTTTTGAATGTGTCCAGAGTTGAACACTCTACCATCTCTCTGGGCAGCCTGTTCCAGTGCTCTGCCACCCTCAAAGTGAAGAAATTCCTCCTCATGTTTAGATGGAACTTTATATTTTCAAGTTTGTGCCTGTCACTGGGCACCACTGAAAAAAGAACTAGCTCCATCCTCTTGACACTCACCTTTTAAGTGTTTATAAGCATAAATCCTTTCAGATGATGAGTTTACAAGTGCAAACATTTTGGTTTGACAAAGCCATTATACAATTTAGTCTAAATTTGCAAACACAGTTCAAGTTCCAATAAGCCAGCTAGTGGGATGTTGCACATTCTTTCAAACCTCATTTACAACAATGTGCAGCACTATGTAGTTTTCATTTGCTTGAGATTCAGCACATTTTCTTGTCTCAGCTTTCCATGGGTTTGCACCTAATGAATCTCATTCAGAGTTTGAGCCCAACTGCAGAACTGCTTCCTAAATTTGCTGCACACGTCATGAAAATTTGAACCCCATATATTACACAAACACATAGTGAGGTTCTGAGTGTGAGGAAGACTCATGAAACCATCATCACTAAGAAATGTCTACTAATAAACAACAATGCAGAATTAAAACTAATTATTTTAAAATATTTATAATCATCTGTGAAATACTTGGCAGACTTTTAGAGAAAGGACATTGACGTAGTCCAGGCAGAGTCAACGAGAATGATAGAATTCTAATGTTAACATGCACAGAAAGTCTGTAAAAACATGAAGTGAAATATAAGCCTTTAAGCTCTTCAAATGGTGTTTCATAAAGAAATAGAACAAAAACAGCAGTATCACTCCAGGAACAAGAGAGCGTATTCTGCAGAGCAATGACAGAGTTCCTTGCTTGTGGTTTTAGAAGTAAGAGCTCTGTTTGTCTACCTCTATGGTTATACTTTGTTTAGCACTGAGGAAGCCCGAGTTCTTCCGGCATTTTTACTCAGAAGTCAGCATTCCCTGGTTTATACCAATGGCACCTGTATCCTGCCTGAACTACACTCTGATCCAAAGGGTCAGTTCAGTAAATAGGGAGCATGTGCAACCCCTTTCAATTACTTTGTCATTCCACACATTTTAAAGATCAAAAAAGCAGAAACAAGTGAAGGGACAGAACAAGTTTTCTTCTTCCTCTAAAAAGTACTGGTGTTCTGCACATGCATTGCCATATTTACACGAGGGTGGAAGGACAAACAGACACACAACAAGGTGAGGGTATGTATCCCCAGTGAGTGTTTCCTGTGCACTGCATCCCATTTCTGAGGTTGCATCCTGTTTCTGCTCCTCCCCTTTTCCTGTTCTCACAATTCAAGGGCATTATTTTTACATTAAATGGAATTTAATTGAAAAAAAACCATATGTTATTCTTCGTGACCCTTTGGATTCCGGTGCCGGAGCTCTGACATATTATCAGACTGATGACAAACAAACCTCCCGAAATTCCAACACTCCTAGGGCAAAGAGCTCCCTACTTCACCACAGGGCTGCAAATGACCCGACAGACTCTGCCCACATGATGAAGCTGGACTGAAACGTTCTGTCCTTCTCCGTTTGGCCTTCATTTCTGGCCACTAGACAACCTCTGCTGCTGTAAATTTCCACCAGCTCATTTAACTGACTCAGTTTTGAAGCCCCACCTTGTCTGCTAAATTCAGTAAGTGCTAAACATTAGGAGGAACAGGGGCAGTAATATTTTTTTTTCAAGTGAGAGCGTGAGCAAGACATAAGGAAGATATTAAGATGACTGGGGGCACCCTTAAACTCTGCAGTGGAGCATGGCACAGAGATCCTCAAACTATCACACAAAAAATGAGGTGCTAAACAAGCAGCACTGTAATTATGTCAGAACCACGCTGTTCGTGGCTAATTAGCCCTGCTGAGAAGTACTGCAGTAATGCTGTTACAGTGTTTCCAAGACTCAAGATCCCTGTTTTGTGGCTAAATCAAAGCAATAATATGTTTGTGTTAATGCAAAACTAGGCCAAAAATAACATTAAAAAAACCCCAAACAATCTGTTTAAGCTAGTCATTGTGGGCATTTGGGCATTTTTTTTAATATAATATACAAAGCTAAACTCGTAAGCGCAGAGAAACAGCCCCCAAATCCCTATAATGTCCTCCATAGCAGTCTTGGCATCTTTGCAGAAAAGCGCAGTTCACTTTTTTCCCTTGCTTCTCTGTGAGCAAAAGTTTGAACTAAAGCTTTGTCTCCTACTCTAAGCAAAGGGGGAGACACATTACATTCATCCTTTTCCACCAGTGATGGTGATTAAGAAATCCACTGTGATGGTGATTAACAAATTCTTTGGAGAGGTTTGGGTTTCAGCTCTTAATCCAGTACATATTTCAGAGGAGCAGTTTCAAAGACCAGAAGAAACCACCCTGAATTCCCTACAGCCAACGGCAAAACAAGCTCCACAGGAAAGAAAGGATCATGGTTCAAATTCCTCTCCCAAACCTGGCAAAGAAATGACTTTAGGAAAGGTGCTCTTTTCCCTCCCACTCTTCAAAATGAATACTCTGACCACTGTGTTACAAGGGTGGGCTTTCAGGCCTAGCACCAGGTCCTTCGAATATTGTTTCTGAGTTTATTTTAAACACTTTTCATTAAATCTACCCCACAAGCACCATTAATTAGTCAGATGCCACTTGTGACACAACCTAGTTCCTCCCCCTCAGATATTTGCACAAATATATTACTACTTCATCATATCAAGCACCTTCAAACTGCTCAGTCTGACCCCGTGTCTTTCTTGTGTAATTAGGAGCAATGTCATTTCATTACTGAAAAATTCAGTACTTAAAAAAATAGGTAAACTTTTACTCCTGGCGCTCAGCTAAAATTTCTAAACTGACAAAGCCTTAATCACAAGGCCTTCAGGTGCAAGTAGTCATGAGCTTAAAAAAAACATTTATGTTACATGTCTGCTCATTTCCGTGAACTCCTCCCTGAGATTAAGGTGATGCATACATAGAAGCTGACAGGAGCTAGAGAAAGCCTTCCAGCTGCAACATTCTCTTGTGCTGGATGTCACCTGAACATAGTACATTGTAATTACTCACTTTTTCATCCATATCTGCTTACCAAGGTAAATATTACTTAACCAGAAGTCTTTTGCATCAAGAGAAATAGTTGTAACATTTGTTTTGGTATATTCATGGCTTGTATCAGAGTGAAGTAACACCAACAGTTTAACAAGCCAACAATAAAATGAGATGGAGCTTAATCATCTCTAACAACTATTTCTGTTTACAGGAAGACAATCATGCACAGAGTGCAGCTTGCTCCCTACCTCTATGTTTCCAAACGGCTCCTCAGACGCTCACAAGAAATGAGATATGGGCTAAACTGGTGAGCAGCAAGTCCCAAATGACTTCACTCCTTAGAGTTCCATGTTCTATAACTGGAGATGCACCTTTCTGGGGACCAACCTGTAATATCCCTGATTTGTTGGGTGATCCATGTCTTTCATTCACTCAACAAGCTCATATATGTACATGAGGTCACAAGACTTCCTACCTATAAGACACCTATAAGGTGCTCCTTAACATGTCAAATGTCCTTCCTGTCAGAAAGGGAGAGCTGGGGAAGATCACCATT
>JAOXNG010000001.1:133477541-133489890 GCA_028566535.1 Scolopax minor | reverse complement strand
TATCATCCTCAGGGTGCCCCCTCAGGTGCACTCAAGGTCCTCTGGCTGGCTCCCAGCCCTGTCAAACAGGCACACTGCTCTTGGGAAGTGCCATGCAAGTCCAAGCCTCTGCTCTTTCTTCCCTCTGCACAGCCACCCCACAATCTTAGCACTGCCACTATTAAAAGAAAATAAACTCTATTTCTGAAAACTGGGTGAGATTGTGACAAACCCCATGAGTGCTGACTTCTCCAGCTTTGGCCATGAGAAAGCCAGTCTGCTTTCCCATGAGTAAAACTTACTGCTCGGTGTATATTTCCCATAACCCTGCTTCCCTAGCCTTCAACAGCTACAAGAGAGGGAGACTTTGCTGGTCAAGGGTTATGAGAACTACCAGGTGTCCTTAATTCACCCACAAGCCATACGTACATGGAGCCCAGTTTGTCTTCCAACCAACGTATCTACCGGTATTGTTTTTTTGCAGCCACTTGTACAAAGGTTCGAAGTAGCGGAGCAAGGGCGTTGCATTCATGTATTTCTCTCCTGTTACGCTTTCCAGTGCTTGAGTCCAGGGCTTGGATCTGCCTAATTTAAGTACTTCTCTGTGTATGTGGAAGGAGAGGTAATACATGTTATTGCCATGTTCTGTCTAGACATCCAGCAAAACAATCTGCGATTGGTAGAAAAGTTTTCTTTTTTGTTTCTGAATTCCCTCCTTCCATCATTCCGATTAATAAAACTAAGTTATTTTCTCATTAACAGGCAATTAAATCCTTGATGTTTAGAAACTCAGTGCATATAAATTTAGCCAAAACTTGTCAAAATAAACTCAGCAGATATATGCTAAATTTTCAAGCTAGGTTAATTCCTGATGAAATCTCATTGACTCCAAATGTTTTCAAGGATGAATTAGGCTTTGTTTTACTCTGATTTATTACATGTGAGAAATTTGCTTTGTTACCTCAACTTCTGACCAGCTGCTGTGGAGTTGGTAATGTCACATTTGTGAAGAGGGCCGTTATGGTTTGCTGCCTTGCAAAGTGCATCCTGAAACTGGAACTGATAGATGGTCCGGGTGTAATACCTAAAGGAAGAGCAAGGAGAAGGAAGGCATGGGCTCTGTTAGTCATCTGGCATGGAAACCCACAAGCCCTTAGCCTTTGGAAAGTTCTGCTGTGTCAGCCAGCACTCCTGCCTGGGAGGCTGCACTGCAAGGAGAGAGACCAGCTGATGTTTATCGGCCACGCTAACTCAGACTTAACAAAATGCCAAGACCAAATGCAGCAGAAGAGCCCCAAATCTGTTTCCTGTCACATAAACCAGGAGCAAGTAAGGCTTTTAAGGCCCAACTCTCTGCTCTGTCTCAGCCCTCTAAAATCAGATGGCTGGGACATGGAGGGACATCCAGAGTCAGTCGCTTCAGGGCTGCATGTCCATGGCCCAAGTGACAGTGGTATAGGGCATGCTGTCTCCCCAGGGGGCAAGCACCTCATACAGATGTGCTCCCACTAGTTTTATGGCTGCACAAAGCTTCTCTGCTTGTCAAGAAGCTCAGCAACCTCCTCGCTGCTCAGAGATTGCATCAGCAGCCACTGATATCCACAGAAAAACTTCTACTGAAATCAGTGACCTTCAGTCAGGACTTCAAACAAAATAAGATTGTGTCCTGAGACGCTCCAGTAGATGCTTTAGATAGTTGGAGCTTGTTCTGTACCCAAAATGTAAGACATGAATTAAACACTGAGCTACCTTATGAATGAGTAATCATTGCACACATGAAACAGCACTGCAGGGTCACAATAGGTTTCATCATGAGGGACTGGTTCAACAACGCCAACTATTTCTCTCCTGAGGATGAAGAAAAAACACAGGATTTCTGTTAATAAATGATAAGGAAAAATAATCTGACTCTGTGCTCTTCTTCTATATTGTCTGATATATATGAGCACCTCTCTCACTTCCAAACAGAAGAAGTCCATACACCTCCCAGTAACTCCAAATGAGTACTGCTCCACAGCTGGGGATCACAGAGAAAGTGTTGCTCTGAAATGGAGACTGCAAGGAAGGGATTTGTATGACAGCAAGGTGTGCAGGGACTAACTATTGGTATGACATAATCTACAAGGCATAATCTTCACACGTGCCCCTCATGCCCTGGGCCATCTCGAGTTTGGTGACTAACAAACACTTGTGGTTTTGTGCTGGGTAAGTACATGGTGACCCAAAAGGTGTATAACCTGTGGTTCAACTGGGCTGGCTTTATTTTCCTGGTTTGTCTCTCTCCTGAGAGCATGTTTCTAGTACTATGGAAACAAACCCATGTCCTAAATTCTGAAAATAGTAATTAACTTACATGGAAATATTTTCCATAAGGCTGTATTTCAAGGTCTTGTTCCAGCAGAGGGCTTTGCAGTGCTGCTACAACAGATGTCATAAGCTTCCCTGAACAATTTGTCATTTGTTCATTTCTCTGACATCTCTGCTACTTTTGAATAAATCGAAGCTGACTGATTTTTATAGTGGGTCAGGAGGCTTGCTTATATCAAGTTTTGTTATAGATTTTGCTTGCTGATGGAGGCTCACTGCTTGGGTTTCTGTTAGAGTACAGACTCCATTTTCATTGTTGAGCTTGTTTGGGTTTTTTTGCATTTTTATGCCCTCATGTTAACCAACCCGGGAAATGACAGACTCCAGTCTGAATCAAACTGCTATTTAATCTTGACTTCCAAGGCATTGAAAAGAGATTGGCTGGTGCGCATAATCTGAAAAAGCACCTCTAGATGTTACTTGCCAAGGGAAATGTATTTTCTTGTCCAGGAAAGGTGGTATCTTAATACATAAAGGAAAGAGTCAGTCTGGAGTCTTTCAGACAATTTGCCTCCAAAACCACTTTAGAATGGGGAGGAAACACAGAGAAATGTGTGCAGATATTTGGTAGATTGAGATCTGTATGCTTCTCAGGCTGGCAAGTACAATGAACTGCACTTTCCACTTATCTTCAAGGAGGTGGAGCAAACCAGAGCATACACTGGATGAGACTTAGGAAAGGGCTGTACTTAAGCTAGGAAGATGTCTTGGGACAGCAATGTTGATCTTGGGACCTGGAACATCCCATGCGAAGGCCATGGGCTGTCTTTATCAGAGAAACTGACATCAGGAATGAGGAGAAAGTCTACTGAGAAGCAGGGTAAACTTCCCAGGGCTGTAGTCAGTCCTAATGTAGTCCATGGCTTGTGAGACATGGACTACACCACAGTGGGTGTCTCTAGGTGGCACCCTACCAGTTTTTGTTGAAACACCCTGAGAGAAAGATCCTGCCTTATGGGGGGCACAGACACCTCAGTATGTTTAGGAATTATGAAGAGTTGGGTTTGCTTTCTCAAACTTACTTCATCTCCCACCACCGCTTCGTCCATTCCTGCTTTGTAATCTCACCCTTGAACACCATCCACCTCCATTTCTCCAGCATGTAAGTAAAAGGCATTGTTCCAACAATCGTTAGTGCTTGTTTGAGCAGAAAGTTGATTTCAGTTTCTGAAGAGAGAAGCAGTTAAGGTGATGGTTATGGTAGCAATTAGTATCTGATTAGGCAACTAAAGTTGCTTTCTTTTACAGCTAATGCTTACATCTGGTTTGAATTACAAATTTTCACTAAGGAAAGAGTGGAAGGAAGAATACTACTGAAAAAAAAAAACACAAGGAAAGATCACTTAGGTATCACATACAGTTTTGTTTCTCTCTTCCCCCCTACCTCTTAAATAACCTAGATCTTTGGCATTTACATTTCATTATCCTCCACTGAAAACCTTCCCAGGCTCTGGGGAATTTTGAGCTGAAGACTTTGGTACATCTCCATCTTTATAAGGTAATACTCAGAGAAACCAGACAAACTGCATTATAATGAGAGCCTACCCACTTTTTCCACTCAATATTCACTTAAGTGGGAGATGTAAATCTCAAGGTTTCAGTTTCATTTGAACTACTAAATGCATACCTTGGTAGATACATGTATGGACTCATGCAACAGAAATTGAAAACACTATTGGAGGCTCATGTAAATTACCTATGAAGATTTTGGGATGAGTTGCTCCATACTGAAGGTAATAAAGTGCTGGTTATCTGTTTCTAAATTATGTAGGAGCATGATAAAGTAGTGATCCTTGTTTCACAATGTGATTTTGGGAAAAAATACAATTTCTGGTAAGTTAGTGGGGTGAGATTTTCAGAAGCCTCTCAGGTGATCGCAGTTCACAGAAGCAATCTGCTGCTAGAAAATAAGTCGTGCAAATGTTTTCACTTAAATATATAATATTTATACATTAATTTACCTTCATCCTCTTGGAAAGTTGGCTCTAGGAGGTCAAGAGACTTCAAGTGTTGAGGAGTGGCTGCAGAAAGTGACATAATTTCACCTACTGCCTCATGGAAGCCCTCATTGGCACCTCCTTTGAGCAGGTAAGGCTGCTCAGAGTATGCCATGTCATACTCGATGTGGCCCATTTCGTGGTGTGCGGTCAGGAAGTCATCCATGGTCACTTTGGTGCACATCTTGATCCTGTGCAACAGAGTGAAGTGTTTGTGGTTAGAGAGATGGTGGCCCAGCCAGCTGCTGCACAAGCCCTGCCTGATACAACTGTGGGACAAAGCAGCCTCCAGAGCTTGCCCACGCCCCTCACCACTCACAGAACCTGGGTGGCCACATGCTAGCATGGGGTGCAGTTCCTTCAACAAGAGCGAGGCTTGGAAGGGAACTCAGCAAAACACTTTCAGCCACCTTGAAATTGTGCTGGCAGCAAGAGAAAATGTGCTGTGAGAAGCTGCTGCTCTCTGAAAGCTGGTGATAAACTCACTGTGTGTGTTGGAGTGAGAATACACCAAACTTAGGCAGATAGCAGCATAAAAAAAACCTGTGTGTCAGTGAGTCTTGATTCTTCATCCTTCTGTAGGTATTATTTAATAAAGGAATTTCTTCAAAACAGGGTTTCCTTTCATCTTCCCTGGATTGCTGAGGTGTGAGGCTGGCAGCTTTCACTGAGGGTCTGCTAAGGACCAGCCTCTTTCCCCAGGTAACTGCAGGGACTGCAAGAAGGGACAGAATTTGCCCCATGAGACTTCATTGTGTGGAAACTTGCTGTCCCTCTCCTTTCTCAAATATGGAAGAGATTGATAGATTCCATGAAAGTGGATATATCTGCTAAAGATAGATGGTGGGTGCTCACTTACTACCAAGACCCTGTGCCACTGCTGCAGAGTGTGCAGGTGTCCACAAATCTCACTGGTGTTCACAAGCACCTGCAGTTCTGCTTATTCCTTAAGCCCTAGAACATAGTCATTATTTCACTAATTCATATAGATATAAGTCACTGCTCTGCTTAAGTTTGAGAGTAGTCCTTAGGTCTTCATAGAAAAAGTTACACAGAAAGGTTTATGCTCCCACAGGATCCCTGATCTCTTGTCTTCCTTCCCCTTCTTATCAGCCAGAATAAAATAATAAATAAGGAAAAATCATAACTTAAACCAGCATGTGCACCTTTAGAAAAATATGAATGTTCTAGTAGATGGCATAAAAAGAGGTCATAGTAATTGCAGTACCTGTAATCATATTTCCCCAGATCCCATGCTGTAGGATGGCAGACAACCTTCCTGTTGTCGGTCGGCTCTGTGAGCATGGAGTTAGTCCAGAAGCCCTCAGTCATTTTGTAGAGGCCGATGGAGGTGAAGAAAGCCTCAGCAGTCTTGAATATTTTTATTGCATCCCATTTCTGAAAGAGATAATACCACCATTAAGCACTGCTTCTGCACCGAGCCTGTTCCCGATGGCCATCTTAACACAGGGCAGCTGTCTTCATATTTACCTCCCAGTACCTGACTTACTGAGAGTAAGACAGTAGTGTCTGCCTTCGACACTTCTGTAAATTCTGCTGGGAACTGGAATTAAGTGTTTTCCCTGCAAACAAAATAGGTTTCTGCACTCAGAGGTTCATAAGATAGCACCTGACCTAGACCAGAGAAGCCTCAATAAAAGTCAGGGTAGTGAAGATAAAAAAGGCCTTCCTGTCAGCAGCATGTCGGATCTGGGATCCAACCCTTCAGCCACTTCAGTCAGGGATACTCATGTCAGGGAGTGGAGCTGCACTCCCAGCAGATGAGCATGGGATGTCATCTCAGCCAGAACCATAAACCTGGCAAATTTATCTTGAGGAGTTTCTTATAAGATTGTAGCTTCACATTAATGTCCAGAAAATTATTTTTATTCACCAGTTTCATTATTTTACATAGCAGGAGCTCCGCATTTACTGGACTGAGTTTTTGCAGAGATTTAGAGATTTAGGTGTCAGTCAGCTCAGTTGGATGACAATCCTAAATTGTGCACATCTACCAACAAGGATGAGCCCATTTTTTGCCCCAAGGCTCTGTAAGTAATGCTTCCCTCCTCACAGTGGTACTTCAGTATACACACATTTATGTGTCAGGGGTCAGTACTGTAAAATAGAGGTGAGATGCAGACTTGTGCAAAATGCAAATAAATCAAACCTAGCTATTCCTTCTCTTGCCAGCATAACGTTTGCATGCAGTGCTCTCTATGAGAGGAGGATAGATTTCAGGTGAATTATCACATTTCAGAAATCAAATTCCACTGATCACTTTTCATTCTAAAAAGTGTGAAGGTTAGGTAAGACTACAGAGACTTGTCTTCACCCACGTTCTCAGTATGTCACAGATAACTTCATGGCAGTACAGATCTCAAACACACACCTTATGGTACTATGCAGTTATCAAAAGATAACAGGCAGCATTGCAGTCTCCTAGCTGCATCCAAATAAACAAGACTGGTGAAAAAAAACCCTGCGATATACAAACTATTTGATTAATGTAACAGCTGGGAAAGGTCATATTTGATACCAGACAGCTACATGAGACCTGAAGTATTTATATGTACAAAATATATCTCTTAATAGATAGGCACCTCTGAGGAAAACAGACTTGGAGCAAACATTAAGCCAGGCAAACTGGGTGGAGAAGAAAAGGAGGAGAAGACCTCAGGGAAAAGGTATAGTGGAAAATGCATGAGCACTTTAGGGAGAAGAGCAAAAAAGGATGTGGAAACCAATGATTTGCTGGCAGTGTGTCTGCCCTAAGGCAGCTATGGTTTTCTAGAGAGCAGCTAACATGTGATGTATAATTTTTGTATCACCTATATTTGTTACATAACGCATATTGCATAAAGGCATGTCTTACCTTTTGAGACATTGCAGAAGTTACATCAATGTTTGGTTTGTCAGGATAGGGAACTGTCAAGTCATACAGATTAGTCCAAAATCTACCCCACATATCACCTTCAAAAAAGAGATACATAGAAATACTTTAAATGATTGGTCATGTATTGTTCAAAAGTGCCAGACAGTTCTATAAATTGTGCAGTGTCATAGATAGGGACTCCTACACATCTAAACAGGTCTGATTCAGATGTGGAGGGGAGTAGTTCTGGGAATTATGCATAGGTCAAACTAGATCAAAGATCCTTTTATTCCCCTTATCAGCTATTCTTGCACAATCCAATTTCAGAACTGATCACCTTCTTAAAGGTCTATTCACAACTGAACCCATGTTGTTAAGTCCACGTGATTGCTGCTGTCACATTCACATACACGACATGTTGCATGCTTTGAAAGCAAAGTCATGAAGTCATGTGGGAGCTTAGGATAAGATTTTAAAGGAAAAGTCTCTCTGAAATTCTCATTTCTAAGGACAACAAGTGCTCCAGAGAGAAGGAAAATGTCCCAGCCCAGTGCTGAATTTTTGATCTGGGTGCTGCCAGCTCCAGCAGGGATAAGGACACCCACCTTCCTGCCTGCCTCTGCAGTTAAGTACCTGTATTGTCTCTGTTAGGGATGACTTCTCCATTTCTCCTCTCCCCTTATCTGTAACCTATGTGTTAATATCCTGATTAAACAGGCAGATGACTGTTCCCATGTGCCTTGAAGGTGACTGTCCTATGTACAAAGTCAGGCTTGCGCGACATGGTGGTGTTGACATACCCAACAAGTGAGCAGGGAGGCATCCTGTAGAGCTGATGAACTTGGGGCCATAGACCTTCTCCAGCCGGTGCCTCACATAGGCATGCAGCTGCTCGTACAAAGGTTTTATCTGGAGGCAGAGGAGGAAAGGAAACAAATTATTTTCTCTTTGCTCTACGACACTCATCCCTCCTGAACAGAGAACCTCAAAGGTCACATCAAACCTGCAGCTGAACTTTGCCCCCTGCCTTGGTGCTTAAATGCTGAATCCAGACCCTATCCCCAAAAGTCCTACTCAGGTAGAAGGGAGGGAGCATTGCTAACTTTAGAGGTGGAGTATCAGGGATGCCATCTACCCTATGGAAGACATACCTCCCCCCTGGGCCCTACCTGGAGGAGAGACATTGATCTGCAGAGTTCCCTCTTTCCCAGCCTTTGGTGCTGTGCAGCCTGAGATGACCAAGCTAGTCCTAGAATGGCTGCAGAGATAAAAATCTTGTGTATGTCTCCCAACTCTCCATGTTAACCCTTTGTAGACTGAGATTAGCCATTTGAGAAAAGGTCTCATCTTCCTTCACAACATTGACACATGAACCCACCATCACAAAACACAACCCTATGGACCAGGTCACAGTTTTTTTCTGCTTCTACCTGCTCAAATGTCTTCTCCACATCTTCAATCAGCTGGTCACGGCTGTATCTGTATGCTTCTGGAAAGTCTGCTTCATAATTTGCTCTCCAGTAATCTCCATAGTCAGAATAACCTGTAAAGCATGGATACATCACAGCAGGAAACCACACATGACACTGCTCAGAAGTGCAGGAGCCATACAGGTCCCTGCTGGTCATATGCAGACCCAAAGCCTTTCCCCCAAAGGCTCTGTGCCATGAACATGCAGGTACTGGAGATTAACAAGAAATGCAGAAATTGCAGTCACGGTTATTTGCTAATTAGGTTTATTTCAGCTGGAGATGGAGATTAAAGGAAATAATCACTCCTGACTGGAGCTCCTGTGGCTATGAGGGAGCGCAGCTTCTGCTCAGGTTGGATACTAAGGGGTTCTTGCAGAAGGTATAAGCTGGTGGACATTTAATATGGGCCCCCTCCTCCAGGAATAAAACCACTAGGGCAGGTGTAGACAGTAGGACTGAAATTCAGCTACGAGTTCCACTAAATCTTTCAGTCCTTGAGTTCCATCAAGGATGTATCCAAAATGATTCATAGATGAGGTTTCTTCCTTAGTGGTACAGAAGAAGATCATAATGACAATTTCTTAATGTTTGGATTTTTCCTGTCTATTTGGACCATAATTTCTTATTCCCGCTGTCTAGCTCCAGCTTGACAATTTTCAGAAAACAAGGAGTAGAAGAAAGCAGGTGATGCAGCTGCAGTTTAGCCAAGAGCCAGATGATGTAGCTACTTCTGAAGCTATTTTAGAAGACCCCCAAAGAAAATCAGCAGCCATCTGCCATTATTTCTTGAAAAGACAGATCCCTGCGATTTGTGTGGAGATCTCTGACCAGAAGCACGCTTCACTCAGTGCAAAATCCTTTTTAAGCACCTGGCTGCATCTGCTGGCCCAGGCCTACTTAATCTGATCATTCCAAGTTAGGACGTAATCCTTATAAATGCACTGCTGCTTTTGGCTGGTGACAGAAGGTCAAGGCCGATAGAAAAGAGGAGATGTCACCAAGACTCGGCAGCACTCAGAAGGTGTTTAAATGGAGCGTGCTTGCCCATAGGTCACAAGCAGTGTGGTTCTGGGTAAGGCAGTATGTAACGAAGGGCACTGTTTCATTATGGTGTTTGGGAAAGCTGCCAGCAAAAGCATCCCCCTTTTTGTTCCAGGCTTTTTGTTCCAATGGCACCTGCCGGCATTGCCCCCTCACTTTGCGATGTGCACACCAAGCGCAAATTATGTCCAAGGCCCTGCTCATCAATCTGCCAAAAAGTATGAGTTTTGAATTCCTGTGCAAATTGTGAAAGACTGTGATATGTTTGTTAATTTCTGGAAGCCAGGAGAAATATCTATTTTTAAAAAAGGAAAAAAAAAAAAAAGTGACTTACCATTAAGCTTTGCAACCTCATTTTTGAGGTCAACATACTCTTCATATAATGGTCTCATCATCCTGCCAACACCAGCTCTCCAGCCTTCCCAGGCCCACAGTCTCTCATCGTAATCTGTGCTGTTAGCCATAATAACATCCAGACCTGTCAGAACAAAAATATCAGTACTAGTTGTTGAAAAACCAGAATCTCTTTATTTTCCTTTCACAGCAGGCAAATGAGCCAAACTGAGAAAAATTCATTAACTGAGAAGAAAACACTTTGCGTTTGATATATTGAAATATCCCATATTTTATTGCATTCTTTTCTGATTTAAGGTTTTCACCTTCTCTTTAAGAGACATGGAGCAAATCATGAGTCCCTTAAATGCTCTCTCAGCATTAGTTGGTAGCATTCTCAGGACTGGCCTCAACGCAACATTGAGTCCAACAAGACTTTGATGACAGGGGCAAAAAATGGACTTTCTGTGATGTAGGCAAACCCCAGGTGACAGGCAGGCTGTCACACAAGCTGAGCAGCCCTCTCCAAATTTTTTCTACAACATGCAGGAGCCAGTATGTCTCATGAGCCCGCTGGAGGTCCCTGAACTGCAAGGTGCAATTAAATTGTGACTAAGCTTTAGATAGCAGGGTATATCTATTGAAACTTCAGCCTGTTCTCTTGCAGTCAGGAGCCAACCTTGGGCTTTTTCATCTTTGAACCCTCAGTGGAAAGGACACAGTAGAGGCAGCGTTGAGTGTCGTACCTGGCTCCAGCACCAAACACTCAGACGGGTTGTTGATTTTACAGACGGTCCCGGTGCTGTAGATGGTACTCATTGTGCTTAGCACAGTGCTCAGCTGCAAATTAGATGCGAGATAGCCCGTTAGAAACCCACTCTGTGCAAAATAACAGCCAATTATGCTAATTCCCTGAGAGCCTGATTCAACACTTCACCCACCAGCTTAACATTTAAGCATATGTTTAAGCTCAGTAGAGATTAATGAAAGAATTTGCCTAAATGCATTGCTGAATGAGGATATATCTGGAAAAAGACAGATAATCTCCCAAATATATGATGTAACCTACAGGTCCTTAATATCCAGTCAGGCAGAGCTCTGGATTTAATGAGCACAGACTTTCACAAGAGAGCTATCAATATACTGCAGCAATAAAACAATAAAGTTTAGCAATGTGCTTCTGTAAGCACGGACCCACCTAAACTTTCCAGGTAGATCACGGTTTTGAGAAAAAGGGTCCCTTTCTGCAGACGCTGCCAGGATGACCGTTGCTTGTGGGTTTTAACATCGCATCCCACTGATTGCGCAGACGTATATATACACACACTCCATTACAGAGAAGTTACAGCTCATGTCTTGGGTCAGCTGAAGGCCAAATACACCCAAAATCATCAGTGCTACCTCAGAAGCCATGCTGCAAAGCTCTGTTTTGATTTTTTGGTTTTGTTTGTTTTCAGGTTTTCATAACTCAAGAAAAACACGCACCACTCTTATCTTTTCCTTTTCGACTATGTTATTTCTCATTTAAAGCTTTAAATCAGAACTATGTAGAGCTATCAGTGGGAGTGGTTGTTAATGACTAGCTCTAACTTTATCTCTGTCAGTATTAAAATAAGTGGACGCCCAGGGAAATTCTTGTATCAGTGAAGAGCATTTAAATCTTCCTATGGAATCCAACCAGACTGTACAAAAAGTCACTTTTCAAGCAAGAATCAACGATTTCAGCCCCAAATGCCATTTATCTAGGAAACTGCAAGTGGTTAAACAGGGAGAATAGCAAAGAAAATTCCCCTTTAACCGAGACAGCACTTCCATCAGTGCACTGCTGTGCTCCAAAATAAATATAGATTTGTATGAACTGCCAGTATTCCCCACAAGGTAATCTGTCTTTCCAGAAACACATCTCATTTAGATCAGACAGGAGATACATCCATTCTGCTGCTTTTCTTGCACGGTGGTTAACACTGCTGATCTTAGCAGAAAATTCTCTGGATACCTCTGGACTGAAGGATCCCCTAACCCAATGCTATGTTTAATTTATTCTCCATCCAAAGGAAAATAATTTAAACCTCACTCACTCCAATTCCACATATAGTCATTATCCACATATACGCCTTGTCAATGGAAATGTCAAATATTGCTGTGAACCTTGCTAAACCTTGCTGGTCTCCAGCAGCTTGGTGTGGAAAGATGTCACCTCCCCAGTTTCAGGCATCCCAGGGTGCCTGATGCACAGAAACAACCCCGCTTTTCCACAGCGCAGAGAATGAAAAATTTCCTCCACC
>JAOXNG010000001.1:133452373-133464694 GCA_028566535.1 Scolopax minor | reverse complement strand
CACCCTCTGCCCACCCTGTTCCCAAGAGCCAGTGCTGAGTCAAATGGAAAACCAAAGGTGCTCAATATAGCCAAAATGCTGAAGGATTTGTATCATGGGAGACAAGAAAACTTATATTCCTCAAAACACTGAAGCTCTTGAACACTTTAATTTACCCTGATTTATCCTATTCCTGTTGGTGAGGAGTAAATGGGGGTTGCTTTTCTAATATTGCCTCCAAACATGACACTGGAAACAGGAAGGCTTATGGTCACAGTAACATGGGCAGCTATTGGTGGCTGAGGATATTGCAATTTTCTTCAGCACACTTCCATCCTCTGTGTGCAGTTACCCACACATACAACCACCCTTTACTGGGGCCCAGCTCTTCTGAAATCAGTCAGAATTTTATCACTGATTAAAACAGGAATGGGATTAGGGTACAGAGGGCACAGACTGTATATATGACTGACTTGAAAGTAATTCAACAGTTCAGGGTCTGGCACCATTTGATGCCCTCAACTCCTGGCCACACAAATTGGAGTGAATGGTCTCTGCTGACTTACCACCATCTACATGTTCTCCTCTGGTTCAGCAGCTGGTGTTTCCAGCACTGACTCTTTCAAAAAGCTATCCTGCTGTCACATGAAGGTTCATTTAACCCCGGGTTAGCTATATGTTGGAAATCTACTTGAGTTTTATTATTAAAAAATGTAAGGAAGATTTTTTTTCAGAGCTGTGAAATGCCCTCATAGACTTAATGAGAGCTGGGACACTAACCACGGACTGCACCTTTGGAAATTCTGCCCTTTGTTGCAACTTTTATTTTCAACAAATTTCTAACTTTTGCAACTTTTAATTTCCAGGTCATGTAATCTGTGACCTTGACTGCTAAGTGAAAAACACTTTTAGTACCAAACCTTTGCTAGCCCTAAAGCTATAGATGACCCAGATGCTTTTTAACCTGCTCTTATGGAGGCTGTTAAAGCTTGAGGGTTTTTTCTCGATAAATGAAAACTTATCAGCAAACAGAAGTCATTTGACAGGGAAACTTTTGTGTATGGCTTGAAATAAAGCCCAGCAAGAATTGACAATGATAGGTGATCTCCCCAGTGACATGTAGAAATAAGCATTTTCACATTTACATCAGGGAAAAACAAGCAATGGACATATTTAAATAATCATTAAAATCAAATGTCTGACACAAGACAGGTTTCGACCCTGTCCTGCTGTACATCTTCTGGAAATCTTCAATGGATATAATCTGAGGTCTTCTCATTTGCTTTTCTCATGAACAAAAGCTTTTTAATGGAGGTTCGAGTGTATGTGTTATCAGCAAAAGGTTCTCTCGAGGGAAATTAAGTGAAAGGACATTTTTCTTGTCTTCATGTTTGACATTCAGGAGTAGTGACAAGATAAGGTAGGCACAGGAGTCTTTCAAAGAACTGCCAGATAGCAATGGCGGCATTTCATAAGGACGTGAACCGTTCATCATCTGCTGCAAAGACTCCATTAACGTGGCCTGCTTTGAAATCCAGTGCTTCGCAAGGAATGCCATTTTCTACTGTTACTGTCACTTCACCTTTCTCTTCTAAATTTTCTCTCTCTGTTGACTCTTTGTTTTTTCTAAAAAGAAGAAAGAGAAAATCATCTTATTCTGTTGACCTGCAGCACTCCACCACGGTTCCACAGATAGAAAGCTCCACATTGATTCAGCAATTTATCATGGGTTGTGTTCTGAAAGGCATAATCCAGTGCACCTCTTTGCTGTTGTAAATAAACCATGGAATGTGGGAGGCCCACAAATTGGAAGCCCCGGATTAGTGGTCTGAGATCAGAATTCGGAATCAGAAAACCTAAAGTAATCAAGTTGTAACTATGTTATAAATATTACTTAACTTCCTTATTCTGTAAAATGACTGGTGGGTGCAGAAGGAAAAGCTGGGGTAAAAAAAATGGAAAAAATCTCTGAATTTGCTTTTGCTTTACATTAGGAATGACAGCACTAAAGATCTAGTGTGACCCTGTTATACATGTCATAGATTTCACCCCATGACATGGGCAAAATGAAACATACTTTTTAGAAAAAAGATCAGCTTTAACCTATACACTCCAAATCTGAAGATTTGAGTGCCCTCACACTCCTTGATGATCTTCTCCAGAAGTTAGGTACTCCTAATGTTGCAAATTTGCATTTTTAGTTCAAACTTCATTAACACCCACCTTCCTATCCAGTATTTTATACTTTAATTTTCTAGATCAAACAATTGCATAGCTTTCACTATTCCAGGCTGCAGTTCTCACTAGAAAAATATTAAAATAATGGCTGAATAATATTAAAAAATACAACCATGAGAAGGTGTAATACAGAAGTATCAGTCAACATGTCATGATGTTCCTTTAACTCCAGATTTATTCTGACCTTAAGATCTACTAGTTCATAGTTGAAAAACCTGCTGTGCTTTATAGCCTGCAGCATCAGCGGTTTGAGAGGATAAGAAACTCAAAGGTCAGCTCCATTGCTTCTTCCTATCCCACAGCATGTACTGTAACAATCTGACTCATGACAATCATAACAACCTGACTCAGTGTAACTGCTAATAACAGCGATATTAACAATAATAAAATTTTATGGGCCTTTGGGAGATCCTTGGCATTATGTACTTGCTATAAATAAAAGGCGGGGGGGGCAGTAGGGGAAATCTCTGACTTCTGTCTGCTGTATCTGCTCTTACAGTGTTAAAAGGAGTGTTCTTTAATACAAAAACTGTGATACTAAGAAGCAGGTTCAAAAGAAATAAGAGTTGGAGATGTGTGGAATTCATTGCCATAGGAATTCAGAGACACTAAAAATCTCTCTGAGACCAAGGGGAAAGTCAGGAATTTAAGGGAAGAGAAAACATTGTAGGTCACCCAATACACAAAGACCAAACCCAGCTGCAAATTAGATGCTGGGAGAGTAATCGAGGGAAACACTCTGCGTGTTTACTGTGTTTTCAGTCTTCCCAAGGCAAATGTTTATGGCCTCTGCTGCAGATGGCATTTTGAAGGGGAGGGGTAGACTTCAGTCTCGTTCAGGACTGCCAGTAGAGGATGGTCCTGCCATGGGAATGTGCCAAATCTATTACTGAAGAGGGAGGTGTCCTATTGCTGCAATGACAGCAGAACAAACATAGGGCCGGGAGACAGTGTGTCTGACGGAGCTCACTGTAGAGACAAGGGCAACAATCACAGGGAGCTGCTCTTCAAGCTGCAGGCAGCTGTGGCTTGGAATTTTATATGCTGGCAGTGATGCACACTGAAGACCTCATTAAGAAAATCTTTCAGTTCAAGAAATGACTCATAAGTCTAACTCGTTACTGGAACTCCATTATAGGCTAATCATGTATTTCCCTGCCACCCTGAGTACGAATGGCCTCAAGCACGTGCTTCTGGGCTTATCTGAACCAAAGTATTTAACTGGTACTTTAAAGGCCTATAAAGACAAAATGCCAGATTTATGAGAAGTCAACACCTTCCCTCAGGGCCAGATTTCCAACATAGCTTACTAGGCAACAGAGCTACCATTATGTCAGCTCCGGACAGGTTTCCAAGAAAACTCATTACTGGACATGCTGAAGTCTTTGACAACCTGGTCACATACTTCGTTGCCTAAAAATAGAGATGAGCGTATTTGAAATTCTCTACTTTGATGTCTGGCTCTTCTTTCCAGAAGCCAAATAGCCCAGACCACCCCTTTCACCTCTCCAGTCTTCGCAACAGTAGATGAAAGATATATGTATGCTTGGTTTATCCTATCTTTCACTTCCTCGCCCCAGCCTGCAGATGCCGTTGATGCAAAAGGAGGGTTAGACCTCAGTCACAGATAAACCTACTCTGAAGACAGGTTACATGTAAGGGCAGAGTAGACAGAGGGAGAAGTGGAAAGCAGCATAACAACTAAGAGGACATCAAGAGCATGACACACAGAGAGAGAACTGGTTGTGAACCTGTAGGCGAACTGGTCATGAACATGGGGAGAACTGGTCATGAACCTGTGAAGGGCTGGGTACTTTGGACTCAGGTCAATGGCAGATGAGACCAGGCACAGCAGTTCCATTGAGCAGGAACTTCAGCCATACATTAATCATTTTTGTGTCCTCTACTGAGGCTTCCCAAGATGCAGCAGCACATTTTTTTAGCCCTGCCCCTGAGACTATATCCCTGGAAGGGGCACAGTCATTCCCAGCCTTCTCCCCTTGGTAGCTATTTGAGTAATCTGTGAAAGGAGGCTCACCTGTGGCACACTAAACTTTGAGAAGAATGACAGCAAATATCTTTGTTAAGCTATCATCTCTAGTCAGGTGGCCTCCAGGATCCTGTAATTCCTATTTCCTCATTACACCCCAGCGTTACTAAGGCATCTATAATTCACAGCTGAAAATTTTAACCCCTTTCCTCAGAAAAGGACACATGGGTTATCTTTACCTATGGA
The DNA here is from genome assembly GCA_028566535.1 of Scolopax minor. Lineage (NCBI taxonomy): Eukaryota > Metazoa > Chordata > Aves > Charadriiformes > Scolopacidae > Scolopax > Scolopax minor. The sequence continues at coordinate 133,460,241 of JAOXNG010000001.1, read as the reverse complement.
GAAGGGGTGGGGCACAGCTATAACTTCTCTGAGGCTGATCTGAAAAGCAAAACCAGCCCAAGTGACTTAACTTGCCAGTCAGTTTTCAGTTAAAAGAAAAATAAAGCTAAACTGCTTACTTCTTGTGTTGCCGAATCCCTGTAACAACGAGTAAAACTATTCCAGCCACAGTGAGACAAAGAACAACACCAAATATGATAAGCCAGACAGGCGTGGAGGGTTCAACAGGAGGTGACAAAGTTGAGGTTATCTTCAGGAACTGGAGGGTTTTGTCACTCAGTAGAAAGGCATTGTTGATTCTGTGCCGATTCATCCTTCATAAAAACAAAAAGAATATCAAAACTCTTTATAAAGGTATTTTATAAGTTAAAAAGAGAGAAGGGGGGAAAAAAAAGAATTTTCGTGTATGTTCTGCAAGTCTAGCAGAGCTGAATTTGACCCAGCATGATGTTGGTATGATTACAGAGACCTTCACTTTTAACATGGACCTTTCCAGTAATCCATAAGACATCCACGCACTTACAAGGTCTTGAACACCAGACTTTGGTCTGCATTTATCTGAAAAACTGGAAATACAGATGAGACCTGAAGTACAGTATTATTGTTTATTTCTGGTTTGGACCATGTGCTGAAGACATAGCAGATTGTAATCTGTAAGGGTGGCTCCGTTCTCTTGCTCATGCAGCATTCAATGTTAGCATGGGCAGATCTACCCTGCAATGCTCAGAGGATTTATTTATCAATGCCCCTTGGCTCCTCAAACTGAACCATCCTGCATGTTATGGGCTAGTACATCTGCTCTTGCTGTTACCAATTTTCTTAGGTCCATAAACACAGGATAATAGTTGGTCCAAAGAATCCACCCCCATTGCCACCACGCCTTTCTTCCCTGCAGGATACAGCTAAAGGGATTTGTACTTTGCAAGTTTTTTTCCATTATGAGAAACCGTAAGTCTGAGAAATAAGCTTTTTCATAAGAGAACTACAACTGCTACACTTTAATGGACATCTTCACTCACATTCACTACTTCTAAGCATTTGCAGGTATTTCTGGATCTGAATCTATGCAGCCTTAAGAGGTTTTAGCAGTAGCTTTCATGAGCTTTTCCAGAAAGTTAAAATTTTATGAGAAATTGTATTACATATATCAGTCTTAAGACATTCTTTTTGATTACAGTTGTATGATTTACAGCAGCTCATTCTTGTATACAATTCAATTTATTTACCATAGAACAAGGATCTCCTAAGAACAGATATATGGGACATACAGGTGAGATTTTGCGAATTTCTTTTCTTGGAAGTCATAATGTTTGAGTGACCCTTAAACAGGATGTTCTTAGCCTTAATGGAAATCTAGCATTCCTGGAGAGGACTGAAAGCCATTGCATATTATAAGACTCATAATACAGTAAGCCGTCTTTGATTTAGAGAAGATTTTCATCCTTATGATGATGAAAGGATCATTGTGAACAGCTGAAATAAGCATTGTTCCCCCTCATCTAAAGGCTAGGTTGCAAAATTATGTGCTGAACCCCATGCAGGCAACTACAGGTGCATTTCATGTTCGTGTAAGCATAAATATATCTTGTTTATATTTATGCAAGATCTTGTGTCTCATACAGAGCTCTGAGAAGTTTTACCTTCTCTTTATTCCTACTTTGTAGAGAATCTCATACAATAAAATTCTGGTCCATAAGCGTTCTTATGTGCTACTGTAGTATGAAGAACTAGAATAATGGTTTAGCCTGCAATCAGAAACGGTTGAATAAAAAGTATTGTAGCTTTATAGACCATTTTATTTCCTAAGTTAGGCAGGAATTAAAACTTTTCATTAATAGCATATTCTTTATCAGGTGACAGACAATGGTTATAAAACAAACATACTATAATAGCATCTAATTTCTGTGGCAAACAGGGCACATAAAAGACTTAAATAAATCAGCTTATGCTACTGAATGTATCAAAGAATAACAGAAATGCAAAACCCCTGCATTCCAGCACTCTTACAGAGAGCTTCAGTGAATAAATAATCTGCTTCCTTCACTAATGCTATGAAGCAATTGTTTGGTGTCTCTGTAGGAAATAGTTTAATCTGCTCAGAAGCTTAAAAGTTAATCTTTCCAAAAGAACGCATACTCATTCATCAGGAATTAGGCATTACACCTCCATAGAGATAACATGAATTTTCAAGACAAAGTACGGAATGCCTAAAAACAAAGAGGTCTGTTTTCCCCTCTGTGCTTGAGAAATGTACATGAGTTATGCTGCTTGTGGGAGTCATCCCTATATAAACCTTTTATGTAGGATTTGTGAAGCACTGAAGGAAGATTTTTTTCATTTTCCCCTCTTCAGCTCCACACTCTTGCTTTTATTTGCTACAGGATGCAATATTTAGTAGAAAGCAAACTGATTTGTACCACTTGGTAGTTTGTACAAGCAATGCTCAGCTACGGTATTGACTGGCATTCTAGACAGAGCTGGTATGAAAAGAATGTGAATATAAGATTTTTTAAGCTAAGCTGGGACACAAACAGCTCTTCTCATGAAGAGTTCACGAGGTCTTCTCATATGAAGGCTGACTTCTAAATTAAGTCAGCTCAACTGTACTTGAGAAGCACCAAAAGGGATCCTGTGGTCATTAGTCCAGGCGTAGATGTGCATGTGGCGTGCAATGAAAGTTAAATGATATAAATCCCACCCAGAAAGTGTGCAATTCTGCCATCTGAGAGAGGAGTCTCTCTCACTGAGAAACGTAGCAGCTGGATGAGAGCAGCGTATCTGCCATGCATTGGACAGAAAATTACAAGTAGGACTCTGGAAAGGGACTCAATTTCTTCTGAGCCTCCAGTTTTAAGAGAGACCCCTTCTGAAATTATAATCCCAAGGCTCACATGCTTTGCATTCTGTGGGCCTGTTAAAAATCCTTCTTACCTCACATGCATGAAAGAGTACTGATCCCTTGGTGTTTTAGCTACTTGGATGAGTTTATCCTTAAAGAGGCAGAGTGCTTATTCATACAAGAGAGAGAAATATCCTCAGTCAGCAAGGGAGAAAAGGTTGCAGAAGCAGTGACTGTACCTGATCGCCGCCTCTACCTCACTTCCAGGAACAGTTGTCACATTTTTGGAAGAATCTGTGACCACAAACCAAAATGACACCCGATCCGTCACATTGCAGAGCAGCACATTGGAAATTCTGCAGACGGTTAAAACAAAAATCATCATCAAAGAGGCATTGAAGGGATTATTGGCATATTTCAGATTTTCTTAAAGTATTACTTTCAGCTAAAGAAGGAAAAATTCTTACTTTTAAGAAAGAAGTTGACAGTTAATGCTCAAAGAAGAAATATCACTCACAGCATTTCCCATTTCCCAATATGATTAAAAAAATTAAGCTTATTGAGACCAAACTTGCATGGTCTTGGACATACATTTAGTGTAATCAAATGGACAAATATATATTTGTATCTTAACCATCAGGGCTGTGACAAAGGCCATATGATAGGGCAAACGCATTGGTGAACTAAGAATTATTTGACAGCTAATACCACAGGAACTAGTCATGGGAGATTCCCCACGTGATTTTAAAGTGAGTCCTTTGCAGGATACATTTGTTGGAGGGAAGAGAATGAAACTGATGTTATTCTTTTTGACATCTTTGTTCATAGAATCAGGCACAGAGTGGAGGCAACAGGCTAAATTTAGACATTCTACTGGCACTGGCCTATGCCCTTTAGCTTATGCTATGACAAATACTTACCTGTTTTAGAAGAAGATTGCTCAGCTTTATATGAAATTAATAGTGAAAGGCAGAGGTACGGAGCTTCTGATGGCAGACTATGTAAAAAGTGTGTGAAATTTTTTTTAAATGCCTTTTTTCAGTTTCTTACAAATTTGTTTTCTTCCACTAATACTAGTAAATGGTGGAACTATCATTAGAAAAAGAAATACATCATCATGAGTACTTAAACTAAAGAAGTGAAGGCTAATACATTAGTATCAACAGTGACTGAGGGTAGATGGTGCCCCTGTGTTCTTCTATTGGTTCCTAGTTTATTCACACAACTAAGAAACAAACCAGCCAAACTTGTATAATACACAGGAATTATATAAGGTGGCATTTATTACCACATGTCAAGAAACATAGTATGTGCCATCAAAGGACAGCCCAAACCTTTATGAAATCAATGACAGATATCTAGAGAGATAAAAATGGGGAGACAAAAAATTAGTTGTATATCATTAATAAATTACCCAAATAATTTTGCTCAGGCTTCAGATTTATTGGCCATGTCCAAGCAGCTAGCAGATATTCTGAAAGTCCAGGGCCAAGAATTAGGATCATTTTTATCTCCAGAGAGCAGCCTGGACTTGGTTCACCTTTGCACGATGTCTACCTGGCCACAAGCACACCTCAGCTGCCCTGTCTTGACAGACTCCACTTGGGATGATGAGTCTTCAGATACTACCTGCTGTTCTGGAGAAGGAAATCCTGCTGTGAGCCAGCAAAGAAGAATGCAGCTCCTTTTTAATTAACTACAGTGATGTTTGAAATGCTCATTACTAACTAGTATAATTGGTTTTAAACTTTGGCCTGCCCATCATCAAAATGCAAGTTTTAACATTTGTTTTCCAGCCTCTGCTCTTTCTCCTCTTTCTCAGGATGACAGATCCCCGGCTGCAAGCCATCTCCCCTGCCGCAGAGCTCTGCTTTGTAGTGCCATCTGCTGGCTCATTATAAACATAATTAAATAACCTCTACAGTGGCCTGTGGAGAAGGAAGCATGAGATAGGAAGGAATGTAAGAGAACCAAAACTGCTGATGAATGTGTAATCTCCATCCTGCTTCTAAGGTGGACTTGAATCACTGCAGTTTATTATGAACATTTTGCAGAAATGCCTTACTTAATGCTGACACTTTTTTTGGGTGGTGTTTTGGGTGCCTCAGGTAGTGCAACCTTTTGTTTTACAGAGAAGGTATATATTCCATAGAGTTATGCAGTAAAATTAAAAGTAATGATTTTGCAGAGCTAAAGCACGCCCTTTTACCTCTCTGGAACAATGTCAGTTTTGCAAAAACAGAGATTTTTTATGGATGAAAGAGGAAAGCCATCCCCTGGAATTTGAAAAGATGTTCACATGAGTTTGCTGGCAACAGTCAATAGATAAAAGCAGATTTATTCCTCCCAAAACAAAAGCCAAGCACAAAATTTAGAGGGGGGCAGGAAGGAAGAATCTACTTTTGGCTGGTGGTTGACAAACTCTTGCTGACTTCACTGAATATCTAAAATTGTTATCTGCAGTAAAAGTTTTCCATCAGAAGAACTTATAACAGTAGGACCTAAATCTTCATGCTACTGCAGTTCTTAAAGTTGGAATTTCTGTAGCGCAATCAGAAACTGGTCCAGGTAGAAAATGTAAGTTTTGTAAGCCCTACAGATATTCTCAAAATGAGGTCAATGCAGGAAGTTCGATCCCCAAAGAGGAAGATAAATTTGGTAGACAAAGATGTGGCAAAAGAGCCTCTCTTTCTCATTAAGAGACTCAGAGAGGGTCTTCAAGCCGGGGTCTTCCCTACAGTGTCAAGGGCTTTCAGCTTGAGATGCAGCAGCCCATCATCATTTTAGGCAGCATTTCTCTTTCTCTAGAGCAATATTGAATTGAGCAGCAAGGGTCACACTAGGATATGTAAATTTTGCCTCCTTTCTGTTCCTTGTTGTGTCTAAAATCCTTGCTTGATTATAAGCACCCAAAACCTGGCTTCACTGCCACTTTTTCATCAGTGGAATCTGAATGCTGTAAATCCCTCCAGGCTCCAAAGATAATAATACTGCTCACGAGAAGCTCAAAGGGGATTGAGTAAACACCAAAACAAACTGATTCAACAAGCATCCATGCAATTTCTTTGCAGCAGATACACCTTTTTGGTTTTCCTGTGCTATTTGTATATAGGTTTGATTCACAGTATGCAGAAGCACTAAAAAATATACCTTTACACTTTTTAGATACCAGAAACCTGACTTCTTCATGCACTGTGCTAATTAAGCATATTTGTAAACAAATATGTGGACATCTTTTTATTTCCTTAGAAAGTGATAGACTTTTGTCATGGGGATAAGAAGGCTCTTATTGTCAGAATGACAAAGTCCTGGTCCTGACCTTATGGCACCATGGCAAAAGTCCAAAATTGCAAATGAAGACCAGTCAGTAGAGAGCAGGAAACCCTGATGGTTCCTTGGCCTCAAACACCATAATTGTTCCTTATGGACAGTCCCTCTAATCCCTCCAAGGGATTGTTTAGGGGTAAGAAAGAGCAGCCAGATTCTCAAAGGGAGCAGGGTGCCTACAGTGGCCATTAGCTTGTGGGAGAACCCAGGTCTCAAGCACCTATCTCCACCTCTCCTGAAAGCATCAGGCCTCTTTCAACCTCATGCTGCTCCAGCAAAGGAATGCTATTTTCTTCCTTTTTGTGAGCAGCAGCCATGGGATCACCTTGGCATAACAGCTTTAACTCTAGAAGCTTATTTTGTTGTCCTAATATTTTTAATTACAAAATAGCACATATTAGGAAGATTAATAACATTGATGAATTATTTATGGTCACTTCATGAGGAAAACTGCAGCTTTTTTCTATTTACAAACGGGGAGAAGATGTACCAAAAGTAGATTCTGTTACATGAGTGAAAATAAGTGTGATGACATTTTTTCTGCTCTAAAGATTAACTAGTCTGAGGCTCAAAAGAGATGCATATTATTTCAAGCGAATCACAGATCAGACAAACCAGGGTTACTAACACAGACTACAGACAATCATTTTTTAACACTGAGAGATCAAAGGTTGGCTTACGTAGTTCATGAATGTATGTACTAAGACTGAATTGAAAGGCCATATATAGAGCAGGAAATAAAGAATATTTTTATTTCTCCACTGCAAAAGAAGTATTTATTTTACCTATGTTAACAACTACTGAGTAATTGATGGATTGTGTCTTTCTTCTATTTCACACAAACTTGAAAATTTGACAAGCCTTTCAAACATTAAACGCATCTCCATGGTTTATTAAATTTTAGTTTAGAAATTAACTTTGGAGAACTTGAGATGTAACGTGCAGTCCTCTCCTTTCTGTGCTGGGTCACTCAGTGGTTACACAAGTGCAACAACATTCACTGCAGCACATTCAAATACTTGTCATTACAGGTTGGTTTTTATCCAGCTTCAGAAGCCTAGCAAAAGGTGACTTTGACTCTCAAAAATGATGGGACAGGCTGCAACAATGGTTATGCTGATCCACCAGACAAATTATCTGGGGCCTGATCCACCTTACTGAAGCTAATGGCATCTGGTCTCGTGTGGGAGTGAGTAGTGGCTGTGAATTACTGCAGGGCTGTGGGTGTGTTTGTTAGAAATTAATGGGATGTTAAAAGGGAAGTTTGTCACATTCTGGTTATGGCCCTGTGCAGAATTTACACCCTGGCAGAACCAATATTTGGTTACGTAAAATACTGGTGAATGTTTCATAAGCCTTTATTTTGACAAAAATCTTTAATTAACCAGATGCAAAATTTGGGTAATTTTAGCTGCTACCAGAATGCAGTCCCAAGTAATTTGTTTGTTCTTCAATAACAGAATAATTGATCATCTTTTACAGCTTTCAAAGAAAACTCTAGGCATTTATCTATAAAAGCTCCCGTAGCATAATGTCTTGCTTCTGCCTTCCTTTTTACCTCACTGTGAGCCGCTGCCACTATCCTTATCAGCTGTGTGACAGTGCCACTCCTGTGTGCACCAAATGCTGCTGTACCTCTGGGATGCTGAGGGCTCCCACACCTCCACACCCATGGCAGAGAAGATGGAGATGGATGGCCCCC
>JAOXNG010000001.1:133342893-133353188 GCA_028566535.1 Scolopax minor | reverse complement strand
TCTTTGTTTAGGACTTGATAATCTGACCTCCTTTCAACTATAGTCCCCTGTACCCTTCATTTATTAAAATTGTTATGGGAGTTTTTGAGGCCAAGTCAGTCAATTTAGGAAAAACACAAACACTGTTGACAGCTGACACTTGAAACTCAATAGCTACAAAGGTTGCTCAGTAAGAGTAGATATTATATTGTTCATTATTCCTCTATGCCTAGGTCCCATGATCCATTCATGAGGGCAAAATTATTTTAATACATTAACTGGAACATCTACCAGTTTTTGGACTGATATAATTTGTGGTCAATGAACTCTAGTAGTCGATCATTAAATTCCCCAATAGGTTCTTTCACAGGCTACTGTTGGGGAAAGCTTGCCAAGTCTGAATGATTTTTTCTCAAGTCTTTTCCATATGCTTCCAAACCTCTGGATGAAGCCTGAGAGGTTAACAGAGAGACCTCAGGGAATAATTATTACTTCTCAGTGGACACCTTCTGCATAGTTTCTTCCTGAGTTATGCGGTGAAACTATTGGAGGCATAAAGTCCAGTTCTTTTAAAATACCTCTTAGTAGAAGATTCTATATGCTAAAATTATGAACTGAGGTAAAAAATCCTGTCTGTTACAGTGAGGAACTTGCCTAGTTGACTGAAGCTACTTATTTTCTTTTAAAATTTTTTTTGATTATTAAATCTGGTTTATGTCAGAATCAGGATTGAAATATTTCTCCATCAACTTTCTGAAAACGAGACAACCTTGCATCTTGCCAGCATAGCTGGAGAAAAAATAGAGGTGATATGAAAAATGACATGAGGGTTTTCTAGAAAGGTGTTGAAGAAATAAAGGGCAATTCACCAATTGTCTAGAGGTCCCACTAGAAATGGCAGTAATGATAATTAGAGGACACCAAAGTTTCTAAGAGCTCCCCTCATTTGTAGCTGCACTTGCAATCTTTCTTTGTCTGCCTCTTCCCCTAAGAAACAGAATGAAGATTGCTTTTTGTTCTTATAACCCCCTTCATATCATGTGGGGTTCCTGAAGCTGTGGCTTACCGATTGATCACTGCCTAATGTCTATCAGGAGGGAATTAGTCTTTATAACAGATAAACTAAAGCCTGAAACAGAAAGTTTATTCTGTTATTAGAAAAAAAAAATATTATGCATTTGATTTCTGTAATCAAATGATTGCAGAAATTTGAATTAGAAACACGAAAAGGAAAGAGAAGAATAAATCTATGAAGTACCATGGTATTTAGCAATTAGAGCTACTCCCACATCTCAGATAGCATGAGGTCCCGGCAGTCTAGTCCCCCCACACTGAGGAGTATCCTTTGTGACTGTATTTTCTCACCCTCTCCCCTTTTCTTCAGTTCTTCAGCACAGCTTTAGCGTCACTGAGCTCTTCTATCCCACCTACCTCTGATCATTTATGGATCTTCCCTTCTGAGCAGAGGGACCCATCTTCCTCTCCCCTCCCCTGGAATTGGGTTCTGATGTTCAAGCTACAAAGGCTTTAAATGGGACATGTCCCAGTCCTGGCAGATCCTCTGCACATGCACTGATGTTACAGTCATTACCAAGCAGATCTTTTCTACCTTAAAGAGCCTTCTTGCTTTTCATACCATTTTTAGTATCGCTACAGAGCTTTGTAATGCCTGTGCTATGAAAAAAAGTTTCACAGTGGTGATAACTGATTATATCCACAATCTCTGGCTCAGTGGTAATGCATTGCCAAGACTACAGCTGACAAATTGATGACTGGGGTGACATACTTGGAACTCAAATGGAAGTATCCAGCTATTCCAACACGTCCCTTTTCTCCCTTCACCTTATATCGGTTTTTAGGGTTCCACTTATTTTTTCTAATTACACAAAACAAGCTCAGCTTCAGTGGCTGTGTAAAGTAGGACTGGGGCTCTCAGGCACTGAAGATCGGTTTAAGCATTGAAACTACTGCCTGCTGGCAAAACTGCTGCTGAGCAGCAGCTTCCTGGAGGTGCAAAGTCCTGCATTGTGAGAAAGGGGGTTGTGGTGACCCTGAGCAGGCTCTTCACAAGAGCAAGGAGTCAGAAGTGCCAAATCCTGTAGCTGGGAAACACTGCTGCCCCTGCAGGAAGGAGGTAGGCACTTTCTCCTGCCAAATCCTGCCACCAGTCTTGACCCCACACCAGCAGGTTTTGTGCCCTACAGAGCTCTGTGCGAGGCACACTCAAGGAAGTGCCCCAACAAGGGAAAAGGACTCTCTGGTTGGGAATCACCTGCAGCCACAAGAAGCAGAGGCTTCTTGTCCAGCTTTCTTCCATGGCACTTGCAAGAAGTTGAGTTGTCCAGCAGAGTTCCTGGAGTCTTTCTGAACACTAGGGCTGACATTATGGTAAACATTAAAAAGGCGAAGTGTGGCTGTGGGCATTGCTCATTCAGGTTGCTGCTCACATCCAGCACGGGCTAGCTGCCCTCAGCCCTTCTCAACCCATGTCACTGGGTGCCCACCTTGCTTTCAGCGCTAGCTGGTGCTCTGGGGGAGAGTCTGACACCTGCCTCCTTTCTGAATTTGTTCAGTTCACAAGGATTAATAAGCTTGAACGGTGCTATATCTAGCAGTGATCTGGGAAAAGACGGTGGCAAGTTGTGAAAATCTGGTGTCTCCTAGCAAATGCAGCTCAGCCAAGAGAATAGCAGCTGGAAGATCAGTTGGCCTCACGCTGTCGAGATTGTCCTGGCTAGAATTATCAGGGATCACAGCGGCTGCAGAGTATCAACCCAGCCTCACACAGCATGGAGGAGAGTGCCATGACTGAGGAATATACGTCCCCGACAGGATTCAGAAAATCAGTTCTCAAGGGAGAAAAGAGTTTGCTCTGCCCACAGTGAATAATTCAACTAAGGAGTTTTGCTGTGGGCAACTTGTGAAAGTAGCAGAGCTTCATGTATAAAATGGTATTTCTGAAAGCTTTACCCATTAATTTAACATGGCTTAGCTAAACTCCAGCCTTCCTTCTATAGTACAGTCCATCTTCTGCTTTGCCTGTCAGGACTGATGTATTCCTCTGTGCTGTGAAGTGAACCAGCTGCTTGCAGATCTCAATAACTCCTTTCCATGGCAAAGCAAAAGGGGAGCTTTAGAACAGCAAAGGAAGTCATACAGAATTTCCACTATACTCAGCAATTTCTTATTCATTCTGTGCTATGCAGTATTCATTTATGGATAAAGACATTATAAGAGCCATTTAAATATATGATTGTAATAAATATTCATAACTCCTTTTGCAAGATTTTTTAGAAATGCATGGAAAAGCCAGCAAAGGTATTTCAGGGCTTCCTTTCTCTGTATAGTTATAGAGATACTAATCCTTGTGAAAAGCAAGGGGCAAAGGGGACTGCGTAATCATGACTGACAGTCATGTAATATAATGTTAGTTCAAATTGGACTTTATAACCAGTATACTAGAATGCATAGCACGTGCACAGATACATCAAATAAACTGGGGCTTGTATTTAAAGAAATACAAGCTGGGTTTTTTCAACTAAATTCCAAGTATCATTGGAAATTATAATTTCCACCTTAACTCCACTGACTAATATTGAGATGTTCAATACCAAAATAGGAGACATATAGAAGGCTAGCAGAAGAGTAACTCAAGGAAAAGCTTAACAGTGCAAAATCCAGGGCCTGTTGCAGCTTTATGATTGACATGGATGTTGTGTTGTTACCCAGCTGCTCTCTACATGTCACTTCAAGGTGCCTGCTGAATGTTTGTAGGCTGATGATTTGCAGCATTTAAACTAGTATAAATTTGAAAATGCTGAAGGCTTTTCAGTTCTATCCTCTGAAAGCTGCCCAGCCCAAGTGTGTTGCAGCTGCTCAGAGCTGGAATTGGCCTGTGATCACAGGAGCAGTCATCCTCAGTTCATCCAGTAGCAGAAACAGAAATTTCCCTCTTACTTTTTTCTCGCAGCAAAGGGACTTTTGGGAGCAAGGATTTAGCAAGGGAGTCTGGAGAACAGAAGAGAAAACAGAGAAGTTTTGAGGGCCTGCAGAAAAGGTGATATAATGAGAGGCTTAAATTTTTCAGCCTATTTATTTTACCTTTGTGATAAGTTGTGTTTTCTGTAAGTATTTTCACAAGAGGAAAATGCTAGGTACTAAAGCAGTCTTTGATCCTTGAGAGGAAGATTCAATAGTGTGCTGTAACAACATCTGAGGAGGCTGGATTCAAAGAAAACATTACACAATGGTGTTGAGAAAAAAAAGTGAAAACACTAGAACAAATTCCTAAAGGAAACAATTAGTTTACTACTTTTGGTATTATGTCCAGGCTTGCTGTCTCTAAAGAGGGTGCTTTGACCACTACAGCATCTTGTGCTTAGTGTATTTTTTTTTTAGGTGACAGCATATACCTAATTGTATATGTTAAATAAGTTTAGGTAAAGAATTGGCGTCTTTTAGTCTTGAACTCCTTGAACATACAAAGTGGATTAGTGGCAAGGACAGGGTGAAGATAGGAGCTGAGCAAGAGGAAAGGAGGAAGAGGAAAAGGAATGGATGAAGAAGATGGATAATGAAGGGGAAGGAGAATATGGGGAAGAGGGACCAGGAGCTCAGCTGTGCAGTTGGACTATTAGTTCATAAATCAGAGGGGACTCAGCTAGACTGCACACCCTGAGACTTCCCAGGAACCATCACTACTTAAGCTGGTGCTTCTTGTTTTAGGAACAGAAAAACCCCATTAATGAACTTATTTTTAACATTACCAGCAATTGAGTAGCACCACATCTGTTAGCAGATATTACTATGGCCAAGTACATTTGTTGTTAAAAGCAAGAGATATAGTTTCTCACTTGTTATAAGATGTAAAAAGAACAGAGACATTATCTGCAGAAATGATAAATGAAATGTTACACTTTCAGTCTATTTGCTAAGTTATTCTATTTTCTTATCTAAAACATTCTTTTTATCATGTAGTGAAGCAATGAATACTTAAACAACAGTGAACCTTGACTTCAGTTTTACTGCTTTAAGCTTCCTATTAAAAGAAAATCAGCAGGAATTTCTTCAGTTTCCTCAAAGTGTGATTCCCCTTCTCAAGGGTTTAATTCTGTAGAGACGTTTCATATTCTTTCTCATGTTTGAAGACCCTTTTAAAGAAATAGCCTAAGAGATTCAGCTCCTCAGCAGTTCATTTGCAAACATCCTATTTCTTGACAATTAAGCACATGACATTTCATCCTACCAGTAACGATCTTCAAATCTGTCTTTCCTCCAAAATATCATTTGCAGTGCCAGGCAGTTGCAAATAAATGATGACACAAATGGTAGACAAGTCAGGTTTGAAACATCGAATTTAGGGATGATACCAGCAGAGGGCAATAAATAGACATCGTCCCTGACAGCCAGTTCAGCAGCCTGGAAGCTGGAAGCTCAAGGCCTTCTGTCCATCGTTTTTGAAAAACAGTCTTCGGTTCCTTCAATAAATTACAAAAAGAAAAGTCAAAAGTGGCTTTCCTTTAAAAAATCTGTTTAGCTGTCACACAGTTTTTGATAAAAAGCACTTTCTAAGTACTCATAACCAGCCATAATAAATAGTAATTAATAATAAGTGGAAAGAAAGTCATAAACCATAGCATGAATTGTTGAAGAAACTCCCACACAGACATTACACAGACACACACACATGGGCAGTAAAGTAAGTTCTCCATCTACAGCTTGAGAAAAACTACTTGTTAACCTGATTTACAGCACCTTGTTTTCCTTTTAATGACAGGAAATACAGTATTAGAAACTACGCAACAAGCAAATGGATGCTGAACAGAACTTCAGAATTGCCATCCATGATGATACAGAGCTTTTTGTGTCCTTCAGCATGTTTTCTTTAAAATGTTAACTTCTAGACCAAAATGTCTTTTTTGTGTACACAGCATATGCTGGTTTTACTCTTTTCTACTTCAGCATGATCATGTCAAGGGACCATTAACCAGTTTAACTTCCAGCTTGCACATTTTATTGTTTGTTGAGGAGGCCTTTGCTGAAATAGGAGAAAAATTATATTTCTATTCTAATGAGGCAGAAAACACTATTGGAGTTCCATAGGAATCTTGTTAGATAATTAAGTGCCTTAGGTCTACTCAGCATCACCTAACTTTTTAGCACTTAAATTACTTACAGATATTTAAGACCAAATGTTTCACCCACCATCGACAGGGATGCTCTGTTTTGTGTGTCTCAAAGCTATTTTAAGGGAGATTCATTAATCTAGTAAGTCTTGCAAACAGAAAAAAAAAAATAATCTGGGTCATGCAACCCCTGTGGCTGATTCCAACTTGCACAGTGCAGATCAGACCCAAGGCTGATATTCAAGGATGTGAGATGATAGAAAAAGAATTCTGTTCTAAGCGTATCCCATGAAAATATTGTTATCCTAAAACTGGTGTTTTAACAATGCATTTTATTTCAATAGCCTGTATTCTGGAAGTAGCAATAGTTCTGGCAGCTGTGTCTGAACAGCTTTATTGGGTCTTCATTTGGGAGTTATGCAAGTTAAATAACTTTTGAATTGTTATGCCTCCCATAATATTGTTATTGCTCATCAGCATTTGATTTTTCTTTTTTTTTTTATATATTTTTAATTGCTACAGTTGTAGCCATTAGACGAAAATCTAAGGCCATTCTTACACTGTTCTTATTTAATGACTGTGTTAAAAACATGTACATGAAATTAAGCAGCACTTTATCTTCCCTCTGCAACAGCTACCTCTGCTACTGAATATACATCTCCTCCCAGTGGCTGTACCAGACAGGTGTGTTTCCCTCAGCACTCATTTTCTCCAGCAGTCCTTGCAAATAACTGCATTTGGAGCCTATTATCAAGGTCAGAAGAAAAACTAAGGTGTCCTAGGTAACTACATAGTTCAAATGGAGTATGCAATGGGCCCAACCCCATGTCATGGGTATCAGGGCACTTCTGCTCCAGCTTCTCTAACATAGCACATGCATCCTGCCCATGCCCACAAACTGACTCTGGTGATGTGAAGAAAAAGACATCTTCCCAGAGTCTTTCCAGACTCTGGAAAGAAACATCTTTCCAGAAACAGAAAACATCCCCACCCTCACCCAGGCCATGTGATCTGATGCAAGATACATGGCTTGGACCAAACTGTTGACCTACTAGACCATTGGAATCAGCCCTCCAGGGTTCAAGAAGGTGTAAAAAGGAAATCTCCAGTTCCAGAAAAGAAAATGAGCCTCATGTATTCCAAAAAAGGACAAAGTGTATAGGCAAAGTCCATGGCTTTGATTGAGGTGCCTGGTCACCCTCACATCTGCTGTTTCACATGAGGAAAGACTGTCTTCCAGGGGTTCAGATAGTTTGCTGTTAGTCCCTGGCCAACAGCAGCTCTGCTCACCACAGCCAGGGTAGACAGAGGCCCTTGGGCGCAGTGATTTAGTAGTGAGATATAATTCCACATGGGAATCAGACTGTTTGGGAAATTAAAGATGTACGCATGTTACTAGGGAAAAAAATAATCTGTAGTTCTTTTCTGTAGCACTAGCAGGAGTATGCATGACTTGCCAAGGTTGTTACTAAAGGCTGTAGTGATGGGGTTGTATTCGGTTGAAACCTCTGTCTGCCTAATCTAGCATTTCGGAGCTAGAAATAGCCTAATTCTCTCTATGGTCTAAAAATACGGGGACAGGCTATGATAGATTTACCTATAACAAATGCAGTTGCTTAGGGTGAAAAAGGAAAGACGTTTTCTCCCTGACACCTACGTTTATGTACATCCCAATAGGCTACAAAAAGTGAGAGAGACAGGGAAAGGAAGGTCCTAGCAGTTTGTTAGTATTTAACATTCTCTTTATGAGGTTGAAAGATTAGCCCTGACTCCTTCTCCTAAGGATCATGCACAGTACTATCTGTCCATTCTAGCCAAATTGACAGAATCATTTAGAGTATTGAAAAAGCGAAGAGTAGAAATATTAAGAGCATTTTTTGACACTGATTTTTCATTTCAAAGTGGAATTTCGTTTTCAGCTTCACTTAAATATAATTTAAAATGGCTAAAGCACCCTGGCAGCTAAAATGCTACTTTTTTTTTCTTTCTTTTTGGACCTGCAGATCAGAAGTCCTTTGAATACAGGCAAGGCAATGCATATTTGGGTAGCTGCTTTGTTCTCACAGTACAGAAATTCCTTATTTTTTGGCATTTGACAGCTCTCTTCATGCTTTGTCCCAGAGAGAAGCAGAGATTTGTTTTACTGAACAAGTGATGGGAGAAGTAGAAAAGCAAGAGAGTCTGGGAAGCAGTGCCAGGCTTGTCTTTGAATTCAGAGTTCAGGACTTTGAACATGAAGTTCAGGTAGTATAGGAATTGTCTTTTTCGCTGGCAGCAAAAGTCTACAGAAGTTAACAGTAGGATAGCTCTGCCTGTACGTGATTGATTAGTCTGAAGCAAGTCAACACAAGGAACACAGGCAATATTAGGAAGGTCTCATCATCTCAGAGATACGTGACCCTCTCCTGCCTTCACAGGTAAATATTAAGTAGTCTAAAAAAGACTGTAATAACAGTACTAATCTCAGAAGAATGCTACAGATGATAACAAATCTTTCCAGAAGAACATTGTAATACATGTTTGGGTTTTATAATGTATTACTCATTGTAACGGTGGCTGTTGGGATTTATCACTATTAAATGTTTGCAACAGAAGATTGTTCTAAATTGGAAATGCAAGCGCCTCCCTCTACCAGGCTCTGGCCACCATCACCAACCTAATACTGTTTTTTCCAAGGCTGCAGAGTGCTGCAGAGTCATTTTAGCATGCTGTTAGCTGATGTGGTTCTTCGCAGTGGTGGCCTGTTTACAGTCAAGAGCTGTAGTGGGGATGAAGCCAAGGAGCTGTGATGGCACAGCCTGGGGCAGCCCTGCAGCCAGGGTGGTGCTGCCTGCTACAGGTCCTTAATTGCCTTTCACAGGGAGCACAGACATCTTTTTTTTTTTTTTTTTTTTTTAAACCTGGATTAGGGGCTTGGCTCTCAATCAGGGGGAAGTCTGGTCTGTTTACACTGTCAGTCTTTTCACACCTCGAGGCGACTCTTTCGGAAGTAATCGCCTTGCTGTGAATAAGAGTGATACATTCAGCTTATTAATGGCCACAGAGCTCTTTCTGTGCAAGGCTTTCCAAGCAATTGCTAGGCTAACAAAGGTGCGGATCAGCTATCGAGTTCTGTTACGTATTCATAGTTAACCTCAAGTATAAGATTTTCAGAGACAAATTAATGAGACCTTATCCTCACAGACACTTCTGAAATGTTCAAGCAAGGCTGCTTCTTGCTCCTAGGTATGGACAAGCCTTTAACAGTCTCATTGTAGGGTGTTACTGAGTGCCTTTATATCTCCTTTTTTTTTTTTTTCCAGGCATGTCATTTATCTTTTTATTTTAGTATGAATGTTTTTAACTTTTGCTTCCAGTCCTGGTAGCTCGTTATATCCTACAGGTCTGAGAGCTCTTTAACTAAGTTTTGCTCTCATGTGGGCTCTTAGAAATTTTGTTCAAACCTTCTTCTGTATAAGTGATATGATACAGTCATATTTCCTCAGTTTTTCATGAGGAGAATGCAGTTTTTCCACTTCTCTGATTTTCTTTTTTGTTCCTCTTTGACACCTGCTTTGTTTTTCCAGCACTCTATGGAGCCAGGGGCAGCAGGACTGGGTGTGGAGTTGTATACAGCCACTACTCAGAGGGGAGCAATGCTCTCTTCTCATAGCTGGTGGCTTGTCTCTCCTGGGGCCATGTTGAGGCTTCTGACTCTATGGTTGCACTAGGTACTTAAGTTCAAATGGTTAAAAAAGATATACAAGAAAGAGCCACAACATCTCAGGACAGACACCCTGATGCTACGCTAATTCCTGTTTTCCTAGAAGCATATGACATGTGGTGTTACATCAACACAAGCCTTTAATTTCTCCACTTCACCAAACAAGTTAGATTATACTGTAATGGTGATTTTGTGCTTTACATTACTTTTCAGTCACCTGCAAACTCCATCAGCAATGTATCATCAATGGGTATTTTGATTTCTTTTTCCTGCTATGTGACTCATCAGTCTTTATGAAAGACATGTTGTCAGTGTACTATATTTCAAATATTTTAGTCTTAAATATTTAAAATCAAGGCAGGAAGATTTTTCCATGTTGCCACAAAGAGGAGGTTTAGAAGCCCTGAATGGGTTATTCCTTAAATATTTGAGCAGAGGACTTGCTAGTTGTTTAATTTCCCCAGCAGGTTAGATTGCTGCTCTGTGGC
>JAOXNG010000001.1:133290749-133303380 GCA_028566535.1 Scolopax minor | reverse complement strand
GTGAAGGTTATACTACTTTATGATTTTAAAGACTTGCTATTATTTGAGGGCAGATGAGGCAAGATGTGCCTGACAGTAGATTTTCTCCTTAATTGAGGGGGGAAAAAAACATAAAAAATGCCCAAAGCTGAAATAAGTCAGAAATTTTCAAGACAGAATAGGCGCTCAAGCACTGGAACAGTTTTCCCAGAGTCGTGATGGATTTTCTGCCACTTGACAATGAGGATGGGACATGTCTGATCAAATTCTGACAGTGCCGATGGGTGAACTGAGCCAGTTACCTTCTTTTCCCTGGACAAGCAATGAGAAGACAGAGGCATATTGGGGACACAGTTTGTGTCAGTTCAAATTGGACAGTGAAAATAGTAATATGAATTGTAAGATGAAAGTGCCCATTTCACCCCACTGACTGTAAAGGCAGTTTTGGTCAACCAATTCATCCATGAACTTTTGTTCTGTAGGCACCATGAGTCAAATAAAATGAATTACACCCTATATTTCTTCTTACCATACTGACATAGCTCAAAGAAGCTTCATGCATGGGCTTAGTATGCAAAGGACAGTGCAAAGCTCTGTTCCTGACCTTATACAGGAGTTCAGACTGGATAATAGTCCTCCAGTGGGACAAAAATCTGCTACAGGAAAATCTGCACCAGGAAGACCTTGAGATTTGTAGGAGCAGTGAAAGCCTAACAACGCAGCTAGAAAAGTGGACAAGTTACCACCATACGGGTTAGAAATAGAAATGACAGTCTTCAAACAGCAACCAATCTGGAAACTCTGAGTCTAATAATTCTCCTCCTGAATATGATTGTTCTAGGGAGCAAGGCTGTCAGCATCCATGGAGCAGAGGAAGATGTTAACAAGGGGAAAGAGGGGTGTTGATTTAGTCTCGTATCTAGGAAGTGAGATTATCACAGAAACCTAAGTTGATACAAAAGTAAACAAATCCTTTAGGAAGCACACCATCTGAGAAAAACAACCCTCTCAGATCAAAATGTTTTGTTTGGAAAATAGAAATAATAAATAAATAGACAAAGCATTTTCCATAAAACCTTAGGATGGATTAATGCACAAACGTCTTGTTCCATGGACTGCATGAATTCGTAACGATTATCTATGTCAAGAGGACCCACAGCTGGGCTTGCCTTTATGTGTGTTCTGTGCTTTGAGAATAATGCTTACTGAACTGAGGAAAAAACCCCAAGATAGTACTGCAAGGCATTTCCAGCAATTAACCTGTAGATTCTCATTAAGTAACCCCTGCTGAACACTATTGCAGTCAAAATATTTACATAACATCACAGGAGAGCACATCTGATTAGGAAGCTTCTGAAGAGCATGGCCATTCATGTAACTATTCAGTTTGTTGGTCAAAAACTTCTTGTGTACAGCCAATAATACAAATAGGAACTTGCTATAATTGTACTTAGATATTTCCAAGGGTATATTTTAAATTATATTCTAGGAGTCTTGACTGTTACACGTTATTTCTCACTGCATGGAAAGAATCTCCCAGGGACTTTTATAGAAATTTGGCAGCTGAACTCTGCAACATAACTAGATCTCTCAAAAGACTAAATCATTTTTCCCTGCTAATGATTCTTAATTTTCTTTTCAGAGAAAATAAAATTCATAGTGAAAATCATTCTTTATTAAATGACATTTGTAATAAACTGGGACACAGAAAATGAGATTGAACCAAAACCTTTCAAAACCTTTATCTTTTTTTTTCTTTTTGCAAACTGCTTGAAAACATTCAGGCCTCTGCAAACAGTAAGAATATGTATATGGTCTATGCTATTTCTCATTTCTTACCAATCTGTCCAGGGTTGAAGCAAAGAAATAACTCTTACTCATTTCTCCCTTCAATTTCCTTGTGTTGGGAGGGTCATAATCTGTTTTCAAAGAGGAAATGGAGTTTATGGACTGGTAAAGCTACAGGGGAAAAAAAGATAAAGAAAAAGGCACAGTGAGAAGGAAAACTATGTTCTCAGGGAAAACTTCAAGAGGTATAGTAAGCACTGAAGTCTTATTTTATTATGTGAGAAAGCATAACTAGGACTTTATGCAGACTTCTGGTTTTGTCCTGAGTTGTAGCTGCCACAGTTTGGGCAAAAAAGAAGAAAGAAGAAGAAAGGTGCTTGGCACGGTCAGACCAAAGTGCCCTCTAGCTCTGCCGTCTGCCTCATTGTATGTGAACATGGGAAAGAACATGAGCCCATCTTTTGCTGAGTATTCTTATCTACTCCCAGCACCCACAAGGGTTGGATTAGGGATGCTGGAAGATACTTCCTTGCCTACTCCCTTTACTACCTGCATATAGGCTTGTTGTCCAAATTTGTCCAAACCCTTTTGGAGGGTGCTGGTGTTGCCTGCCTCTTTCCCATGGCAGCACATTCCAAAAGTTCACTATCCATTGCTTTAAAAAATACTTTCTGTTGTCCCCTTCAGGTTGGTCTACTCATTCCCTAAGTGACCTCTTGTTCTAGGATTTCAGGGTTTGGTGAGTAACAGTCCTGCGTTTACCTTATTCATTACTTTGATGTTTTTCTGAACTCCCATTGCATCCTATCTCATCCTTTCCTTGGCTGCCACCACGAACACATCAGCTCTGCATGCGTTGGCACTGCTTGCACCCTGTTGAGCCCTGCCTGAATTGGATGGTATTACTGGAGCTGTGCCTGCTCACTGGAAGCTTTGTAAAGAGAATAGAGCAGAAGGCTATGAAGACGAGTAAAACACTGAAGCACAATTTTTATGAGGAAGGGCTGGGAGGCCTGGGTCTGTTTAGCCTGGAGAAGAGAAGACTTAGAGGAGATCTCAACAATGCTTATAAATACCTGAAGAGTGGGTGTCATGAGGATGGTACCAAACTCTTTTCACTGGTGTTCAGAAACAGGACAAGGGGAAACAAGCACAAACTGGAACACAGGAGATTCCATCTCAACAGGCAGAAAAACTTTCCCTCTACCTGGCTGCGGGGTTTCCAGAAGCACTTTATGTCCTTGAGACTCCTAATCTTCTAGACTTCACTCTTGTTAAGCAAGTTCAATAGGCATTGGAGTAGGACTGGGGGAGAGGATGTGTGGCTAGGGCAACAAACTATGCAGCTGAAAAACTGAATTTCCTTCAGAAATCAAGGTATTAATAGAAAACAGTGAGCAATCTGGTTAGGGAGATATTACTTGTTGTCCACAAAAGACTGCAACGAGAGCTGTCTCCCAGCTATCACTCTCCAGACCACGTCAGCGTGCCTTCCTGCAGGTCAGAGCCACCTCCTTAAGCAGTTACCATCCTCTTTGTCAGAACTCTCAAATGAGAACACCGTAGCATGAAGTTTTCAGAGATCACTCCCTCTAATGAAATACCCTGGAAATCCCTGTAAATATTGCACGGGAAATGGTAGCATGCTGTGTTGAAAATGATGTTAAGGCCCCATGTGTGCCTTTCCCCTCTGGGGCTGTCATTTTGTACCAGGCACAGGGCACTGCCTCGTAGATTCACACCAGCTTTATCTTTCGCTACGCGTAGGCAGTGTGACTTTGGATGTTAATATATGGTCCTGAATTTCTTGGGCAGAGCAGCTTCATTGGGATGTGTCACAGTGGAACACCTAGAGCTGGATGCTCACCCCCAGGGATTTGCCAGAAGTGATCTGGGGAGTCTGACAGATCTTGCAAGACAGGAGGAATGCGGGTGAGGACATTGGGAAGCCCTGGGGGCAGTCAGCTTATCTGCTGTGCCACCCAGTGACTTCCTTAGTGAACACAGTATTAATGCTTCCTCTCTGTAGATTCCTCTCTGAATCTGCAGATGGAGAAAAACAAAAGCTGCTGAGTAGGCAGTTATCAAAATGTTTTCCACATATATCATGTTTTGTAAAGAGCACTCTCTCTTAAGACTTGTGGGGGACAGTATAAAGTGGCACAGTAGAAAGACAGGGCTTTATGTTGATAATTTGTTTAACTTTATGTGTGAAGACATGAAATATACATTAAGTCTTTACTGGCACATGAAAGGGGCAACTTGGGAGCTAAAGTTCAGGATCTAATAAAGATTCAAGAAATTATGGCTGCTAAAGGGCTTGCGCTCATGGAAGAGACCAAGAGAACAAACAGTAAGGTGCAATGCTCTAGTGCCCACTTAATGAAAAATCTAGCCTAGAAATATGCTGATTTTCCAGCATAGGTTGTTGCAGACTCCATTCCATGTTTCATTCATCGAATCTCTAAGTGATGCAGTAGGAGTGACAGAAAGCTTCTTTCTCATTGCAGCTTCAAACTCCCTCCCTTTGTCCTCGCACTTCCTCACCTCTCCCTGAAATAGCTCACACTCAGCAACACTTCAGACCCATAGAGGTCCTCAATATATTTTGAGTTGCTGGGTCATTTTGTGACATGCAGTGTTCTAATCCATCATCACATTCTCTACCTATATCAGTCTGGATCAAAGACCAGAAGCTCCTCAGCGGCAAAAGCTAAGCCCTACAGTGTCAGACATTACTCATATGCAGGGAGTGCTAGTAAGAGATCTAAGACTCTAACAGACTATAAAATCTGAGTATAGCTGTGCTGACCAAAAGTTGAGCTACCTCCAAACCCTGTCTCTGACAGTGGCTACATATCCATGCTTACAGAGGCTATCAGGACAGGACAAGCACATAGCAATGCTATGTGTTCTTTAGTCTCCAGCAGTTTGTGGTTCAGACATTCTTAAACCTTAAGCAGTATCTTTGTATTTAACAAGCCTTAATGGATTTTTCTTCCATTAATTTGTCTCACTGTTTTCAACACATTTAAATTTTTAATATCCGCACCATCATAAGGCAATGAGCATGGTAGTACAATTATGCAATGTGTGAAGAAGAGTTTTCTTCTGCTTATTCTGAATCAGCATCCCACTAAGTTCATTTGACACCTTCCTTTTTTACACTACTGAATCACAGAATGATATGGGGTTGGAAGGGACCTCTGGAGATCATCTAGTCCAAAACAGCGTACAGTCACTGCCTGGTCACAATCTTAGTGTTACTCGTGATTTTATAAAAGACTGCTGCATGCACTTCAGTCAAGTCTTTTGGTTACGAAAGTCTCCTAACTTACTTAGCTGCTGCTCATATCAAAGCAAGTCTGTAACTTCAGTCATCTTTGCTGTCCTTCTCTGACCTTCAGTTGATATTCTATCTGAGGTGAGAAGCTGAGAATGATATGGACTGATTTTTGGATATATTAATTCATATCACTTAGCTGCTGAGCTGAACATTTTATCTTTCCCAAACAGCACCACTATAAAAATTCAAATATACTCTTTCAAGATAGAGAACAAAACTTCTAGCCATCTAATTACTTGCAACATCAGTTGATTTAAAGCTCTTCATTTCATAATGTAAGAGAAATATCTATGAGGTAATCTTATAATTTGCTAATTGATAGGTAGTGTTTAATGCACAGAACAGGGCTATTTTATTAGGAAATTAATTTAGCAGTAAACATCTTAATTATTGCAAATAATTAATGGTTATGCTGCCACACTGACACCTGAGATAGTAGAGATAGTATTTGGCTCATGAGAAAATTTCCTCTTTGAGAGATTTTGAAGTTATTAGAATGCAAAAAGTGTACCTTCGATATTGAAGAGCTTTTCTGTTTTACCAGAAAACAGGTAACCAAAGCAAATCTTTCAAAAGTACCTCATGATGGGTCCTTCAGGGCTCTAATTTCAATGGGTACTCAGTGGTCAAGTTCACTTGAAGTGAGATCGTTTCTTTCAGGTAAGCTGAAGGAAACGTTACTTTGACAGAAAGAGCATGAAAAGTATTTTACTGAAGCTTGTGCTGTTAAGGAAATTATAACAGTTCTTAAAAACAGCCCTGAGGTTCATACTGTTATTTCAGCACATTGAGCAGCTGTGTCTTGAGTCAATTTAATCAGTGAATTGTATGTCCTTTGGCTTGATCATTGCCCAAACTCTTTTATTTAATTAGAT
This sequence comes from Scolopax minor, assembly GCA_028566535.1. Lineage (NCBI taxonomy): Eukaryota > Metazoa > Chordata > Aves > Charadriiformes > Scolopacidae > Scolopax > Scolopax minor. Next base: position 133,297,392 of record JAOXNG010000001.1, on the reverse strand, counting down.
TAATTCTGTTCTTCAAAGCAGTGGAAATGAGGCACATCTCAAGTGAAATAATTGTTATTACCTAATGGGTCCCATTAGAAAAACTACTAATTTCAGGTAGGACAGGCAAACCAAAAAATTCTTTTTTGCATACACTGCTCTAACCCCATTAGGTAGTGTTAGATACATAACATTTACTGCTTGTGGTCACTGCCTTTTTTACTTTCTTAACATTTCTCAGCCTCCCAAAACAACAACAGGAGGGAACTAGAAACTTTATATCTTCTGGGTTCTGTGGTCCTCATTTGTGATAGCGATACCTGTTTTTACAATCAAACAGCATTTCTATTTTTAAAAGGTAAAATTTAACACTTTTGCCTATTTTCACATTAACAAGTAACTCAGGGCAATAGGAATGAATACATTAATTTAGTCATTGGTGCTGAGGCCCTGACATCTACTCCATCATCAGTCTGATGGACCTACCTTGGCCTATTCCCAAAGGCTCCGATCCCAGTCCTGTACCCAATATGTGGGTCAGAGCTAGGACCAGTCTTTGATTCAGAGTCTTGTGTTCCCTTTAGGGACTGGGGCAGATACATCAATCTAGTTAGTGTGGACCAAAACTGTTTTGAAGACTGAACTAACACAAACTATAAGTTGGCACGATCAGGAGATTTGTCCCAGAACGGCTCCACTGCTCTAGACCACACCACAAAGTGAATATAGACTTGGTCTTTCTCTCCCTGCAGGTGCCTTCTCCATGCCTGTGTGGTGCCTCTAACCAGGTGGTCTTTGCTTCGTCCCTCACCAATCCACACTCCCATTTTTCCCCAGATACATCCCCAGATACAGAACCCAGACATGGTTCCCACAGGAGTGTTCAGGTTGAGGGTATCATTTCTGTAAATAGACCACCTCAGCATTTCTAGTTAAAAAACAGTTGAAAAAACAACTCCAAATTATAACAAAATGTAAAATGAGACAAATGATTCATTTAACGCCCAGCAATGAAAGGAGTGACTCAGCTGAGAGGGAACAATGAGAGTTTGTCTGCACTTCTCCAGTATTGGAATGAACTGGTATTTTTTCTCTTAACTATGGCAGTACTGCCATTTTCCAAAACCATATTCAATCAATGTTTTTGGCTTAATTCACAGCTGCGGCACTCTTTTCTTTTTCCCCCCTTCCTTTCAGTAGCCTCCAGTTAGCTAATAAAAGAGAGCCACCTACGCTGAGCTGTTTATTGTCGCCCGCTCCCTGTAGTGGCGGGATGGAGGTGAGCAGGGAACGGGTGATTCAGTGTTAATTAGACCTTTCCCACACAGCAGGTTTCCCGAGTGCTGCAGTTACAAGTGACACTCAAATAAAAGCCCAGACTGGGGCTGCAGCTACAAAATACTTACAAAATGCCAGTTCTTTAACGTTGCCTTTTTGCTTTTCTCTTCCCAGAGCATCCCCGTGCTGGCATGGTCTCTCAGGGTAACAATACTGCTCTAATAGATCTCTCCCCCGCTGGGGAGCTCTGCTCTGGGCTATCAGTGTGCTTTCCTCTTTCTCTGACCCCTCCACAATGGTTTATGGTTTCTACATTTTCTTCCTTTCTTCCTAGCAGACATTTCTTGAATAAAGATAAGTAACATACACCTTTACAGTATCTATCTTCATATGCTGGACTAAATGGACTATTGCTAGCACATTTGGATGGGACACTGTAACCACACTGCAAAACCAATCACTTCTTCCCACCAATTAAGTGTGAGGAGAAATAAGGTTAAACCTTTTTCCAAGGAGCCAGAGGCATACCCAGAAAAGCTTCTGAGCCAGCCCCAATTCTGGCTTCCACAAGGAAACAAATTTCTCTAGCTGGTCATTTTCACCAGATGAGTGAGTTTTGTTTTCTCACTCAATTAATGCCACTCATAGATCACTGAGTCAAACCTTCAGAGAATCCAAACCAGACTATGCCAATGATGGTAGCTTGTGACCCAACTGGACAGCACCAAGAAGACTGGGACTGGTTCAGCATATTTTTTTTTCTGCTCTACCTACATCACATTAAGAAAAAGCACCTCCACAATTCTTTAGTGACATTTACCATGCTTCCATTGATGGTTTTGTTCATCTGCTGTCTGTGAAGATATCAGAGGGACTTTACTTACCTTGAAAATGGTGGTAGGTAGTGGTTTCACCAGTTTAATGGTTAATACAGGTGAAATCCTTACTCCTACCTTTCAGGATTTAGTAAAACCTTTTATTCACATTTAATGTTTTGATGAGGTCCACTGGGTCTATTCTCACCGTCACACACACTGAGCATGAAATTAAAGTAAAAATGTATGCCTTGATCCATTGTCATATGTTAAGGTCTAATCACTTGAACTTTAATCATCAAAAAAACCCCAAAAAACCCAAACAGTGACTCACAGATATCATTACTGATATCTTCTAGAACTTTGTTTTTGCAGACCACCTTGAGCCAGTGGGCTCAAAATTGTTCAGGGTGCCCCATGCTTCTTTGTGCTCTGTTCTCTGAAAGGGAAGGGGGGCTCTGGTTTCTGAAGCCATCCCTAACATCTGGCACAAGGCTGGGTGCTCCAAGACCTGCCCCCTGCTGATGAGGTTGATGCCCATGGTGCCATACGGCAGGAGAGTGAGCAAGAAATGCAAATGGAAGAAATGTCCCCTTAGACTCTTGTTTTGCAGGCGCCACACCACATCTGTCCTCCATTTAGCAAACACCCCTCCTGAGCTGTGAAATGAACCCAGTTGAGCCTTGATTGTCTGAAGCTACTGAATTTCTTTTGCAAGTCATTCCCTTCTAGTCATCATAGAAAGACTATTTTAAATGCTATTGTTTCCACAAGTTTGAATATATATGTTTTAAGAGGCACTAGAAAGAAGTCTATTACAGTTCCCAAGCTGCATCATGATTTCACTGTATTGCAATTTAACTTTCAAATAAGACTTCCTGGAAGAGAGAATAGTCTTGGTGTTGCAGAAACAGACCCTGGCTGAATGCATCATAATCACAAATGCTTCCTCATGTAAGCAGAATATGTATCATCTCAATGGATCCCCAGTTTCAACTTGAAAAGAAAAATAGATAGTCTGATTCCAAGCTGTGTTCAAAGAAGAAGGATGTGTGAGCAGGCTGTGGCAAAGACATTAAAGAGAAATGCTATCATTCTGAGATTTGTCAGCTCATCTTTCATTTATGCATGGTGTCATTTATCACCCAGTTTTCATAAGAAGCTGCTATGTATTAATCTGTTCTAAAGCAATATTTCATGTTATCTGTCACTTAGTAAACACTGAAAATAAACAATGATTTAAAAGAAATAATTTAAAATTGTGTAAGATTTTCAAGGAGAAAAAGGGTAATAATTGGATAAATACAATCTGGAAATTAAGAACAGATACTAATGGACACAACTTCCCAGCTTTTATTTTAATAAATATAAAAGAAGAATTTAATAAAAAAACAAATTTAATTCTAAGGCACACTGAGTAATAAGGTTACTCCATAGTGTGGTGCTGAGGTTACTATGGTCATGGTGAAGACCTGCACGCACAGAGAATGTGCTGGAAGTACTTAGGAGGTAGCAGTTATGGATGAGGCTCCTCAGAAGAGGTCACTGAAACAAGTTGCCTCCAGGGCAGCAGCAGAGCAGTGCAGGTGGCAGAACCGTATATTAAACACTCATTCCCGAAAACTGCTGACACTTTTAATTCTCCTGTTTCACTCCTGACTCTGCCATCCTGTTCCTGATTCATTCTGTCTCTTCTTGTTTGCCTTTTTTCCCTTTGTGTTCTTCACACCTTCCCTATGGCTTTGCCGCCTTCTCCTTGAAAAAAAGCTATTCCCATTCACTTGTTCTTTGCCCATTCTCACTCCTGTTCTCATAGATTTCTGCTTGGTCACTTTATTTTTCTTTCTTTATACTTCGCATCACACTCAAATAAGAGGGTTCACAAAGAACCCTAAATGTTAAGGGCATCAAGTCATGAGCTAGCTTGTTCTTTTAGTGAAGTTTTTTTAATCCCAGGGGAGACAAAAAAAAAAAAAAAAAGCCAGAGAACAATGAAAAAAGCCATAAAGCAAGGATGGGCAAACAGCTGTCACAAGCAATGATGATCAATGTCTGCATCTGGACACACATATGGATCCATCAGTTACTAAGGGCATTCTGTAGTGACATAATCTGAAAGATTCATAAAATATTTAAAGACGTCCCAGATGAAGTGCAAGAATAATAACATCAATGATGGTCAGTCAAACCTCTGTTTTAGTTAAAACTTATTCTCACAGAAGAGGAAAATAACAATTAGGGCATGATAAAAATAGATATATTTTCACAGAGACTGGAAGGCATTTGCATCACCTTCAGACTACTTCAGAAATGTCAAACCTCACCCCAGGAAGCTGCAGTAGAATCTGGGCCAAAGAGTGCTCTTGGGCTATGGTGTGACCTGTATCAGTTGCATAATTTACCTCATCCTGTATTTCTTCTCATTTCTTGTACTGACACAGTGATGGTGGACCTGTGCAACATGTGATGCTACCACCAGTAGCCCAGAGCCAGTGCTGAGGTCGTGACAAAAATTGGAGGATTCCATAGGAACGGCCCATGATGACCATTCCCCATTGGAAATAGTGCTGTGGAACATGCCAAAATGCTATCACCAGATAGGGNNNGATAGGGTTAGCAAGACTCATATGAGTTATTGTCTGCATGCAGTTCTAAAATGCCTACATTCCTTTTCATTGGAACATTTGGCTGAAATTATATATATATATTAAAAAATATATATAAGTGTAGGGTGGTAATGTGGTTCAGAAGATAAGGTACTTACTTATGTGTCAAGACACTCATTCAACCTCAGAGTTGTAAAGAGCAGTAGGGACAGAGAGCCCTAGGGGAGGGCTAGAAGGATAGCTACAAGGGTTGCTATCATTTCTTTTAATAATCTGTTTGAGGGTTTATGTACGTTACAGTCTTAATTTGCAACAGGTGTGTGCTTTTGAAACAAATCTACTGATCATCCCTACTTTATCTTTGGTTTGCATTGTGGGTGCATCTTGGAGCATGTGAACTAAATTAATTTTAAATTAAATTAAATCAAAGGTTGTCATCCAGGAAGTAAACCTGATATGCTTCAAGCATCTACCAGAGTAGAGGTACTTGTAAGTAAAACCACTGAAAATTGTGTGTAGTGTGGACTTTGTGTCCTCACTAGAACCAGAGATTTCAGTCCACAGACCTGAAGTTCTGACTGCTCTGCACTGCTTGCTAAGATGGACATAGCCTCAGTCAACCACTGAAATACTGCAGGGGAAGTAAAATCTGCTATTTTCCATGAGACACCAGTCCCAGAAGTCTTTCTTTAAGAACACAAAAACATGAAGGTAAAATCCATTTGTAACCAATAAATCATGACAGCTAAACCACTTCAAGGTTAGAAGTACAGAAACTTCTCTTTTGCCATTCAGATCTGAGGCTCCCTCTGTAGCATAACTAAAATGTTCCTGGGATCTTCTGGCATTTAGGACAAGTGGCATAAAACTACAGTAATCCTTTCCACCTTTCAAGCAATGTGGCCACATCACAACTGCTTTTGGGGAATGGATTGTCCTAACTCCTTGGGAATTGTTTGGGGAGTGACGTGGCTCAGGGAAAAAGCACAACAGAAGTGCTCTTACAGTTTATAAATAACCTGGGTTTTGATAGTTACTTTACTAGATATTACTTTACTTTGATTTATATATATATAGCATATATATTTACTTTATTAGAATAAACACATATTCTAAAAGCTCCAGAGATCTAGGTGGACCCAAATCTGTAGAAAACAAGAAGTGCAAGATCTCGGCATGCAATACTTTCAGTTTATGATTTTATTGCAAGTCGATTGTGCAAGACAAGGTACTCCTCTTAGATGTCCGGCTCTTGGCCACCATTTCCTGTGTAAGAATCTCAGATTTCAGTACCAAAAAAAAAAGATTTCAAGATTCATAACTCTTGGAAAAGGCCTGAAAGATTGAGTTTATCTGAAGGATACTAGAGAGCAGGAAAGAAATATAATTAAATTTGTTTTTAAAAGTCTTCAATCTGGAGGAAATAAACTCAAAATTTAAAAATAGTTATGTTAGCAGTGCTCTTATTTGGAATCAAATATAACTAAATGATTGGGGAAAAAATTACTCTTAATATTAATAATTTGATATTTCAGAGTTGTTTATTCCAAACTAAAATTTCAAATATTCCTGAAAGTCTTGTGATGTGAAAGGATGGTCACTAAGTCAGATCTGGAGGACTCAGCAAATCTTATCTGGGTCCATCTTCAGGAATGAGAAAAGCAAAGATGCATGTACAGTAACACTGGTATCAATTCTCACCCCTTCTTTGTTCCCTCTATGAATCATCCTTCCTGCAGTCAGAAAAGAGGATATGTTTATTTAACCCTCTGTCATAACCAGTTTTTATTTTTTGTTCTTTTAATCTAGTAGTTGATCATTTCAGAGTTGAATTAAGGTTATCATTACAAGATAGCATAAAACACTCATGATTTATTCCTTGACAATGGACTTCCTCACCTAGGAAAGAGCATCATTTCAGGGACCTCGACATAAATCTGACACAGCTTTCCATTAGATTTGTGG
>JAOXNG010000001.1:133257461-133269969 GCA_028566535.1 Scolopax minor | reverse complement strand
CATACTAACTTATTTGGCAACTTCCACCCCCAAACTGGGGGTCATGTGATGGAGAAGACAAGGCAGTGCTGAGATGAGAGGAGAGACTACACTGTCACACAGGTGGTTAGGTGCTGGAAGGTTTCCTACAGCTCAGAAAACAGGAGCATCTTTTCCTTTCTCTAGCCTTTCTGGTGCTCCTTCTCTGTTAGAGGGGTCAGAAGGCGGAGGGTTGGCATAGGTTGCTGAAAGATCCTGTCCCCTGTTTTGCCCCTCATCGGGCAAACTCCATGAGACCTCTCTGGGCCAGATCCTTCACTCCACTGCCGCTCCTGGTGAGCGTGGAGGGTCTGGCCCATCCTCCCACAGCATGCAGCTTGCCTGATGAAGTCTCTCCAGTTCCATTGGCCTTCTCTGTCAATGGCTGGAAGTTAATCTGGATTTTAAAAAGCATTTCTTTCTTTTTTTTCCTGCTGCTGTTGTCATCTGAATGTGCTTCTCGGGGCTGCCCAGGTGCATGAGTGCTCATGGGAGCAAAAAGGTGGATGTGGAAAATGCACAGCTCAGCTGAGGACAGGCAGAACCTCCATTTTCACAGCTGCTCCTCATCTTTTTGCAGCTTAAATCTTAAAGTTGTAACCCAGCTTTGCTTCCAGAAGCAAAACCATTTTTGTTCCCAGGCTACCAGAGGCTTGGGCTTCGCTCTTGCAAAGCGACTGCTTTTCCCAAGAAGCTGCCACCCCGGGACCTGCCTTGTTGTTGCTCTCTGCACTGATCCCTCAGTCCTGGTCCTGTCCCGCAGCTCCAGAAGCAAGGAGGTCTTTGTTCTGTGAGGCTTTCATGTGGCTGTTCCTTTGGGCTCTGTGCGAAGCCTGCAAGATGGCTTCTTCTTTGAGCAGAGCCCATCAACAGCCCTGCTCGCCTCACAGCCGAGGTGGAACTTCTTACATGCTTTTTTTTTGTTTGGATTAAAAAAGTGGATCTACTTTTGATGGATACTATTTAGTGCAGGCTATTCAAGCGGACACTTTTTGCTTTGTTCTGCAAGATGTTGAGCGCTCTCAGACCTCACTGATCTAAAGAAGAAACCATAATCCCCAACAAAGCAAGGGAACTGACTTGATCACGTTCTGGTGACAGTCACCAAGAAATTAGTGAAAGTTAGACCTAATCACTCTTCTTTTTAAACTTACCGTACTATTTACTTCCCTGAGAGTACAGGGATTGTGTTTCTTCAGCTGAGTGAAAAAAAAAATTTCTGCCAAACAACTACTTATGGAAAAAAGCTGTTCATGTATGTTTTTAGAGGGGTAAAAATAGAACGAGAACATTTTTGTTAAAATTGCCACAGATAATATTATACTGTCTACCTTTGGAAAAACCAACTTTAAGCTAAAGACTCTACCTGTCATGGTGTCAAGACTTTCTGCTAATTGGGAGTTTGTCTGTTAATAGTGCGTGTAAAATCAATACCAGATAACTTAATTGTTGAGCAATCTCAATTCACATGTTCCTAAGGCAAAACATACTATAGAGCCTGCTGTGATTTTTATCCTTTTTGGTTAATGAAAAAGGAAAGATTCCTTCCATAAATACCTAGGCTGTTCATTTTATAGATTGACCTGTGAAAAACACTGCTCTGCAAACGTGAGGAAAGAGTAATTATACATCTGATACAAAAGGTGTTTGGGTCATTCATAATCTGAGCTCCCTTCGTAAATGTTTAAGCTTTATAAAGTTGGAAAAAGATTTACCTTCACATACACAATCTAACTCATTATCTCTGTCTGATACTGTCGTCTCTACAATTGTCATTTGAGGACTACTGGAATAATTTAACTCATTAGGGATAACAAGACCATCACTTACAGGGAGCAGCATCTTACATCATGAGTAATCTCTCTGATCTCACCTTTGGCATAAAGTATTGACCAACATAAGTACAGATAGTGCAGCAGAGTCCCAGGTGCAGTGGCAGACATAGCAGAAAGAGCAATAAAATGTCAAGACATTATTATGTCAGCATAAAAGGTCTTACTGTTCCCAGTCCAATCCTCTTTAGTCCTGAACACGTTCCTGTCACACACTTGCTGTGAGATCCTCAAGCTATTTCAGAGTACCTATGACTCAGTTATAAATCTTCATAAGCACAAATCATTGTCAGTGTGGGCACAAGTGAATTCAGCATTTCCAAGGAGAAATAAATAGCTATTAAGAAACATACTTCCTATTTCGTATGACAACTCAAATACTGTCTCACGTCAGTCAGATCTATACACTTTAAAACCTGCCCAGAGAGACTACAACTGTACTTGTAAATAGGAGCAGAAGCACTCAACAAGCTGAAATGGAGTCACTGAAACAGAGAGAGGGGATGTCACTGAGCACAAAACCTGGACAAGAGACTCGTGATACAGCACGACAACATGAAAGCCTTGACAGAGAGTGGATTGTGTTAAAGTTTTACAGGTGGTTGTTGAGGGAGTTTTTTCAGGAACAGGATCTTTATTTCCAGAGTGGTTAAGAGGTTTATTTATGACTTCATTCTGTTCGCTGTATAGCAGCACTTCACTGCTATTTCTTTCTTTGAATCCCTCAGATAATATACATCGCTGCTCTGAGCAAGCATTTCTGCCAGAGTTAACACACCTAGGCTTGATAATGGTCTTGCAGGGAGACAGAGATTATATTTCTGATGTCTCTCAATCCATCCTCATTGTCTGTTTCTCTCCTCGGTGAAAGAGACGTGAGTCTCCACCATACTTAAGAGGGCTTTGCTCCAACGGCCACAGAATTGCTGGATGATTACAACAGCCTCTGGCTGAGGCTGGTATTTCTATAAAGTGTTAGTAAACATCAGCAATTCCAGAATTAAACATTTCTGCTCCTTTGTCTTGATAAGAATTGCATTAGTAAGAGAAGTTTTATCAAGAGCCTTTCAGGGCCTAGTCCATTAGCAAACAGATGTTTTTATTGATAGGCTGTGATGCCTGAAACTAAAAGGAAGCACCAACCCATTTTGGACCCAAAAAAAAAGAGAATTATGTACAGGAACGCACAACATATCCTGCATCTCTCCCCATGTTTCAGGGGTGGAACCTGTGCCATTAATCTAAAAATCTAAAATCCTTTTCTCTATTTCTAATAAAAAACGAACTTGCGAGAGCTGAGGAGAAGGGTAGTTTTTCAAATCCTTGTATCTATTACAGAAAAGGTGGCAGTACTTCATCCCTGGCAGGTATCTGCAGAGAGTTAGCCAGTATGCCAATTCCTCTTGATTAGGGCCATTTGGGCCATCTCCAGTGAAAATGTTAATGACTCTATTGAACCAACGACAGGAAGGATAAGATGAGGGAAATTGTTACTGATGGGCTGGTTGGAGGAATGGCCACAGTATTTGCAGAAAGTGCAGAGCCAAAGGCATCAACAAAGAGTGTAAGGCTCAAGAACAGGCAAATGATGAAAAGCCAGGGTCAGAGACAAAAGGATGGGCAGCCATGGGGCTCCCCATCCTGGTCTTGGGAGTGAAATGGGAACCTTGCCCCACCAGCACGTGCTTATCCTCCCCATCTTCCCACTTTTCACTCCTTCAGTGTGCTGCAGATGAACACAAGTAGCTCCAGAAGCATCTTTATTTTCTGTCAACACACAGTGCTTTTCACTCAAGGCCGCAGAGGTGAAATCCTGACTGTGCTGAAGTCAGCAGGCATTTTACTGCTGGTTTCTGTCAGTCCAGTTTCTCACCAGCCATGCTTATTTCCAAAATCTAGAAATCATTGCTAAACATTTTGTGGGGAAGAAGGTGGGAAGCCACATTTTTCAGAGGTGAAGAGGTTACTGGCAAGAAAGTCTCTCTGGAAGTGCTGTTCCTCCATCACTGCTGAGCTTGGTAGCATTTAGGGGTCACACAGCTACCACTGGGACTTGCATCTGTTCTCAAGGCTCGGTTGAATGGACCTAGCCCCTCAGGAATCCTGCAGTTTTATGAATCTAATTTGTTGCAATTATATGTTTCAGGCTAAAATTTACAGGGTTGTAAACACTGACAGATATACATACATATATGCGAATGTTGACAAATTTCCTAAGTAAGAGTCTTTGAACTCCACAGACAAGTTGATACATGATTACTCTTAGTGGAAGACTTTTGCTCATAGCTTTTAATTGTGGGTTAGTTTATCCTCATGAAGCATTGAATTAGCACTGTTAATACCACTCTGAGTGAAAGAACAGCTTGGGCAGTGAGGTGAAGTGCCTTGACCTGCTGTGTTAGCCCAGATAAAAAGAGCACTTCGAATTGGATTTACACACACACAGAGGTTACTGTCAAAAAAGATATTTTCATCTATCAGCTCACTCACAAAGAATTCATAATTTTATAGCTTTTCTGGTTCTATAGTCTCAAATTAGAGCTATTCAGGTTGGAAATGTAGGGTGTCTTGCTGTGTACATGTAACAATACTTTTTAGTCTCCAGTTTAGGTAAGATTTTCATGGCAAGAAAACAGCTGTGGTTAATCAGCAGAGTGTGTTCACAGATAAGCCTATCGTGTTAATGGAAAACCTCCTTTTTGACTACTGAGAGTTTGAAAAAGAACCCAGGGTCTGTACCGGGTTTTTCAGGTGTGGCTGAAGCTTTAGAGCTGTGTTGGGTTGGATCTATCTGAAAGTTGCTTTAGATACTGCTGTGGACATAGTCCCATTTTACCTGCGTCACATTTAACTCACTTGAAATAGTCGTCCATTTATATTATACATTACAGCAAGCAGCCTGAACTATTACTGCTGTAAAATGTCTTGATTTTTTTTTCATCTAAGGGACTGAATAGTTTTTAGATTTGGAGGGCAAAGCATTTAATTATTTCTATTCTTTCTTCCCCTAACATTGTTCAAATTAATATGATATCGGTATTTTGGCACACCCAAAACACCAGTCGATTAGACTAAAAGTTTAACCTCACAGAAAGTGGGTGAAGGATGCTCTTGTTCTCAGTAATTGCTCAAGTTCCTAGAAAGGATTTTCAGTGTGACAGCGTAACTGGTGTGTTACAGATGCTGATAATTCAAACTCCTCTGATGGCTTTCTTCTGTGTGTCAAATACTCCACCAAAACAATTATTTTCCTGAAGGTGGCTCTTCTTTTTTACCTTTCTTGACAATAGCTTTGCAAAATAAATGCCTACTGAAGTTCTTTTCTTTCCCGTCAGATTTGTGAAGTGAAAGCTGAGGATCCAGATGTTCTTCATGTTGTTCACAAAAATGTTCATATTGTATAAGATTTTAACTCTTTTGCCTGAAAAGAAGTGAATAACTTATCTTAAGCTGCATATCGGCCAGCCCAGATACTGGTATTTGGGCACACGTTGGTCAAGAACTTCTAGTGTTAATTTAATTTTAACACACACAGAGCTATTTTGGGACAGTCAGTGTTTACACTGATAATATGCTGCTCATACATGTGTAAGATTTTTTTTTTTTTTTCTGGTGTTATCTGTATGGAGTAAATGCTCCTGGCCTGGGAAATTATTTCTGACTGCCCTGCACATACCGTCTGGTACATCCACACTGTATTTGATAGAGGCCTCCTCTGGGTCACAACTCATCACCAAATATTCACAGACTTTGTCATGTGTTTTCTCATTTTGTAGTGCCTGAAACACTTGAAGACCTGAACTACAGTCCACCAGAATGGTATTTTCACAGTGGGACACCAACATCACATAGGACACACTTTGGGATGTAGTAGTATAAGAAAATCTGGAGAATACATAAGGTTGTCAGACCCACACAAGTAATGTGGGAGAACTGTGCTGGGTTAAAAGGAGGCCAACTTGATGAAGCCTATTCACCCACTGACTGTTGAAAGTAGACTCTTGTTTGTGTTCTAATTGACTCAGCCTTGCAGTAATGTTTTATGCAACATGGACAATCAGTGGACCAAGAAATGGAGAGCTGTCTTTTGTCTGTATAAAGATATTTTATATCTTTATTTTTCGGTCTACTCACCTGTGACTTTTTGGAAGATACCATGTAGGTGATGGCACAGCACCTGCTCACGATGGGGAACTTACTTCCCTTTTCTTCCATCCCAGGTTTCAACATAAGTGTCAGGGATATCTTGAAAGGGAATTCAGCTAGGAGATAAACTACCAATAATTATACATTGTCTAAGGGGACTACTTTAGATTTGACATTTGAGTGAAAAAGTATGTATTCCTTATCACCAGGAAGCCCTGTGTGGTGTGAGTTGTAGCTCCTGCATTATGGCTGAAAAGTGAAGCTCTTCTAAAGTGACATACATCTACTGAGTGTAGAGGAGCAAATTATGATCAAACCAGTTCAATTCAGCTGGAATCAATCTCTGTAAGCACAAATTTACTGACAGCTATTAACAGTTCTTTTGCATTTTCTTGCACAGCATATTGTATTCAAATTAACAACCCAGGTTAATTTTAGTAGGCTAATTAATTAAGTAGGCTAATTAATTAAGTAGGCTAATAAGTAGATTGCATGGTGGATGAAAATCACTCCAAAGTAAGTAAATGTCCTACGTGCATATGTCTCAGGAGAAGGGATCAAAGCAAAGTTGTCACAACTACAGCTCCTGTTGAATGATTGCATAGAAGCGTTTCTTGGTAAAGGATCCTCAAAGCATTTGCCAGATGCTTTTGTCTTCTTTATTCAAAGTTTCACTGAATTTCTAGGGTGTTATATTCACTTTGTACTTGAATTCCTGTCTCTTCTAATATTGCAGTTTGACAGATAATGGGATTACTTCCATGAAATGCAGAAAAAGCAATGGTTATACTTCTTGTTGTATTGTATCAGAAGCTGCTTATTTGGGATTTCTATGAATAGGATGTTTGCTTAAGCACAGTGCTATGCTGAGGAAATGATTCAAAAAGTCATTTATTTTCCACCCACTTGTCTGTCTGCCCAGAAATCTAATAATTTGTTTATTCAGTTAAATAAGATGGGACACTGACTTTCCAGAACTTAGAAACTATCATTGAGAGCTGTCAATACATACATGAATATAGATAGTGTTTTACTCTGATTTAATTTTATCTGAGGGGTTATACATCTTTCTGAAAGATTTTTTTTTCCCTGTGGCAATCACAGTGAGGCATTACAGCCACTGTTAGGGCTGTAACCCTGGGATTACCGCCCAGGGATCTCTCATCTCTCTTATTTCATGTAGATAACATCCAGCTTAGGAAGCTGTGGCCAAAGAATAGCATTTTAGTGGAATGACATAACTGAATTGAGGTCTTGGTAAATCATATCCATTGGCAGATTCTCTACAAACACTTTGCAGTCTTCTTCCCCAGAGAAGTTCGGGAACTTGTTTATGAATGGATTCTCCCTAAATGGAGCAGGAACTGCACACTATGCCTCTCTTCTTTACAAAGGATGGTGATCTTTCTTCTCCTGATACAGGTCTGGCTTTTCCAGCTGTGCTCACAGGTCTGCATCTCAATCTTGCCTCATTCTGCAGTTGCTATAAATGCAGAATTGAATTTGCTGAACATTGTTATGTGCATTTTTGTGGTAAATCAAGACAGTAAACCACTGAGTTCAGGGAAGTTATGCCATTAGAAAAACAGTGTGATACCAGAATTGGCTCTCTGTCTCATCGCAAGCAACGTTATGCTCCAAATAAGATAAAGCTTGACCAATTTCACACATTCAGGTTCCCTTCTGATGCAATATCTTTTCTGGGGATAAAAGCTCAGTTATTTCGGCCTCGTAATTCTACTTCAAAGCCTCCCCCTTCCCTCTGTTTTCATTGTAGCTGATCTAATTGCTTGTTGCAAATGAATGATTTTCCTTTTGTTTTTTATTCATTAGTTTGCCATAGGCTAGATGCTCAGAGGTATCACAAGACTGTTCTGAATATCTTTCAAACCATATGTTTTCAGAAGATCTTTCAGCACTGCTCTGAATACATCTCCTTAGCCAGTTAGCCTTGCCTTCCACTAAGAGTCTATTCTTCAGTTGAAATCACAGAGCTTGAAGCAAAGGTGCAGTTTCACAAAGGGAGGGCTGTGGCAGAGGTCCCTGTGTGAGGAGGTCCCACACAGTCCCAGTCCCTATGTGCTTGTTCCCAGCCCTGAACCATTTTCCTTGTCCACTTCTCTTTTCCTTCTCAACACTATGATGCAGGAAATGATCTTGCTAGTGGAGAGGAAAGTGGGATTATTTAACGCTCTGCTGTCCTCAAAATCCTCTCTCTGGGAGATGCTGTATTTGGTCTTATGTCAGTGAGAGCATGCACAGATGGGTAGGATAAGATCATAGAATCATAGAATGCTTAGAGTTGGAAGGGGCCTTAAAGATCATCAAGTTCCAACCCCTCTGCCATGGGCAGGGACACCTCCCACTAAACCAGGCTGCTTAAAGCCCCATCCAGCCTGGCCTTGAACAATTCTGAGATCATTTCATTCACCAGCCTGCTGGCAGCTCAGGGCCATACTGTGAACGCCAAACAATTTATTACATCAGAAGCCTCATTCAGCACAGGTATCTATGAATAATTTGAATAATATCTATGAATATCTTTGAATAATCGTTCACCTATGACCCCTAATTGTTCAGTCATAACCCCAAGTTCTTGCTTTGTTTTGTTTTTAGCCCATCCACTTCTTGAAGTTTTAAATTGCAGAAAGTTCCAAATCCCCTATAATTTCCCATCACCTTGTGCTCTTCATTTATTAATGGAGCCCACTGATATGAGCAGATATTTCACTGTAAAGTTTTTTGACAGCTTTTCTGTCAGATCCACTCATCTATATAATTATGATTGGGACAGTCATCACAGGTTTGCTTCAAGTTCTCATAAACTGATAAAGTGGTAGTTTGTTGCAAGCTACATTTAAATAAGCTACAAAGAAATCCAAAAATGTGTTCATTTTTATATTTTTTTTCATTGGTCAGGTTAGCTTTTTTATCAAGGCATATTGTCTTAGCTTAATTTATTTGAGTCTTAATCTTCTTCTTCAAGAGCAAAACAATGACTGAGCAGTCTACAGGAGGATCAAGAACAGCACGACATACTTAACACACTGCAGGGGCTCTTGTGTTTTTTGTAAGAATAACTTTCTGACTGAAAATACAAAATCAAATTTCCCATCAGGAAACCCCCAGTTAAGTCTTAGGGTTGGGTTGCATCAAACTGGAACCGTCTATTTTCCTAAACAGATTAGAAATGTCTTATTCAGCATCAATTATAAAAAAGGTTCCACAGAGCTGGAACCTATAGTCCTGTTATCTTTTATGGATCATTTGTATTTTCCAGTGTGCAAATGCATTTTTTTCTTATGAAGTCAGTGATGTGGGGCATCATGGAGGATGCTGCAAAATTTAGCTTGCAAGAGAGATTTATGACAGTCAGATCCCTAAATACATTTTCACACAGTAATGTCACAAAATGGGAAATGCAATTACTTATTCAGCTGAATTGAAACTAAATTTGAGTTTACTGGAGAACGCTGAAATGAAACGTTTTGAGTGCATTGTCAATTGTCCTCATTTGGGTTGAAAAAAAAGGCTGAGGTATCCCAGTTTATTACGGGAATCTGGGATTTCATGCAGGGGAACAGAATGTGAAATTAAAAACATGGTTGCTACAGTAGAAGTCATATTTTTCTGAAACTGTTTCCCTTTCATTGCCTTTCTGTCTAGTTAATTAGAAATCCTGGTAATGGTGATATTAGATACTGACTTTTAAATTACTTTCCTATTATTCTGACTCCTTAAACTTATGGCACCTCTAGCAGTCGATCACTGATAAGCAGAGCTGTGGAGCTCTGTCAGATGTCACTGACATGGTGATTACATCAAACATCCACTCTCTCCTCTGAGCCTAGGAATGAGTATCAATAGACCGTAACCTTCACAGAATCACAGAATCACAGAATCACAGAATTGTGATCATCTCAATGATCTCAGCTTGGATTCTGATGATATTGGGATGTTCTTCACAGAGATGCATTAGTTAGCACATTGGCAGAGCCCAGGCTTCACATCTTGTTTTCATAGATGAAAGTGTCCATTAGAGAATGTAAGCCTTGGATATGTCTGTATGTTAATTACCACAAGAATGTCAAGAGCATCCAAAGATAATTATTTAAAATTTAATCAATGTTTTATCAGTTCTGTTGATCTATAGCCACTGGATAAGAAGTTGACTGTGAATGACTAAATTCACAAAGTATTTAGGTATTTAACTTCCAATGATCACAACGAGACCTACATTCCTAAATGTTTTTGTGGATCTGAGTCAATAGTGGTTATGTGTCTTTCTAATCATCCTGCAGATGAATTCTTCCTAAATGTTTTTGCGGATCTGAGTCGATAGTGGTTATGTGTCTTTCTGATCATCCTGCAGATGAATTCTGGAGTTATGGACAATAACGTCCTTGGTTTTGGTAGCACATAAACCAGTTTCTCAGCATAAGACAATGTAAGTACTTCCATTCAAAACCAATAAAAACTAAAGATTGCCAGCTAACGCTTCAGCATTGTCCAATTTTATGCAAACTGCAAATAAGTATGTTCCAGCAGCATCAAACACTACTATGTAATAATGCTCGTAAATGTAGATTAAGGCATTTCACACCACACTGAGCAGTTCCCGTTCTTTAATATGATTTTTGATACTATTTGTAAGGGACAGAAAGCCCAGGCATTAAAATGAATGACTCGTTCCCTCCTTATTCCTTCATCGCTTCTTCCTTATTGTTTACCTTTAGGTCTGTGTGCACCAAGATGATGTTTTCAGAGAATTAATCACAGTGATTCCAAGGTTGCTTTTCCTACTGGAAACAGGGTGTCTAGAATCCTATCAAATATGGGTATGATTAGTCAAAATCATTTATTCCCATGAGTATTACATTATGTTTCTTGTCATTTATTTTCCATCTCCTTAACCCAAACATCAAATTTCCCGTCAGTCTTAGCAATCAGCTTTCCTCATTGCTACCTTGATCAACTCAGGACTACTGACAGACTGTGGCCACTCACAGCTCACTCCCTTTTCCAGAACACTTCTGAATATTTTGGCTTGCACAGAGTACAGGACTTCTCTCCAGGGTGCCACCAGTTGTCTTTTTCCTTGGCAAAGAGCAACTTATTCCTACTCTTGGTTTCTTATTTTGTAAATGTTATCAAACTGTACATTTCCAAAAGCTCTCAGGGAGTCCAAGTGCACATATATTGTCTGATGACCCTTATTTACAACCTCACCGATGCCCAACTTAAACAGTGTTAGGTTAGTGAACTGTCACTTCCCTCTATGAAATTGTGTTGATTTTTCCCCAACACCATGTATTGCTGCACATAGCTACTGATTTTATTTCGCAATATTCTGTCTTCTTCCGACATCAAAAATAAGATTTCTGACCTACACCACCCTTGTTGGACATCAGTGCAACATTTGCACATTCTGCTACCCTTTATCAGAGCAAACCCATTTTCTGGCATGAAACCCAGCACTGTCATATTCACAGGAGGTATTTTAAGAAACCAGACCACACTGGCAGGTGGTTTTGCTTTCTATAAAACCCCATTCTTCCCTTGCTCCTCAGACACCCTAACCTGTGTCTTCATATCTTAAATTCAGCTAGACCTTAGCATTAAAGATGGAGCCAGTCAGACAGACGCTCTGTAGATGAATCTTTCGAATGAGTGGTGGGGCTAAGAGAGCACAGCCCACAATTTAAACCCAGCATTAGATTAAACTGAGACAAGAGGGAAAGCTGTGTCCAACTTCTGCCTCTTTCTCTCACTGCTGCAGGAGGATCCCCCCCACCAGTTGCTCATCAGCACAGCTCAGTGCAGCAGAGTGATTTGCTGGCATCTCATTTTCCCATTTCTCTGTGTTCTCCAAAGAACATAGTGACATCCTCTTAGCCATTTCTCCATCTCAGAGAGTAGACTTGGTTTCAAGTGCTCATGTTGGATGCTTTCTAAACACCTTCACAACTGGCTCTCCATCCTTCTTACATGGCTTTATTTGTGACCTTATTAAAGATTGGTTGGTGTTTGGGAGTTTTGTACTTTATGGTTTGCTAGCTGTTTCTTCCTGGCTTATGTCTCCTGATTTCTTCTTTCTCACTGATTGTGAGAAAGGGACAGTCTCTAATTACCCATTCCTGCAGTCTCTTCTGGATCTTGCTACCCCTGGTCAGATGAATCTAGTTGGGGTTGCTGTCCTGATCTGGAGGGGAATAGTCCCCAGGATTAAAACCCATCCCTGCTCTTCAGGCCCTTTTTCCTTCATAAAAAAAAAATATCCGTACCCTGCAAGGAGGCACGCCAGGGACCGGGGGAAGACACCTCCATGTCCTACAACCTCTAGCAAGGGGACAGGCCATCCCTCCATACCACAGCCCTACAGAGCAGGCGCCCAGCCATCCCAGCCGGCCCCACAGTGGGTCCTGGCTCAGCCACTTCTTCCAGCGGCTCTGATCACCCAACAGCTGGGGAGAGCCAGGAGGGGCATCTGGAGGGGGTGCAATGCTGCTGCT
>JAOXNG010000001.1:133217529-133229462 GCA_028566535.1 Scolopax minor | reverse complement strand
CTGCTGAGATGCAAGCTGGGAGAGACACCCATCAGCACATCAGCAAGGTGGCTGGAAATGGAGACTCCCACCAGATCAGTGCTGACCAATTAAGCATTAATACGCAGAGGATAACATAGATTGCT
Organism: Scolopax minor; assembly: GCA_028566535.1. Taxonomy (NCBI): domain Eukaryota; kingdom Metazoa; phylum Chordata; class Aves; order Charadriiformes; family Scolopacidae; genus Scolopax; species Scolopax minor. The sequence continues at coordinate 133,229,337 of JAOXNG010000001.1, read as the reverse complement.
GAAGATTTCTGAATAAGTAAGCCCACCATCAAAGAAGTAATGCAGGTAGTCAGCAAATAATTTGATTGAATTGTCAGGCTCTTAAGAAAATACAGAGCACTAAGAAAATTAAGAACACTTACATTTTCAAAACCTGTTTTCTAGCTTTGTTTTTTCCTGGTTTTTTGTGCTTTCAAGCTCATGATTTGGCTCTACACTGAACCCTTTGCCATTTCTCAGATCTTTTACATCTGCTTTAAAAGATAAACTAAATGCCTAATAATGAGTGCTAACATTTCAAGCCATTTCTGATTATGTTCTTTCAAAATTATATTATTTGGAAATGTCACCTCTAATTAAAATGTACTAATAACTTAAAATCGATTCATTTTCTGACTCTCCCTACTCTATTAAAGTGAACAAAAGTAAAACAGAATCTCTCTTGCTCTGCATTCTTCAATTCATTCATGTTACTGGAAATACTGGAAAATATTCTCTCAGCTGGCTATATTATGTAAGAAAATCCCTGAAAAACGGTACTAACATGCCATGTTGATATGCATAAAATAAGCAACTGCTGGAGTATCTTAAAATTAACTACGTTTATGAATATCTATGTAATTAATTTCCTTTTGCATTTATCTTCCTTAGGATTTGCCAAAGATGTTCAGTTAGCTAGTGTTTCTGTCAATAATCTATAACTGGCAAATCAGACTATAAATTGAGCTATTTCAGCTACATTGTTTTAGTAATCTGCCTAGCTATTCCATTTTATTACTGCAATAGTCATAACATCATATTGGTTTAAGTGCTGTGATTTTCTTCACCTGACAAGATGATCTTGCACTGGAAGATTGTGCTTTGTAGTATGACACCACTTAACCCTCAGCTGCAGGATGAAAGTTAAAGAGGTGCTAAGCAAGCCTGAAAAATACTGTGTCTGGCTGCTGCAGCTGTATAGCTGGAACAAAAGGGGAGCTGGAGAGCTTGGAGAATAAATGCTTAAACAGAAGACTATTGAGCAAGGTGTTTGCAGACCGTTGAAGAAAAAAATCACATACACAAGGCACCTGTGGGATTGTATGAAGAAACATCTGCAGACAATGAGATGTCCAGAAACAGTCTTTATACCTTTATACATAGAAATAGAAATAAATGTAAATGTAAATCTTTATGTACTACGTGCATATACATGTATATGTATAAATTATATGCATATAAATATATGTGTATGTATATAAAATATGCACATACAGATGTACACATATATATACATACATAGAGGGAAATGATAGGCATGCTGAACAGGCTACTCCTTATAACTAAAAGTTGAATGTGTGCTTACCATGCAAATAAGGCAATTTCCCCAGTTAAAACAGTGCAGGGCTTATTGATAGATTCTTCTCTGAAATACTGAGCTTTAGCATAATGCAGGCTATAGTATGTGGGTAATGGATCACATACATGGAGGGTCCCCGGCTTGGGCTGCCAGGCAGATGGACCTTGCTGTCTGCTGCCAGGTCTTGGACAGGGAGTTATGCTTGCTCCTGCCCCAGTGCCCAGTTCGGCTTGCTGGAAGAGCTAGGACCCTGGTAGGAGCTTAGAAATGGACTCTGAAGCAGCCACATGGGGATGGTGATAATTTATGAAACCTGTACATATTCCTTCCTAATGATCTTTTTTTCTTCTATTGTGTTGCTTAAACCCATATGTGAAATTTGATTTACTCAGAGTGTGCACTCCTTCCAGAGCAGGCCTCTAGCAGATATGAAGTTCTTCTCTTTTTCAGTCCTCTCATTACATACATCAGATTCAAATAAGTTTGCTTCTTTCATTTCCTTGGATGCAGAAGTACAATTTTCTGAAAGGCTGAAATCATGAAAGACAAAATTGCAAATAAAAAAAAAAAGTCTTCTACATATCTAGCATAGCAGACAATAACTTTTTTTTATTTAAGAAAGTCAATTGGGAGCAATGGCTACTTATCCTGGGTGGATTCAGTTATCAACAAGAGTTTACTGCTATCTACACCACCAAACAGCAATTAAAGTGAGAAACATGCTCTCTTCAGCTTAAGAAAATTTCAGATTTGGCTTGTAGGAGTCCAGGGTACTCACAGCTCATAATGAAATGTGCGGCAAAACCTCCACATTCAGTTTCCTTCACCGCTATTCTGTGAAGTGGTGGAAACTGCTGTATGCTTTTGAAGAGAAGGTTATGCATTTCCTATCTTAATGCTATTTGGACACAGATATACATTAATGTCAGGCAGCACTGTGCTTTGTTGTGTCAATTACAAATTAAGTGAACTCAGAATCAATACAGATGAAACTGAATGGGCCCATGGCAGGTGGCTCTGGTTTAAAATGAGAAATCTATTGAAAATATCGAAATTTAAAACACTGGGAAAAAAAATCACATTCTTGGGTAAAGAAGGATTTTATTTGGGATTTTTTGTCCTAAATGGAAGGGACAAGCAAGAATGAAGTGCCTGATTGTTGAGGTCAATAATTTCTTTCTTCTTTCTTTTCTTTTTTATTTCTTAGGTATAAAGCTATAGTAAGGCCGATGGAGATCCAAGCATCCCATGCACTGATGAAGATTTGTGTGAGAGCTGCTATAATCTGGATTGTATCCATGTTGCTTGCCATCCCTGAAGCAGTGTTTTCAGATCTGCACCCTTTCCATGACAAAGGGACTAATAAAACCTTCATCAGCTGTGCTCCTTACCCACATTCTGATGGGCTACATCCCAAAATTCACTCAATGGCATCATTTCTGATTTTTTATATCATTCCCCTGTCTGTCATTTCAGTATATTATTACTTCATTGCTAAGAATTTGATCCGGAGTGCTTACAACATCCCTGTGGAAGGAAACGTGCATGTGAGGAAACAGGTAGAGACTTCACTTTCTTCAAAAATCCACATTCCCCATGAACATGGGAGTAAATACAGGGAAATTTACACTGGGACAGACACTGTTAATTTTAATAGATTAGGTGGGCTAAAAGAATTGAACCGGTCAGGGCACAGCACTGAACAGTTAAACCATCTTCTCTTGTTTCTAAGTTCAGAGACTTTGGCAGGGTGGTTACCATGGCAAACACAGCAGGATACTCATGCCAAAGCCTGGGAAGGTATTGACTAGGATACAGGGAAAGAGGCAGAGCTAGGGATGATGTTTGGAGATCAAAGCTGAGGGGTGATGCAGCAGAAAATCAAAACTTCTCAAAGTTGCTTTGTCAGAGAGAGGACCTTGGATAAAGACTTGCTCCATGAAGCAGTCCCTCTTCACACAGAGGGAAATGCTGGCTCTGTAATTTGGTCCTCCAGACTGAAAAGCAAGTGGGACAGAGCAAAGGGGGAGGAGAGGTGAGGAAAGCCCCTTCTGCAAGGACATCCCAGGGCCAGTAGTACTGGTCAAGCAGGGAGGTGCACAACTGTTCCTTGACAGCAGTAATGGCTCACCACGGCTCCAGTTCTCATCTGCTTGTGCTGTGCCATGTTGAGAAATCAGCACAGGTTAGAAAGTGGCGGTGAAAGTGGAGATCAGAGGAAAAAGGTGGTTTGTGCAGGGTCACCAGGAAGGAGAAACCAGGAAGGAAACTGGAAAAGGAGAATCCTCGCTTCTTCCCTTAAACCCTTTGGTCATTCCAATTCTAAAAATGGCTCTTTTTCTAGGGTCTCTGGAGAGGAATGGTGTTGACAGAACAACCTGCCCACCTATTATTTGCCCTCTAATAAGCTAGACTGGTCAATCTTCTTCTGGTACAATAGCTGGTAGCCTCAGGTTTCACCATAAAACAGTCTTTGATTTTTATAGGCAGGATATTTGCTCCAGACAATGGATTCTTTTAACCTTCACGTTGTACTTTGAAAGCACAGTTAGTTCTATTACTGTCATTCATGAGTGGGAGTTTTTATGAAGCTCCACAAACTGTCTCACTGCAGAGCTCATGCTTCAGCTGGCTCAGCTGGAACCTATGTATTTCAACTGAGTTTCATGCTCTGGTTGAAAATGCATGGCTGAAAATGTATGAGTCCTGAACCGAGTGAGGGGATTTAGCCAGGATTTGGGCAACCTAACTCCAGCCTTTCAACTGGAGACTGTTTCCTCTTGACTGCCCCTGTTTGTAAGAAACTGGAGAGAAAAAGAGTCCTCTCCAGGGGGAAATCCAAAACCTGCGTGAGCAACCAGGGATTTCAGATCAGTGGTTAAATCTGAATGCATCTGAGCCTTAGGTTGTCCAAGTAAGAAAACAACAGCAGGGTAACTTGTTTCTAAAAAACTTACTTATCTTGACATACTTACCTTATTTACGTTACCTCTTTTCAACTGAGGTGTGCTTCAACCTAAGCTAAACTGACACGAGCCATTCTTCAGCTGAGCAAATGTTCATATAATTGCACCCAGCTGATATTTTCACATTATGATGACCTAACACAATTATCTCACGTAGCCTTCAGATGCTAAGGCGAAACAGTAGGTCTGGGAAGCTGTTCTCTGCCCACTAAATGATGTGTGATCCCTGAAATCCTTATTCTTTTCCCCTTCTCAATGTGCATAAGTCTTTCTCCCCTGCAGGCCATTTTTCTGCTGACGCGATGACTGTTTTGATTAGTGACAATAAAGTGAGTAGTAAAAGCATCCCTTTCCCCCTTTTGTTTTGGGGAGAGAGCTCTAAAGAAAGCAAAAGGCCAGGCTGCAATCTAGCACTGTCAGTCCATCATTCCCATCCTGCAGTACATTCGGGAGCTATAGGTCTCCATCTGAGATAACTAGTATCGATTTCTTTATTGCGTTGCTTCCTTTCTTTATAGTGCAGATGTGGCCTCAATAGCCCTCTATGAAATTAAGGATACAGTTAAAAAGAATATATGGTTTAGCCAAGGAGAGCCCTTTCTCAAAGGATTTAATTTTCAGCCCGCTCTCTGGAGACATTATCATCTGGTACATGTCAATCCTTCCTAAGCCCAATGGCTGATTTCCAGTCACTGCCATTAAGGGGGCACAAAATAAAGTCAAAAGGGGCTTGTCAGGTCGCTCCTGCCTATTTCCTGCTTGCAGCTGTCCTGAGGAAAGATCAGCCTGTGCGAGATGCTTGAGTTTCTGATGTCCCCGTTCAGCTCAGAAGGGGAGTGAAGATGGAGCCTGGCCAGGCAGAGTAGCTGCAGCAGGGCAGGAACCAGGGCAGCGGGGCTAGGGCTGGAGGCAGTTTCAGGCCATTCAGGTCCCCCTCAAATACGGAGGGCAGTCTGCAACTAATTCTCTAGGAGTGTCTAAGAAGACGATTACCAGAGAAGCAAACATTATGAAGCCCTCAAAAGTCAGCGCTGTTACACTTTCCGTGCCTGTAAATTTCTGGCTGCACAACCTCCCCAGGAAGCAGTGTATTCCAGCAGGTCTTGCTGGGAAACTCCTTCTGTCCTCTCCTTTTGGGTGAATTCTGTCACAGCTCTTGCCTTCATTAGGAAGAAGGATGTGGTTTTCAGTGGCATTATCTTAGTGTGCAGCACTGGTGGACAAAAAACAAGGTACGATTTACCTCAGCTCCCCTTGGTTGAGCAATACTTTTGGGTTGAGTCCAAGCCTGTACATGTACTTAAAACAAAGTGCCTGAAGGTTATTCTGCCTCACAAGCTGACATTGTAGAAGCACCTTTCCCCAACAAAACTCAAATTATGCTAAGTTCAGCTATTCACCACGTACATCTACCTTGTCCTAGTAACCCCAGCTCTTTCAGCTGAAGTGTCCACTTCGCCATTGCCTTGGTGTTTCTTCAAGTAGAGAATTTCCTCTATCGGTTTCTTCATCTCCCTTGGCCTCTTGGCCAAGGCTGCACTTGGTCCCTGAGGACCCTGAGCTGCTGGCAGCACTTTTGTGTACATATACCACATGGCCCCAAGGCAGAAAGTCCTGCCTCTGTGAAATATACCAGACCGCTATCCCGTAATCAATAATAATAATAGTAATAAGAAGAAGTTAATCTATATAAATTGGATAAGAACATATATATTAAATGGGGAAAACTAATGCGGGTATCTGCACTTCTGTTGCCTAAATTGGGATTTCACACAGTGACAAGCCTTTGGAGTTTCATCCCTAAATGGGAAAGACTACTTCCTTATATAATAATTTTCCAGAATTCTTTGGTTTTAGGGGAAGGGGATTGAGGAGAGAGGACGGTTCTTGACTCTGTGTTCATCTGTGGTCCAGTTTGCCCTTCTTTGGCCATGACACCTACCACGCAGTAGTCCTAAAGCTGCAGCACCAGGAAAAATAGTTAGCTAGTGGTCTGAGATAGGAATAGCTGCTAATCGACATTTCTCTTTCTTCTTCCAGATTGAATCCCGCAAGCGCCTGGCCAGGACAGTACTGGTCTTTGTGTGCCTCTTCGCCTTCTGCTGGCTTCCCACTCACATCATCTATTTATACCGTTCCTACCACTACTCAGAGGTGGACACTTCAGTGCTGCATTTCATTGCCAGTATCTGTGCTCGGATCCTGGCATTCACTAACTCTTGTGTCAATCCGTTTGCTCTCTACCTGCTCAGCAAGAGCTTTCGGAAACAGTTCAACAACCAGCTGTTCTGCTGCAGAGCTCGCCTCCTCATCCGGTCCCAGAGCATGGCCAGGAGCACCACACGAATGACCTCCCTCAAGAGCACCAACCATTCTCTGGCCACCTTTAGCCTCATCAATGGCAACCACGTCTGCCATGAAGGCTATGTCTAAAGGGCACAGTCAGGGACCTCCACATCATGTAGCTAGCATGACAGCTTGATTTTGCTTTGTGGGGATGGTGAGTAGCATACACACGCACACACACACGCATGCACACGTGTGTGTGAGGAAGTCTGATGTGCTCAGAGAATTCAGAGGAGCTTGAAGCATCCAACATTTCATCCTAGGTTGAGGTTGAAGCATCCAACATTTCATCCTGGACTGAGTTGTCACCAGAGCTACAGATCATTGAGCACCAGCGCACAGGAGCTCCCTGGGAAGCGCTGCATTTCTTCAAGACCTGCTGCTTTTAATGAGAGCAAAGAGAGCATCTTAGGATCAAATCTAGTTTGGCTCTGCAAGTTCTTCATCAGTTTCTGCTCAATTCCGAACTCAGACAGACTAAAGCAGTGACAAAAAGACCATACCAGGTGCACAAAGTTTGTCAGAACAGTTGCATCCAGCAGTTCATGGTATAATATATTTTGACACCAAAATAAATCCATTTAAATAAGGTAAATACTTTTACAGAGGAGTTCAGTGTAGGTCATTTATAGACTTTTCAAGTATTTATTAATGTTCTGAGTACAGTATTAATTAATGGTATAAAAGATATCAAGAGTTTACTGGGACACGTCAGTGTCCCCATCTGAAATGAGCAGTATCTTGCACCACATCAATGTGAAAGCAGTAACGTGAATAAATGTGAGTTGGAATATGTTTACAGTTTTAAATGTCTGAGCTTTTGCCATGTTGTGGAGGTCACAGCAGGGCATTTTGCAAACATTACTGTTTTGCTCTACGTGTCTTCAAGGTGTGAAATAGTGAATATTTCGTCATCTAAGGGGTATCCCAAAATTTTAGTTGGGTTTGGCTAAGGGTAGGCAATTAACAGAAAATTAAGCACAGCTATTTTTCATGTAGTAGTGCTTTGTAAAACACCCGAGTTTTCAGTAAAAGCTATCACTGATGCAAGGTCTGATCTCCAACATACAAGTTTTTTCCTTCTATCTTCACAGAAACCTGTGGAGAAAGAGTGTTAAAACTGGCTAACAGACCAGAGAATCAGGTCTTCTGTAATGTTCACTCCAGAGCAGTTCCTGTGCCAGGTGTCAGCTATTCTGGAAACAGGAGCACAGTGCCCTGCAGATAACAAACTCTTGAAGTGTGTGGGCTATAGGACAGGCAACGAAGATGCACACCCAATAAAAAAAGTTGCTGCAAAATGAGGCCATAAACCAATCACTGTAGCAGCACATTGAGCTTTTAATCACCCTCATCCTCTTTCGTGATGATCCTTTTTCTTATTACGGCAAAAGAAAAATGAAAGCTAGTAAAGCTTTGTGTTGGACTTGCTCTATGAATGTAGAAAAAAAGTCATGTGTGCAGTGTAAACACACTCAGCCCTGCATCTGCAGCTGCCCAGGGATGCTGGTGGGAGCTGCCGTCTCCAGGGACTGCAAAAGAGCTGTGATGCCAAAGGCAGAGCTCTGAAAACTCTTAACTGGTTTTGCCTGTGAGAGCAGTGCCCTCTGGGTGAGGTTCAACATGCAGGTACAGCTGTGTGAGAGCTCAGGATGTGACCACACCACATATGTTGATGTGCTGCTAGGGGCAGTCTTGACCTGTCCCCCCACCATCCCTGGGCACCACCACTACCTGTGTCACCTCTTCCTACAGGCATGAGTGCTCCCACTCCCCAATCAGCCTGAAAACTAACCTGATGGGGTTAATTTACAGCTGAGTCAATTCCTTTCCACAGCTGACTGTGTAGCTATGGTGTTAATTAAGTGTGCTATCTGAGGTCATAATTTACTAAAATTTTCAGCAGGATCTTTAACGTGAAGCCACATACAGTACCAGAAGCCCAGTCTGGACCATTTCAGGGAGTTTGGTTGAGTTTCAAGCTGTTCATGGCATTTCAAAATGAGAAAAAATTTATCTGGCCTGAGATATTTCTACTAAATATTTTCTTCAGCCTTGTAAGAACTTAATCAAAGGCAAGCAGGAGTTACATACTTCAACAGCAGCCACACCATCTGTGCTACGTGATATATCCTCCATCTGGGTAACAAACAATAGATTACTGTTGCTCAACAAGAGGCTCCAGTAGTTTCTGAATTTTTCTTTCTGAGGGAAAGGGGAAAGCACAGCAATGATGCGAGAAAATCATAAACATGGGGAAAAGAGCACTGTTACATCTCCCTCAGGACTAAGCTGAAGAAAGACCCTGCCTCCCTGAGAAAGATGCTGTTTTGAACACAGGAGAGTTATGAAGGCACGGCAATGTGGAATAAAATAAGTGCTATTGATTTTACCCTTGTCTTCCTAACAGAGCTAGCGACTCCTCTGAGGACAGAAAAGATGGTTTTGGCTCTGATCTGGAAAGTGCTTTCCAGAAATGCAACTGCAGGTGTCCACATGTGTCACAGCCTCATTATTGACTAATTTGCTTGGTATTCCTTTTCTCTTTGTTTTCGGAACCGATAGAAAAAAATTTATGGAGAGTTCCATGCAAATTGTAATCCTTTCATCAGAATCTAAGATTCTACCTACAGCTTCTTTTCATTTTTAGCAACTTAGACTAATCCTTTTCAGATGAGATGCGGATTTTCAGAAGCGTTTTTCATTTTATTAAGATCCCTGCCTACCCACTTAATATCTTTAAAACAATTAGGTGATTCTCTGAAAAAAAAATCAATTGAATAAAGGTTCCTTGCAAAAAGTATTTTGGAATATATTTCACAAACTTTCATTTTTTAATACCGTAGAAAGAGCAAATCTGAGGTTGGAATTGTTTCTATTTCATCCTTGTATTAAAATAATGAAAAAATTAAAGGCAGCAGTTGAGGTCAGGGAAGGAAGATTCAAGAAAGTTTTATGAAATATACCAAGATGTAATTGAAATAGTTGTAGCTGTAATTGGTTTTTTGTTTCTCACTCCTTGTCTCATTACCTTGGTTTCAAAAACACGATGTACTTTACACTGCTGCAGCAGTCTAATTCCTTATCAAGAGCTACCTTGGTGTTTGCTGGCACAGCCACAGCACTGATTCTTGCAACCTGAAATGTTGTCTACAGAGGTTCGTGTTGATAAATTTTCAAAGCACCCTAGATAAAAGCCCAGCCCTGGCAGGCAGCTCCAAAGCTGCACGCTGGGATACTGCCCAGTATCCCTGGGCAGCTTTGCAGTCCTTGGTGGGGAGAGACCCAGGCTGTGACCCTGGGGTGGCTCTGCACCCCAATTCTTGGATTAGCTCTTTCCACCAGCACCGGGAGCTTTACAGTGGCATCTTACACCACACTGTTTGGGAGACACTGCATTTCAGGGCTCTGAAAGACAGTGTCCCTGAAATACCTGGCTCCTGGAAGCCTGAGAAGTTTTCTCATTGTGAACCACACAGACACCTCCAAAACTGGAAACACATAAAATTCCCCTTGAACCACATAACCCTTTGGGCTTGATTTGCTCTGTCCCGTCCAACACGTGGCAGTTGTATCATACTCAACCAGCTGCAGGGTGTGGGTGGCAGAAACAGTCTCTAGGTCTGGATGCTGTATGTTACACATCAGAGGAATATTGCTATTTACTACGCTTTCATCCGGGGTCAGAAGTACTACAGGTCAGAGGGTTATTAAAAATATGTAACTGCTGTTAGATGAATTGGTGTGAAATATGAAACTAATATGTAACAGTGACATATTGAGTTATATCCAGGCTTTCTCAGGAGAAATCAAATAGGACGAAGTATTGTTCTTCAAATTGTTAGGAATTTGAATTTTTTGTGATTCCTGAATTCCCTTTGCTTCCATTGAATGTAGTGGGAGATGAAGGTGCTGAGTAAATCACAGCTTTCAGTTTTTCTTGCTTTAGTTCAGGATTATTTGGTGCAGTTTGGCTCTAAAATGATTTCTCATAAGTTTGGAAAATCACTGAAAAGAATCAAAAACTATAGAAACCTTCTAATATTGACACCAGGTAAAGTCCTTCCACTCTGCCTGCAAGGAGTATATGTGTTGCAGTGTTTCCAAATATTGCCTTTTAGGAAATGTTTAAATATGAAAAACCAAAAGTGTGGGATTCTGCTGCATGACAACAATACCTGTAAGCAAGAAGAAATATCACATGGTTGAAAGGTTTATTTGTGGAAATATTTGTTGAACACAAATATTTCTTTTATTGAAAAAGCCCCATCAAATAATATATAAGGTAATGAATTTTTCTTTGTTTTAAACACACACACAACAAAATAGTTCAAAGAACCTCTATTTACCTAACAAGAAAACAGGAAATCTGTTATTGATATTATACGTATTCCTGATTCTCCCCATTAGCTTGATTTATGTGGAATGAATGTTATAGTTAAAAACCAGAAAGATTATGGTTTTATGCATGGTTTGGCAGACATAATATACCTTCTTGCTCATTTTTCTGACAAAATACAATTTTTTTTGACAGCAGAAAACCATCTGTGTGTATTCAGTTGGGAAAAAAAAACCTGTCTTTCAGCCTTCTTTAAAGGCAAGAAGTTCAGTGCTGCTTATCTGAGCAGTAAGCAATCCCCTGAATGTTAACTGCGTGGCTCATTGCTAGTGCTAGGCACCATGATGAAAACAGGGTAGCTTATCCTCTTTGTCCTGGGAAAACACAGCAGATGATGGGCCTTTATCATTCACAATAAATCATTAGGGATTTCTTATGCTGCCCTTTCCAAGGGGAAGAAGCAGCGGTTCAAGGAGGCAAGGAAATACTCAGATGGCATTATTCAAAATTTAAAGTTTTCTGCTTCCTTACTGAAATACTTGTACTATCCTTACTTGATTTTTTTTTGTTGTTTTTATGACACCATCTTTATATACACTATGGTCTTTTCGACCTGAAAAATGTGCGGGTAAAGAGATAGCCTGATTTGGTTCTTCTGTAAACTGATATTTATTTAGGAAGAGAAAAATTTGCTGTAGGGCTGTAAAAATGTATTTTAGTTTGGGTAGCAACAGACAGCCCTCACAAGAGAGTTCAGGCAGCCCTTTCATATCTTCCTCATTGTATACAATTAAAAATATTTGTAGATAAATAATGTTAGTCTTCAAGCTGAAAGCCAT
>JAOXNG010000001.1:133200402-133215527 GCA_028566535.1 Scolopax minor | reverse complement strand
CTAGACACCTAGCTCAAGATATGTTAGACCATAAATACAACAGAGCCATGGCCTGTCTCCCCTGTGACACGTGGTTACTCATGTAGCAGACTGAATAGGAGGAAAACTCAAAAAGAAAAATGTCTTACTGCCATAGATGCATTCAGGAGCAGACAATAGCAAATCCAGAAAATTCTCAGGCCAATCTCATGCCTACAGTGTTTGCACTTTTGCTATCTATGCCAGAGGTTGAAGATGAAGAACAAAAGCAATGGCTAGTGATGGTCCTTGGTTTGATACACACTAATATTCTGCCTGCCATGAAAGGGGCAACCTGTAGGAACAACAGAATTTATTGAAAACTTGGTGTTCTTTGGGAAAGCTGGATGTGTTTCTCCCTGTAAGTGTTGCATTGCATTTCAGGGAAGAGGAAAGCTGTGCTGTACGATCTGAGGGACAGAGCCTAGGTCGAAAAAAAACCCAATTTTACAACTATGAAACACTTCCCTTATTCAGCTGTTAAAAGTCTCCCAGTGGAACCCATCTCATTTCCAAGAGGAAGAGCCCTGTGACAGATAAGTGAGCACTGAACTCCAGAAGGTTAATTCCAGTTCAGTTGGTTGTTCCTGGAGGAAAAAATCGTTGTGAGCTTCTAATCATTCTGGATGTGCATTCAAGACCATTCAGTTGCTGGCAGTCTGGAATGAGCCAGGAATCGATTCAGGAACTATGGCAATCCATTACCATGACATGCTCTTGAAATTATCTTAAAGATCTTAAAGTATTTGCAATTTATAAAAACCATAACAGAGAGAAGCAGTTCCATACCATAAACTGCCTCTACCAGAAGCACTGGTACTCTGAAGACAGTTGAAGACACAGCCCACTTCATATCAGTTTCCAAGTGTATGAGTGCAAAAGCTTAGTTCTGAACTACAAGACTGTACATATTTCATAAAATGTGTGTAAATTTAATATCTCCTATGAATATTATTTCTTGCTTTGTAAGGTAATGTATGCATGCATTCAGCCATCTTTGTGGAATGCAAATCTCTTGAATTGCTGTGTACAGAGGCAATACAGTTTATTTTATTTGAAACATCATTGCTTTCTCTTTTCCAGAGGCTGTGTAATCTGGTATGAAAACCAATGAAAAGTAATTTCCTTATCAAATGAAAATTTGCACAAATGCTAATGTCTCGGCTCCCTTGAAATAGCATTTGAAGGAAACTGAGAAGAAAAGAATGTGAAAGAATGTGTTCTCATTTGGGTATTTTCTTTGCCTTTGGATATATTTTCTAATTTTATACACCATGATTTTAAAAATGCTCACAAATGGCCTCCACAGAAATATGGATTCAAACCGAACATTTTATCAAAAAGTAAATATTGAATTTCACTAAGCTTACAGCTAATAAAGCATGATAGACAAAATATGAAGGCTTTTGATGCTTTTTAGTTAGAAAAAAAATAAAAATTTTCATAAGCATTTTAATTCATTTGCTTTTTTGTTCAATTTTCAAGCATTAGAAAGGGTTTTCTTCCAGCAACCAAATAAACAGCAGAGGCAGTGTCACCGAAAAAAAACCACCCAGAAATTCTCTTTTCAACAACAACAAACAACAGTTTTGGCCCTCCAAGAATCAATTGCAGCTTGCAGCTTGAAGAAGATGGTGCTCTTGTTGAGCATTACTGCGCTGGAGGTCATCAATCCATTTCACCAAGCCTTTAACATATTTTCCATCCTCATTACAAACAACACTGCGAGCTGGACGTAAACACCAGGCGTGTAAGAGTGCTGCAGGAGGCAGAATGTCATACTAACAGATGCTGTTTGTTTGAATCTTTCATACTTTGGTTTCTTGGCATTGTTTGATTCAGATTTATATTGCTGCTCATGCTTTGTTTCATGTTTTACTTACTATCAATAATATTATTTAAAGCTTAAACAGTATAGGTAACTGACAAAAGACTGTTTATTGAAGGAGTTCTCCTTAGACATTTGCTTTATCCACTATTTGAAGCTTGAATTTCTTTTTCCATCCTGTTGGTTATAGTCCTGTTATATATCATTATACTAAACTGCTTCTTATACTGCATTTTCATGCAAGTGATCAATGTATTATAATAATAAACACCGTGAAATACTGCATTTGAGTAGGTATTTTCAGACAGTAAGGGTATCAAAACTCAAACCTTTCACTGTGAATTTGACTTTAAAAGCTATGGAGTCCAATATTCTTCCATTCAACTTTTTTCTCTGTTGATAATGTAGCACTTTTTGCACAAACTGGAAAGTCCCTGGTACTCCTTGGAAAACCTGCAGCATGGAGAAAAGCATTGCAAGATTTCTCATAACACGTGCTGAAATGCCCAGCGATTGCAAATTCGACATGTCTGCAGTCTGGTTTCTCTCTGCTTGGGTAGACAAGGATAGTACAAATTGCGCTGGCACATCCACGATCTCATGAATTGTGCACAAGTGAAAAAATAATTATGTATCTTTGCATAGCTTTTAAGACTGGGATTTTCAAAGAAATCTGAATGCCTACTGATATTTTCAAAAATCCTGGAGTACGAGAAATTATCTGAACAGCTTTAAAATGTAAATGGGGCATTTGATATTAATGCCAAATCATGTCTTCTAAAATGATACTCAGTTGGCTATTAATTAACCTGAGGAAAGTTTTGTACCTTTGTGTGGTAGCATGCATCAGCAATTCTTGAACAGCTTCATCATACAATATGTAGAGAGAATTGCCTTTTGCTGCCTCACATTACTTGCAGGTAGCAGAAATATTCCAGAGCAGAACTATTGCCTCTCCCCACTTTTCTGTGCTTTTCTTTCTTTCTGCTGCATGGTGTTCGATGTTAATATTGATTTCCCAGGTCACAGGTATTTCCATTTGCATGGGAGATCTTGCAGGCTCTCTGCAACAAAAATATATTTTTGCGATGTTTCCTACAGACTTACAGGTTATTTAAGATATTAATTGAGAAAATACTTCAAATCTCTACCTAGTAGGTCCTCAGATTATTGGGGTTAATTAAGTTTTCTGGCACGAAGGATCTTCTGGATCGAAGAATCTTCTGGAATGAAGATTCTTTTTCTATATTACATTTATATTAGGAAGATTAGCTGCACTCTTACTCAGAGCTGGTCTAATGTGGCTAAGGATATTTTTCCTGGGAGTTACTCAAGGGTCCTTCAAGCCTCTTAATCAATTCTGTTTAATTAATATGATTTAGAAATGATCCTTTTGCTTTCCCCACACCCTTTTAATGTAAGGCACAGTCCTGCAAAGTATTGTGTAACCTCAATTCCTGCTAGTCCTGCTGGAGCAGAGAATATTGACCTTTGATTTAGGTACATTATTATTTTCTTTATTATCAATTCAAATTTATTAGTAGTAACTGTTTCTGGATTTATTAAAACTTCAAGAGACTCCAGTAAACTTGTGACTGCAGCTTTCATGTAAGAAGGGAAGAGATATCACAAGTAACTATATAGTCACATAAACAGATCTTAGAAAGTATTATAAAATTCAAATTAAGGCACAGGATCTACAAATACATTCTCTTGCACTGAAAAAATATGGCATATGGTGTTGAGGGAAACAAACAAATGTTTGCAGACAGGAAAATGTGCTCTCCCTGCTGTCTTGCCAGACCAGGGTAACTTTCTGCAATGACGTTCTCCAGAGACTACTAGATACACAGAACTTTTCCAGGAACAAAAATGAGTTTATGCAGGAAGGACCAACTGAAACGTTGCTACAGCTGAGTTTTAGTGTGTCAGCAGTTGAGAAATTTGAGCTGAAACATTTCCAACATTGGAGATAAAATATTCCCTATGGAAAGGAAACGCCTCCTATTCGTTCAATTTAATCTCATTTCATATAGCCCGTTAACAAGCCCCTCTGAGTCCAAGGCTACAGTGGCAGATCAGTCTTAAAAGGTCTTCTGAACCCTGCCAATGCACCTAAGTCTTTTTTCAGCTTCACATAAGAGAGCACAAAGGCAACTCTATAAAAACATAAGTCCACCTGCACAAACCTGTGCCACCCTGCTGCTCATACAACAAGCCACCTTCTACTGCAAACAACAGGACAGGAGCTGAACCATCACTCATTAATGCTATAAGACCCTATAATATACCCTACGTTAATTAAATGTGCTGTCTTCTCTTTGCTTTCTGTAGCAGGGCTTTGCCTCTTTATGTATAGTGTATGCATACAAGCAGCTGTGGATCACAAGCATCAAAATTGGTGAGCCACCAATCAGCAGTTGGGAGGGGAGATCAGAGGACCAGCTGTGAGCACCCTTGGTGTACAAGCACAGAGGTGCCTGAAAGTCCCTGTAGAACAGCTGCTGCCTTCAAGCAGCACTGACTTCTTAGTAGATTTCTTCTAAGATGATAATAAGACTTAAAAAAAAAACAAAAACAAAATAACCCCAAAAAACTGTGAAGGACAAGTGGAGTCTTCTTAAGCAATGAAAAATGGTTTTTGAGAAAAGCTGTGCCTGGGGAAATGGGCAGGGACATAACTGGAAAAAAATGATGGAGAGTTTCAATAGGAAGGCTGAAATTTACAGAAGTGACTGGTCAAATAGGCCAGCACTACTTTCAGTGAAAAAAGCATGGTTACGCTACTCTCTTTTTCAGAGTCAAAACATGAAGATACCTCTGAAAACATCCCATCCCCTACCATTACCTCCACTGTGGGCACTGCAGTGAGCTAGAGCTGTGCCTTACCTAGCCTTGGCTGATCCCTCTTCATTGAAAAGAGGGATTCACACTGGTTTCACTACTGCTAAGCATTTAAATCTTTTTTGTTACGTTATTTGAATGTGCATAATTGCTATGGTAACTTCTATGAGCACAGGATCAGATTTTCATCTGAACATGTTGACAGTATATAGAGTACGTTAAGGTGGATATAAATAAAATTTACAAACAAAAGCAAAGGCACGTGGCTAAAGACAAAAATCTGATTCTTTGGGTTTAGATTTTGCTTTTTGCAGTGAGTTTTATGATTAAAATCAGGGCAGTAAAGATAAAAAGAAAATACCAGAAAAATACTGGTTCTGTGCTTTCATAGCCACCGTTCTCAGAAGAACTGCATTTCCCAGATACCAGAGAAGCCTTTGGCATTATACCAACATGAAACAAAAAGCTAATGCTAATTTTCATTCTTCAAAATGATGAGTTGTAGGAAACCTTGACAGCCCCTTTGTAAAGCAGCCTTTTTGATTGAGCACTTACCAGTCTTGTCAGACAATTTAAACGATAGTTCCAATGACAAACAAAGTTCATGTTCTCCTTGTGTGCTGCAATGATTATGAACTGGACACATAGCAGAGCACAGCACCACTTCTAACTTGCTGTGGGAATGGATGGTCCATCAGCTTCAAGGATACCATGAGAACCCATTAGATTCTTCTTCCCAAAAGATATAGGAATTAGGCATTGTTTGGGATTGAATATAACCTTCAGCACCTTCCAAACTGAAAAAACATGGGTCTGTCTTGAATACTGAAGAGAGGCCCTTGGATGTATCCGAATGGTCTACTGATGTTTCTCTATGTTTCTCTGGCAGTATTAGAAGGGGTGCAGCACTCCACAACAGCAGATATATTTCTGTCTGGCACTCTCAAATCCTGTTACTTTCTAAATTGGCTGTACAGGGTCTTGTCAGGATACATTTCCACAAAAGATGAGAGACTGAAGTGAAAGCCCATCACAGTGATGTGGATTAAGAGATGTCAAAAAAAAAAAAAAAAAAAAAAAAACCAAAAAAAAAAACAAAGCTCTCAAAATGTAATTTTTAACTCTTACTTGAGCCATGTACATGATTAGTCATTCCTGTGATGAGAATGAGAATTTGTTAATGGTAAATTCTCACCTTAAAGGATATATTCTTAGTCATTGGTAACAGACCATCTTGAGGCATCCTGTGGCAGCTTCTATTCATACCACTGAAGTCCATTTTAATCTTTGATGTTGATGTCATCAAGGCTGAAGGCTTGGATCATAGGTTCAAACTTCTTTTCAACAGTGCTTTGGTGAATATATGGTCTTTGATAGTGGTTAAAGGGCAGAAGAACAGCATTCATGCTTGACAGGGTACAGGTCTATCAGCTGTCACAACGTGTTTCAAATCTGCATCCCTATAGTGTTTTCTGGTCTCTGATTGCACAAAATCGGGATTTTTAGAACACATGCATACAAATGTGGTAATTGTTTTGTCTCACAATTCCTCTAGTCTGCCTACACTTGATGATGGCATACCTACCTTCTGGCAACCTGAGACAGGCATAGATTCTATCTGGTACTAGCATCTTCCAGCATTTTCCAAAGGAAGCTCCAAGACCTGTTTCTGTCAGTGCCTACAGAAATACTGAGAAGCCTTTCCAGGGGAACTGTAAATGCAGCAGCAGTCAGGTGTGGACATCATGGCACCAGCTCTTGTAAAAACTCTCTGCTCAGGAGACCTGGCTGTAAACACGAGGAACCCTGGTCTTCTCACCCTGGGGTCAGCAGCCTCACATTTAGCCATGGAGACAGAGCATGCATGTGCTTTGCTGTATCAGAGCACTGCAAACTCACACTCCAGGTTACCTTCCAGTAACTTGATTGCATGGCATTTTTTGTAAGGAAAACACTAAACACCAGTTGTGCCGGGAGATTCAAGGGCATTTTTCACTGGGGGACATGCTTGTATTTAAGATTTATAGCACCCTGCATAAAATCATGACTTACTGCTTATGCCATAGAAATTTCAATTCCCATGACAATCCAATCTTCTTCAAACCTTGTGAGGAGACACCTTATACCTCTTCAAGTAGACTGCAAAGGCTGAAATTCCCATTAGATTAATTAAGTTATACTTTGAAGGCACACTTCTAAGACACTTTGTGAAAGCCAAAGATGAGATATAAATTTCGTCATGACACCTGCTCACCTTCCAAAATGCCCAAGCCTTTCAGGGTAGCTCATCATTCATGTGCCATGAGTGAACACTTATTAGATGCTCTGCATCTGTTCTTCCTGCCTTTGCAGAATTTTTTCTTGAATCTCTCTAGGCACAAATTCTATTACTATTTCTTAATTGTATTTCAGAATTTATTAATTTTTTGTTTTCTTCAGTAGTTATGCAAATCTCTCTGCATTCTTGAAAGATTATTTTAGTGTCTTAGATATCAAAAAGTTTTATTTAAAAATAATTTTTAATCCGCACTTTAATAGTGAATTATTATTATCAGCAGGAAATTAAGATATCATCCAGTAAAATATGCAGGAAACTAGGACATGAGGACATGAGAAACAGCAGTGAGCAAGAATCCTTCATGTAACTGCAAGATAAATATTTGGCATATTTACTGTGTGTTATCTTGATTATTTGCCATATTGATGTCTCTGGAAGTACTGGAAAGAAGTAAAAGAAAAAATCTGTTGTGCTCTGATTTTGTCTGCCAGATCTTGCTGCCATTCAAAGTGACCTGCAACAGATGGAGGGGCAGACTCAACTTCCCACTCTTGTGACTTGCAAAATCGCAAATAAATATTACTTTTGTCCCCCTAGTGGATGTTTGCATTCGTGGAATCAGAAGGGGCAAAGCAGAGCTTAAAGAGATTAATACACTATTTCCTTTATCTGTGCCACCTGAACTAGAACAGAAGATGTAAAAGGGTCTCCAGTGCTCTCTTGACCTGGGAGGTACAATTTCCCACTGCCTAGAAGCTGGAAGAAAGAACAAAAAAATATTCCTTTGCTTTTTATATTTTGCACTGCACCTCTTTGGACATTCTTTCAAGCATCTGGCATTACATGTCTCTCTCTCTGGGAAAAGTTCCTAGCTATCCCTGCTAGGAATTTGTTCCTTCTCTCTTCTTCTGCAGGCATGGTTACAAGGAAAGACTACAGTTTGCCTGTGTTAAGCATTTGATGATCCATATGCAAGTTGTACCAGAGTTGTAGATGCTTTACTATAAATACAAATGATTCTCAGTTGTCTTGTGTACATTTAAAAGATACATAAAGCTCCTATGTAAGATTATGGTTGTCTGATTATTCCAGCTGTTTGGAGATGATCTCTGAGCCAATCAAAATATGACAGGTATGGAATTAATATATTCTAGAGACTAGAAACAGGGCTGTGCATGCTCTTAACTGCAGATGAGAGAAGGGAAGAGAGCAAACTTGACAACACTGAGAGCAGGACCACATAGTTTTAGCTGTAAGTTGTTGAGAGCTAGAGATGAATGGTGCTGAGTATTCAGGAGACTGGCCATGAGGAAGTATCAAGGGATAAAGTCTTACTAAAGCAGTTTTCTGGCTGCAAATAAGCCGTTGGATCAGTGATAGGATTTAAGAGTGGTAAATTAAGCTTCCTCACTTCCATTCTGCCTATGCAGAATTTATCCCATTCTCTATACATAGGCAAAAACATCAATAAACTATTTTAAATGATTTTATAGTTTCCCCATGTGGGGATAGGCCACACAAGTTTCACTTAGCATAATATTACTGGGGCAGTCCCACAAAACTGCAGTGGGGCCAAAATTTGTCATAGATTTTGTTTGTCCATGCAATAATCATGTTACAAGTCATATTAACTATCACAATCAAAAATTTTCAACTGCTGTTCTCTGTTGCAGTGGCTGGCTCAACTAAGAAGTCTAGAAAACAGGATAAACTTCAATGGGCTACGTGAAGGGATCCGAGTAGCTTCTCCTCTACCACAGGCAAGAGCCAGTGTTGCCTCAGGTGGTTAAATAGGGACATTTTGCCAGGATCCTTCATGAACTGCTCTGAACCCAGCAGAATATCCCCTCCTTGTGATCTATTCCTTGAATGGCTTCACTCAGTGAAGGCTTTCTGCTTGATGCACACTTCACCCCACTCCACTTTACAACACCATCTCCCTTCTCTCCTGAAAAAGAGGGAGATGGCTGTGTGCTGAGGAAATAAGGCTTATCTCACTGATAAGCCTGAAAGCATGAGAAATGCCAATCCCCTCCCTGAATCCATTTGGGAGTCTCTTGCTGGCTCTGGTTTGTCAGGGAAGAGGGATTCATCCACTATAAAAGCCTTCAGAAGATTTCTGAGACAGTACACATTAACTTAGCTGCCTTCCTCTTTGTTTTCCACCCAAGCTGCCACTCAGTTTAATACCTTCCTTCCTGATATGAACTCAAGTATATTTGCCCTGTGGAAAGGGATCCATACTCCATCTTCCCTGGGTGATGCAAGTGCCAAATATGAAGATTTTGGTGGGTAAATAATGATGATTAATAAAGAGAATTCCCAAAGTTTCACAGAGTTAGAAACAGCTCAGGCTTCACACAGTGTGGTGTCCATGACAGAGCTCCATCAGTAGCAAGCAGACCTTGGAGACCATGCAGTAGTCCTCATTGTCTTCGGTGGCCACCTTTGTATCCCCGGGGGGGAGCAGCCCACTGTTGCATCCAGGTTGTCCCTGTGCTTACGCAGGCACCACTAGTAACCAGAGAGCAGTCATGAGGAGAGGGACCAGAACTGTGTTTCTTCTTGTGCCCTGATTCCTGGCTCCAATGTGACCCTTTTTCCTTCACTCCCTAATTGGGTGGGGGAAGCCCTGCAGGGAAGCATCTTTATAAATGTACAGTCATTCCTGATCTGTAAATACAACAGACCAAGAGGAAGAGAGAGAATGAACAAAATCATGAATATCATCCTCCTCCAGCTGCCCCAAGGAGAGTGAGAAATTAATGCTCTTGTGGTTAGGTACTCCCACTGAGAGCATCCTCTTCTCAGTGCTGGGAGGGTCTCAGAAGCTAATGAAGCCTCTCAATTCTTGATGCTGCAACTGGGACTGTGTACTGCCATGGCATTGTGCCTGGGAAAAAATGTAATTGATGAAGCTTGGCCTCAAATGCTGACAAAAAGAAAGGAACTGCATATGTGTATGTCTCAAAGCAGACATTAAAACTGAGATATGTTTGACAGTACACCAGGCCCCCTGATTAAATACAAAGCTGCAGTATACAACGCAGACTTGGGAAAGGGGAAAAGCTGCTGACTCTGAATTAGCTGTTTAAGAGGCAGGTCCTTTCTGAAAAGTTCTTTATTATGCAGCCTGTTACTGTGTTTGGGAGAAAGGGCAGTGATGGGGATCAAGAAATTCTCATCTCGCTGTGAAGCAAACAAAAGACAAGTATGAAAACCCAACAGGTTTTGCAAAACTTGATTGTTGAAAATAGTATGGGAAGTGTCATGCTTTCAGCTAAATTTACCAAAACCAGACTGACAGATGGCCTTTTCTCCCCACCCCTAAAAGAAAGGAAGAGATAAGGAGATTTAGAAGTGATGAACTAAACTACTTTAATGAAGAAATTTAATATTAAAATAAAAAAGAAGAAAATAATGGATACAATATATACAAAACCATATCAAGCTCCCAGAATGACAGTCCTGTCACCAGCAGGCACTGGGGAAGTCCCAGACTGGACTCAGTAATGGATGGGAACTGGATTCAAGCTCTGGAGTCAGGATCAGGATTGAAGGCAGGTGAACAGAGTCCTCTTTGGACATTGGCTATTGAAGAAAAGAGTTGATCCCTCAGCTTTTGATCTCTCAGCTTTTTATACTGAGCAGGAGGCAGATGGGGTGGAATACCCCAGTTGGTCAGGTTTGGGGTCACCTGTCCTGTCCGCTCCTCCCCACAGGTGTGACTTCTCTGTGCTTTTTCTGGTTTTGACCCTCTAATGGGGCAAATAATTAAATTGGTTTACCTTGTTTTTTATAGCAAGAAGCTTAAGTAGTAGCCTCTCTACATGCCATTCCTTGGCATGATGCACAAACATTGGTCCTGTCATTTTGAGAATGAGCAGTTTTCTCCAAAAAATGCCCTTAATTTCAGAGAGTTCGAAGAGTCCTAGCTAAGAAGTAAAATTACAGAACAGAAACTTGATTGTGTTGTACTTTGAACCAGGACAGTAAGGCATGACTTAAAGACTTCAGATTCTGGGACATTACATGTATAAGATGAAAATGAAAAATATATTTCTGGATCAGATGGTGAGAAGCTTAAGTACAATATGACACAAAGGACCTGTAGCACTCATTGAATGGTAAACAAGATCTTGCCCCGATACAGAGCAGAGCAGATTATCACGCAAAAGTAGCACCAATGCAATAGTCAAACAAGTAAAAGGTAGAATCTTTAGAAACATTCAGTGATATGCTTTGTAGATATTCTTCCATCTGAGTCCCCAGAGAACCACTAAAGGCAAAACACAGTTCACAGGGAAAGGCAGAGAGACCATCTACTGCTCATCTATTAACAAATTTCTTTTT
The DNA here is from genome assembly GCA_028566535.1 of Scolopax minor. Classification (NCBI taxonomy): domain Eukaryota; kingdom Metazoa; phylum Chordata; class Aves; order Charadriiformes; family Scolopacidae; genus Scolopax; species Scolopax minor. The sequence continues at coordinate 133,204,206 of JAOXNG010000001.1, read as the reverse complement.
TGTCATTGCATGCCCTTAAATCATTAAGTTAACAGACTTTGTGCTTTGTAGCTCTTTGAAAGGATCCATGCTGAAACTCATGTTATCCCACATGTTCATAAGTCATCTGGAAAAATGAAGTAATGAAATTTCCTGATAATGCTCTATTATTTAAGGCAATAAAATGGAATTCAACTGTGAAGAGTTGCAGATGGCTCACAATACTGATTGATTGGGCAAAAAGATGAGATGCTGATAAATACAAAGCATTGCACATGGATAAAAACATTCTTAACCATCCATAACAGCAAAGGGCTCTAAATTAGCTACCAGCATGCAGGAAAAAGACTTCAAGTTACTGTTGACAATTCCATTAAAATCTCGATGCCATGATCAGAATCCATCAAAAAGGTGAATAAACCAATAAGAATTCTTAAGAAAGGAACAGAGAGCAAAGAGAATAATAATCTTCTGCCACTGTATGCATGTAAAGCATGTTCATATCATGAATGTTATGTGCTGTTCTGATTCTTTCTTCCTTCAGGAGGGCAGTAGAAAATACAGAGAGAAAGGCAAGAGCAGTCAAAGGTATGGAATAACTTTTCTATGAGAAAAGGTCAAAGAGCCCAAAATGTTTTCTTTTTTTTTAAGAGAGGAGCCCGTGTATGTGTGTGTGAACACAGGCATGAAAGGCTCTCATTCACTATTTCTCACAACAAATTATGTAATTTTGTTGTGATTAAATGTTTGGGTAGCATGTGTAAAACTTTAAAGGAGGGGCTGGTGGGAGCTTTAAAGTGAATATTTTATCCATATATTAATCATTACATTAACTGTGGCTGCCTGAAGGTTATATTGATTTAGAAACTGATTAGATTAGTTATTGTAGAGAAAGCCCATCCAAGACTACTAAGTAGTCTTGGTATTATCACTGTCTCGGGAAGTATCTCGTCACACATGCACTATTTTTATACCACTTTACTAAACCTCTTTTACCAGCCCAAATAAATGACAGGACACAGGAGTAGCTGAGACACTTGCTGAAGACACTGTCCCAGCATATCATGTGGCTTTACTCCATTGTTCCCAGAGTGGCTCTCTCTTGTGGCATCCTGCAGGCCTAGATTAGATTTCCCAAAACATCCCAGGGAGCAGAAATACAAAGCTCAGGCCAACTTGACAAAAGCAAGTGCCAGCTTCTCAAGGTCTGTATGCCTCTCTGTGGGACAAGGGCAAAACTAGAGCAGGGTACCTTCCCTGGGCAACACAAGAAGAAAAGACCCAAGTATCATGCAAAGTATTCTTGGGGAGATAGCAGAACTATCTCATCCAGATTAAAAATATTCTCATTTACAAGGGTGGTGGTCAAGGAACACACCCATACACATGCTCCTCGAAAAACAGCATCTCCATGTCACATCCTTATTTGAAAGCTGCTTGGCACATTAATGGAATAGATTCCCCCTTTTTCCTAGATCACGCTCTTTGCCTTTCAGAAAGCAAACACCTCATGTGGAGCCAGCCTTTTCTCACCTGAACACTGAAGCGAAGAGCAGAAAGGGGACACTCACTGCGTACATTTCCCTGAGACAGAATTTAGTCCTACAAGAAGCTGAAAGGCTCTCTGTTCTCCTGTGAGAGACGCCAAATCAACTTAAAGAGCTGCCTTGTGAACTACTGACTCAATATAACATAGGACTACTCAATCAGAGAAAAAAATACCTAAGAAATCGGTACACTCAGGTATAACTCAAAGGCCTATTGTTGACATCCACAATGCATAATAAATGTTTCAATACAAAGTCTTAGTCTTCTTGGTTCAAGTTTTCCACGAAAGTTAACCCTGGAGATGATCTAAGACACCTTCACAAAGTTTGGATGTATGTGTTGCTCTATACACAAGTGAGACTCTTACTGATTTCAGACCAGATGAATGAAATCCACAGATTCTTCTGAGGGCAAAAGACAACACTAAGGATCATGCCCCAGAACTATCAGTGAAGGCATTTATTTCAAAGAGTCTGACCAGTGTGCACAGGCAAAATCTCTCTTTAATATGGTGATGCTAGACATTTCAGACAAGGTTGAAGGTCAAAAAATCATAGGTTTTGTCTATTTTTATAATTTAAACAACATCAGAGAGTATTTATAGGCAACAGGTACTAGATCAGTGATGTGAACAGCCACAAAGGCAACCTGGTTAGAAGGGGAAAATTACTGAACAGAAGAAAATGCCCTCTGAAATATACTGGCATAGAAAATGTCTGCCAGCTTGGGAGCTGTGAGTCTGTGAACCAGAAGCATACTTGAAAAATGCAGCTGAACTCTTTGAAGTACAACCAGGGTACCTAGAAATGAAACACATCCTGAGATACCACCAATAAGTGCAAAACCAAGAAACTGCACTAGCACTTCATCATCTGCAAAGGTGCAAAAGGGCTAGAAAAATAAAAATTGCTCTGAAAAAAACAGATAACATCATCACCACCTATTGTCTGTTACATGTGAAAAATCAAAATTCACAATACAACATCTATTGGCTGCTTGAAGTGATGATGTCTACGCCCTCTTAAATCTCCACAATGCAAAAAGGACTTCATTTTTATCCAAAATGGAGCTTCTCTCTCTGAGAGCAAACATGATGCTCTTTCTTAAACAAGTTGAATTCTCCACACAAACTTTTTACACGACCTTGGACTCTCACCAGGGGCCTGGTTGGCTGACTCCAGGCTCTGCGATGTGGATCGTCTTTGAAGTGAGACTCTTTCTGTTATCTTAATGGTCATTTTTTCTGGACAACTTTTGGGGTTAGTTTGGTTTTTCCTCCCACCTCTGGGATGGTTTGGCCCCTTCTGAAATCTATCTAGGTCACGTGACTATACCCACCTACTTAGTCGCTGTTATTGGTTGTTGGCTATTGATTTCTATAACATCGATTGTTGTTATCCTATTGATTGATACTATATTACTGATCGCTGATCGTAATTTGTAATAGCTTGATGTGTATATATATTCACTTTATTAATAATACATATACTTGCTAGTCATGATTTTGGGTGGTGTTTGTGGTGATCTATAATAAATTAGAGTCTCTGTGTCCTTGTGTATTAAAGAATTCTGTAAAACCACTTTCATGATCTCTATATACCTGCTGGCTGGGTATCCCTTTAGGTTGTGGCCTGGGTCAGCAAGCACTCTCCCAGAGAGCTGCAGGGCACACCTGATGAGTTAGTTCAGGCAAGGAGCTAATTTTAGAGTGTAAAAGAGTTCAACAGCATGGATCCAATCACGTTGATCTTCTTTTGACACTTCCCAATTGGCCTTCATTTTCACTGAACCACAGTGCCCAAAATTGGACAAGATATTCCTGCTCAGGCTTTATTGATTCATTAGGTGCTTTGCCAACTCCATGTGTGTTTATATATCATGATACGATGTTTGCCTTTTTCATATCTATACAACATTGTTGTGTTCTGCTCATGATCCATTACAGTCCCGCAGATCCTTCTCTGAAAATAGTAACCAGACTACTTGTTAAATATACTGTGCCCATGCAGTTGCGCACTCATCTCTCAGAGCATCCTCTTGCAGTTCCCCTTGGCTTTCATGCCCTTCCTCTTCTTTGTCAAGAGAACTTTGAACTCTAAACCTGTTTTCCAACTCAGCTTTATGTCATCTGTAAGTGTATGAGCCAGATCACTGATGCAATCACTGAGCAGAATCAGAGCAGAAAGACCTTTGGAAGAGCCCTTGCTGCCTCTTTATATTTTGCCATGGAACTAATTCTGAGTATAGATACGGGACATCTTTTGTGTATACCATCAA
>JAOXNG010000001.1:133144876-133165457 GCA_028566535.1 Scolopax minor | reverse complement strand
ATTTTTCTCTCAGCAATATACGCTCAAGTTTTTTCATCTCCCTCGATATCAAAGGCTGATACTTTATTTCTTTCCTTTTGCTTTCATTCAGTGTTTGGTATAGCAAATTTATTTGGACAGAACTAGGTAAGCTTTGGTGTTCCTCAATGTAATTTTCAAGTGCATAGTATTGCTAGTACGTTTTCTTTTCATCAGAAAGATAGATTGCCCTTTCTTTTGAAATGAAAGCCTAAATATTGACCAAATACTAATGTGGTGTTTCTGTTACTTGGTTCCAGCTGCAGACGTGAATTTGCTGGCATGGAGTCCAAGTCTAGCCTGAGACACTGCTGCCTGCAGAGGCATGTTTGGCGCAGAGTTGTATAATGCATTTCATATTTGCAAAGGGATCAATCTGCCCATGAAGGCCACTCTGAGAGGATTTCCAGCCTTGATAGTGAGGAACTGGTGAGGAGGGATAGAGGGATTCAATTTAAACATGTGAGAATGAACAGAGGAAGGACAAGGACAAAGTAGGAAAGGGACTCTACAGAGGAAGAGCAATTTGAAAAAAAGAGGAATAAACTAAGAGGAAAAGCAGGACAGAATGGAGCATGAGATGAGGAGTCAGCTGTGGAAAACAAATATTTCAGAGTTTAAAATGCAGTACGTAAAATGAAGTGTGATGGGGACGGGACAAGGCATATGCAAAGCATTGAGTGACAAGGAAGGAAAGAGAGTCATTGTTCTTGTGTTTACTTCTGCCAATGAAATCCTAAAAAGCTTATTTTGACTCTCAGAATTGAAAAAGGTATCCAGTGGTGTTTACCGCTAGGCAGTAGTGCAATCAAAACAGTGGTCAAAACTCAAGAATGATGTATGTTAATGAGAAATAAGATATGATCACAGATTGTCATTTTAAGGGGCTACTATCTGTTGCAATCCCCAGCATGAAAAATAGTAAAGCATATCATTGTCTCAGCTCAGCTGTAGAAAAGAAGTGACAAAGGTTCCCTAAAGGGGAATCCAGACTGTGCTGGTTTTGTCACCCAATTCACCCCTTGCCTTTCTTCTTATTAAATGGCATGTTCAAGGTTACAATTTGCATTACTTAATGTCCTTACAACCCTGTACATCTAGTCAGTGAGTAAAAGAAAGCAGATCTCATGGCCAACTGCCATTCTATGTTGGCATAGAATGTGTACTCATCTAGGTGTACTCTTCCTGCATATACCGGCTTAGTCCAGCCTTCTTTCTCTGCTCCTTGACTGCATGCAGATTGGGAGAACACCTTAACAATGCAGCTCCTGCTTCTTTTCAGGGTAACTTGCACACTGGATATAAGATAGGTATCCATATGCAGGCAGCATTTCCCAAAGATTCATTTTAAAGCACAAATCATTTCTAGTTTACCTTCTCATGGTTTTTCCTCTATTTGCATGTTTATAACCGTTTCTTCATCAGCCTGAGAGCAAGTTGTTAAGAAGTTATAAATTTTGACCTTTAGAAATTGTCTTCATTCAGTACAAAGTGTGTTGCACAGATAATTGTCCTGGCTTGTTGCTTTCATGACAGCATTTGTGCCTTGCACCCTTTCTGCAGTACATCAACGTAACTTCATTGTTCATGACAAGGTACATTATGACCTAGGCTTGCTCTGTGTAGTATTTCTTGAACAGTTTGTTTCCAATCCTTTTGCCCCACAAATTATGTCCATCTTGGTCCCTTACTGAAAATTTTTTTTTCATGTCAGTAATTTTTCTATAGACTCTCCACCTTAAAATTTGTTTTCTCAATGCCTTCAAAATTATTTCCTTCTCTTCCTTCATGTTCCTCTTTATGATACTCCCCCCACTTTTTTGTGTGTGTTTTCTCAAAGCTTTTACCACATAAATTACTACTGTGCTATAGTCACCATTTCACTCATTTCTTCTCCGACGCACAGTATCTGGGTGAGGTTCTTACACCCCACCATTTCACTGTATCCATCCAACAGCCTTGAAGTTGTCTCTCACCTAATCAGCTCTCAAATCAAGCTTTGGTAGCCTCTGGAGAAAGGGGTCTATGTTTTTCATATCATTTTAACAGTGATGGATGATGCGAAATGTGTAAACTTTGCTATTAGTTGGAAAGAATGAATGTATTAACTGTCAGGCTCTAAAGCAAATTTTCTAAAACCACTCTTCTTCACCACATGTAAAGCAATAACTGGTAATAATTAATATGTATAAAGATGCATGAAACAATACACATTGGTATGAGAAATGTTTTCTTTCTTGGTACTTCCCATCAAGATAGAAATTACTCCATCAGCATGCAAACAATCTGATGTCTACAGGTACTGAGGACAGCACTAGCATTTTTCTGCCTACAACAAGTCTGACTCTGATTTTCCCCTCGGTGAACAAGACTATGTATTTTTCTGTTACTTCTATATAGAGTGTTACTTCTAAATAAGAGCATTACTTCTTATTGAAAATACCATAGTAATCCTAATTACAACCCTTAGAAAACAATAATTAACGTCTTCATGTGTAAGTCAACAGTATTTGTCACTCTTTGGACAATAAATTCTTGAGCTCAGGTAGTGTAAAACAAAATCATTTCCACTTTAGAGACAGAAGGGTAAGCTTAGGTTAACTGAGCTGTGGGACTTGTGGTGTTTTGTCTCTTGGCTCATTATCAAGTAATGTTGAATTCGGTTCCATTTGACTGAAGAAAAAACTGATACTCTCTCTCCAGCAACCTTTTTCTTATCCAACCTGTTCATTTAATCCCTGGATTTCTGTGTGATGCTTAGGGATTTTAAGCTTTCCTAATTGAAATTTAAATATGAATGCATATTCTTTTTTATCTTTCCTTTGTCTTCATTAGGAAGACATCTGAACACTAAACCAAATGGCCTTTTCTACTTAACAAAGCTGAAATGCCAGCATTGTGTGCTTTGTGAATATATAGCAAGACTGTGAGGCCAGGAGTTTCAAAAGCCATCAGAAAAGGATAGTGTGGATCTTGGAGAGACCAGAAGAAATAGAAATGCCAAGTCTGCGCTACACCTGGAAGAGTGTGTGTGAAAACTCATGAGACAGCTAAATACTGTGCTGTGAAATACATCTATACGGTAACCATTGCAGGCATGATTTACAACGTACAGGAAGCACCTCAAAAATGTAATTTGCAGCAAGCCTGGAGGAGATCACTATCATTTAGAAAATAATATAAACATACCTAAAGAAAATCTTGTCTGGATGGAAAGGAAATCAAATCTCATGGAGCAGGAGAAGGGAAACTTACCCCCCACACCACTTGGTCAGAGAGCTCTGCATCACTCCTATTGCGCCCCTATTTACTGGGAGAACACAGGAGAGCCAGCAGCACAGAAAAGGGCTGGGGGGGCAAAAAAAGGGTGTCACAGAGAAAGGGGCTCTGCTTCACTTTGCACAGAAGACGAAGAGTGAAGGGGGAACATGAAAGAGAAGTAAATCTACAAATCAGCTGTGGTATTAGGGTGATTAAAGAGAATACTTTAAGTATTGTATTGAATTTTCAAAGTCTAGTGTTAGCAGACTTCTCAGGAAAAGCATGTATTTTTCATCTGAAATGACAGAAGTAAATAGAACTGTATTTATGAGAAATCATGCAAAATAAGTTTGTCTATCTCAGAGTCTTCTGCAAAGCTGCACGTGTCCATTTGGAGGCAGGTATCATTAGGTGCAGGATGAAAGGGGAGGAGTTCCCTTGCTGTGTATTATTTTATGCCCTTCTGGAAAGGAGCTGACAGGCAAGTGACAGCAGTCTCAAGATAACCTGTATCCTCACAAAGAAAATATAACAAGCCTTTGGTTTGTTAGGATGCAGAACAGAACTGCTTGACCCTTATTGCTCAGGAGATCTGATAACAGCTGAATAAAACATGGGGTAATCTGTTTGAATAAAACCTTTTAGACTGATCTGCATGTGATCCATGAAGATCTACCAATGAGGTCAGCTACAGAGTTTTTTTCTAGTTAGCACACAGCGGGTTCCCACTTTGATACTAAACTAGTCCTAAACATATCAGTATGTTAATAGACCTAAATTTACAGATCTTTCCATTTGGCACAACAGCCCCTCTTATCCACCACCTTTGTATTTGGTCAGTGATTTCTGTTAACCATTTAAGGTTGTTGACTAGCACTTTGTGCCTTCTGTGGGGAAGTCAGTGCTAAAACCAAAGCAATCACTAAGACACAAACTAAAAATAAAATGACTGCAATAATAATAGCTTATAATTGGCTCACAGACATCATCAGAGAGTCTGTATATTATGTTCCTCAATATTGCTATACTTAAATCGACATTTTTAATATTTATTATAACTATGCTGGGCCCCAATGTTCTTCAGTTTAATAAACAGTGCAAAGCAGAGACTGCTGAACAAGTCCAAGGGGATACAGAAGTGAAGACTAAGTACCCAGTGTTTCAGGACAAAGAGCACAAGACAGAATACTGGGCAGAAAATCCAACTTAGCTTATTCTCTTCCCTTTCCCAGGTCCCTGACAGAAGAAGACTCCTGCTACTAAACTAATCTTTAAAAGCTACCTAATGTGCCTGGTCATATTCTTATTATTTGTTTTGTATAACTCTTATGTTTTAACCATCCTGGTATCTCTAGAAAAAAATTATTAAGGATATATATCTATCTATCTGCAGAATGAAAGCTATTTAAAAATAAGAAACAACACATGAATCAGTAATCACTAGTCCTTTTACTGGGACATATGCTGGGACCAGTTTTAATAAGCATCTTTGTCAATGACCTGAGGAAGGGAGCCCACACTAAAATCCTGAAGTTTGCAGATGGTACTAAGCTCTTTCCAGCCGTCCAGTGCTGTACCAAAGGCAAGCAACTCTAGAAAGGACTCATGTGGGCAAAAAGGTGACATACATTCAAGATATCAAGTGAAAGGTATTTCAGGAAATATGAAGTAATACCAAAAAAATCTAAAACGTACATCCAGGATGCAGGACTTCAATCTAGCAGAGAAGATACCTTGGAGTCCTCATTCACAGGTCACAAAATAATTGAATGAACAGTGGCAGCCAAGGTGGCCAATAAAGATATTGAACATCATCAGGAGGAGAACTAAGAATAAAACAAAGGACACAGTTTTGCTGCTATATAAAACGAAGTCCTGTACTGTGTTCCGTGGATAATTCTGGTCTTCACATCTCAAGAGGAATGGAAAGGAGTCAGAGAAAGTTCAGAGAAGGACAATACAAAATCAAGACTGTGAAGCAGCTGCTTTGCTCAGAGAGATTTAGAAGGCTGTGGCTCTTTGAGGAGGAGACTGACAAGAAGATATGAGGACTAAGACTTAAAAGATCTTGAAGTTGGAAGGTAAATGGAAGGCAAAACTCACAGGACTTCTCACCTAATCTCACCTTTAACAACCTTAATAAAACAGTTTTGGATTACCCTGAGGCAGTGTCAGTATAATGTAGCACTGAAAATGCTGCAGCTTGCATACCCTCCCTAAATAACACTAACTTTTTTTCTAACACTGCAAGCAGCATATCAGGCCAGATGAGGTTTGGTCTGACCTGCCAGGGCAGTGCTTATATTCAAGATCTCTGCCCCTAGGGCTGCATAACGCAGCCTCATGCAGTTTCCCCAAGAAAATACAAAAATGTTGAGGAAAAGGAAAAAAACTTTGCTCTCCTATAAATCTTCACCCAATTGCCATATGTTCATGTAATTCTTAATCTGCATAATATGCTGATTAACTGATTGTAATTTTCCTTCTCTTCTCTTCTCTTCTCTTCTCTTCTCTTCTCTTCTCTTCTCTTCTCTTCTCTTCTCTTTTCTTTTCTTTTCTTTTCTTTTCTTTTCTTTTCTTTTCTCTTCTCTTCTTTTCTTTTCTTTTCTTTGCCTCTCCTCTCCTCTCCTCTCCTCTCCTCTCCTCTCCTCTCCTCTTCTCTCCTCTTCTCTTTTTTTTGGGTAGAGTTTACTATAATGCTCAATACAACAGACCATATCTGCTATAAAGATGTGGATTTTCTCATCCCTTAAATGCAGAGTGAAGGTTTTGCATTTGGTGCTTGCTTTTCTCTTTTTAGTGTGGTCCCACATACAGACCTTAGCCACAAACATCCATATGAGATTAATAGCCACATGGATAAAATCTTTCCCCTAGTGAACAAATGATGCTGTTAGAATCATAGAGAGAAGCCTACTGTTATCTTTATTTTCACATTTGAAGAACCATTAACTTCTGATGCGACTACCAGAGCTTGTATTTAATGAGGAAGTGTTTACACTGACAACTGCATTCAGGCTATTGAGCTGAAATATTTTCACTGACTGAGTTAAATGAACAACCAATCCTTCTTACTCATTAAACAGTAATGGTACTGACCTGAGGTAACACACTGTTGCAAACTGATCTTCTGTTCATTAATATGTGGTCCCTGTGTCACAGCTTCCCCTATGTAAAATGGGGACAATAACAGTAAGAACTTGGCTATAAAAGTAATATTTTCTTCCATGATGGTGAAGTTGAGATAAGAAATGATTGAGCACTTAAAGCACTCAGATGTTCTGTTCCAGTTGTTCAGTAGCTTCCCTGTGTATGAACATACATGGAAATAGATATATAGATAATAGTTTGGCTCATCAACTTCAAGAACTTCTGCAAGAACCCTAAGCTAATTTCATCAGAAAACTATTAATGGGAATAGATATAGTACCCAAAAGTTTGGCTGTATATAGAGTGTATTAGACGATGTTCTTATTTTCTTGATAAATGGAACCCATAAGAAATAAAGGAAATCTTCCTAATTCCTGTTCACTTTACCAATGAAGAACTTAATCGCCCTCTCTCTCTTGAACTGATGCATATACAAAGAAACCCATTAACAGAGTTTGCTAGGATAAATCTGGTGCGAAAGAGGAATTAACCTCCATCACCTAAGTCTAAAAAAGATGCAGGTCTCAGTGAGCTATCTTATGATTTATCCTTTTTAGAGAATGCATTCAGTCTTTCTATGGATACAATTTTTTACTACTGCTATTGTTATTATTAAGACTTATTATTATGATAAAAACCAAAGAGGGAACACAATGGAGAAAAGAACTGATGGCGAGTTTTTTTGGAGAGCTGAAAGGCATGGCTGTGAGGTGACACTGTCAGCCTGTCTAGTAGCACAGAACAATTAAGAGATAGATATTTGGCTAAAACAAGGAGCTCTTGACTCCAGGAGAAACAGAACAAATGTCAGAGGAAGACAATACTTGGAACAGTGGCCTCCAAACATGCTAAAGTTAACACAAAAAAGGTTAAGCATATCTTAATCTTATTATTAATTTAAAGAGAAAAAGATTTGTGATCTAATCAAATGGGAGCTTGTGGCTCTTCTCTATCCAACTCTGCCTTGTATTTTTAAAATATATAAATTTTCCTTTCCAACTAAATTGCATACATTTGCGTCAACAAAGGGCACGGACTCCACAGGGAGGGGGCGAAGTGAAGACCTTTATTGTTTCAGTTTTACAGCAGATATAGTTTCTATCCTTTGATCACGTGCCATGCACTCTACACAGATAGGTTGTGAGTGAATGTCCACACGCCGTTGTGAGCAATACAATTGTCTACATTTAAATGTTTACAGGCCTAGGCTAAACAGTCATTACTATCTGCTTCATTACACTGCTATCTGTTTTCCACCACACAAATACCATCTAAAGACATTGTTTTACTGTTCTCAAGGCTTCCTTCCCATCAATACAAGAACACCTGCCAAGCTCTTGCCCAGCAGCGCGTCTCCAGTGTCATCATTCCCACATACATTAATCTTTCAGTATAGTGAAAGCAAACATCACACATTTATAGACCGTGTTATAAATAAGGGTATAGTTTTTTGAGTCTGAGCTGTCAGAGTAGTTTACCTAATCTTTTATTTTTACCATGTAGAAGACAACATCAGAACATTAATTTGAGTTGCTCTCTGTTTGCTGCAATAGACATGAGCCTGTGCCTAGACCATCCCAGACAGAGGCCCACATGACCTGTCCCTAAAAACCTCAGCCAGGTTTCTAAAAACCTTTTTCTACTGCAGTGCTTTGCCAGCCTTACCAGAGAGCCATGAGGAGATGGAAATGCCCTAGATACTGATCCAAAGAGCAAACTACATCAAAGAAAAGATGTGAGTCTCTCATCTCCAAGGTGCCTGTGAATCCTTGTTTCAGGAAGTTGTAACTTCCTGCCTGGAAAACTGTATGCAATGGAAAATGTGGCTGATGCAGTATTTCTCCCTTTCATGCTATAGATATGGAGAGAAGATACTTTGTGGCTGCCATACACAGGAGATGCAAAGCCTTTAAAATCTGACCAATAAATGCAGTGTCAGTGTACACATGCAGGTGTAGGCTACCTAGCATATGATGGACAAGAAGAATAACAGTCAGGACTTGGGTGAAAACAGCTAAGACCTAGACTTCTGAATGTAATCCAAAATTAAGGTGGACTGAAACTCCTCTGGCACCATCCTTCTCAAGTAAGCCAAAGTTGCTTTTTTCATCACTTGGTTTCTCTGTGCTTGCAACAGAAAGACATGACTACAGTTTAGATACTCCAGTGGTTTGGTTTATGTTCACAAGGCAAGAGTAGCTCTGGTTTTCACTAAAGCTCCTTTGCATCCATGAGTGTAGCACCAGAGCATATAGAGATGGACCTAAAATCTCTCACAGTTTCTTTCAGACAAAAAGTCAATAACAATTTTCCCTCCCTTACAATGACTTCCTTACTAAACAAACAAAAAACAAATAAAGAAAGAAAGGAAGGAAGCAGGGTAACTAATATCCATTGTTTATCCTCATGAAGTCAAGGAGTTTCCAAGGCAAGCTAGGTGAATTAACCCCTGGAGAACGTCAGGCATTGCTTTGTCTGCTATCTCCTTGACTTACTGTCTCCTGACTCATAAAACAAGTGTTTTGTCTCCTTTAAGGATCCAACAGCCAGGTAAGTAACATGGGTCATTGCCTCACTGCAAATCAGAAGAAAACAAGAGAGCACATTGTGGAAATGTTCCGTGTAGACTAAGAATGTTGTGGTGGCCAGGATGATGGGTAGTCAGAGGAGACTGGCACACTGCTAACACTGGTGACAGCAGTGATCCAGCTTCTCCTCCTCTGGGTAAAACTCAGACAGAGAACTGACTTTTTATGGGGGAACTTAGAAATAGTTGCAATTTGGGCAAACCAGCTTGATCAAACTTCTACTGCTGCTGCACAATGCCAAAGGAAAATGCTTCCAATCAGCACCAACATAAGCTTTTCTCTTCATCAGGGTGCTCGTTTGTCTATGCCTGGTTCTTAGCACATGAGCTTTAGTGGGACAGCAAGCCCACTAAAGGGCAAGACAAGAGGGCATCTTGTTCCTTCTTTCAGTGCTAACTAACAATATATGTACCTGAAATTGAGATAAAACTGACCTGCTGGGGACTTGAGCTCAGATCCTGTCGCATGCTGCACAGTAGCAGGTTTGAAAGCACTGTTTGTGATGAAAATGCATTAGTCTCACAGGAAATCAGAATTTCAGGATGCAGACAAAATTCTTGTAATAATCAAAATCATGCAAACAGCTGAGTTTCAAAGAGGAATGTTGAGACTGATGTTAATACACTGTGATAAAACAGGCAGTTTAAAAAAGACATAGTTCTGGCAGGGAAATTTTCTGTATATCTCAGCTTAGACCTTCAGATATTAAGGACTGTCCAGCATGTACACCTCTAATTTTAGTTTCTCCTTATTTAACCCACATCAATTCTTTTCAACCACTGACTCAGAAAAATGCTTCTTTGGACTAGATGCGAGTGAGTGACTCACAGTAAACTATGCGTTCAGAATGAGTAGGTAATTTTTTGGTTTGTATCCACAAATAATTTTATTTTTACTCACTTGGTTGCTATGCCAAACAATTTAGTGAATGTTTTCTGAAACAAAATGTCATCCTATGTCATGACTGCAAACTGTTCAATAGATGTATTCTTACCTGTGTTCATTATTCTTGCAAATCTACATTCAAACGCATTGAGGCTGAGCTCAAAGATTGATGTAAGTAACATCGAGTAAGCACTCGATGTCATGAATTTCCTGTGCTTCCAATTAAACATTTAAAGGAATATAACAGAAATGGGAGCCAGAAAAAAGAAAAAAGAAAAAAGCTAGAGATATCATGAGCCCTGTGAAAGCCACTGACAGGCAGGGGCAGGCTGTGGCAGGCACAAAGGAGAGATTCACATTTGTGAATCTCAGGCTTCTGGAGATCTACTTACTCTCAGATATTAAAAACACCCTGCTAAATTCTGAATTTTATTGGCAAAATCCTGCCCCAGCTAAAATCTGTGGCAAAGGGGCCATAGCATTTAAAAGAGCCAACACTGCCCCTTGTGTGGAAACAGGGGGCCTCTTTTCACAGGAACCAGCTCCCCTGTCCAAGTTTCCTCAAGTAGGATTGAATGACAGAGATCAGATGAGGATTTTTTTCCTTCAGTGTATCTATCACTTTCAACCTGAGACAGAAGCTTCACCAGTTGCAACAAGTGCTTAGAAGAGTAATTCATAAGTTTTTCTCTTTTTAATTTTCATAAGTACTTTCAATGATTTTTTTCCCCCTCTAGATCTGTTCATTAAGCCCCATACTAGTCTGTGGAAGAAATGATGTTTCTCCATTCCTACACATCTTCATATGACATCAGTCTCATGGTTTTTTTTCTCCCAGAGAACTTTTTCCCATGCTTCATCACAGCATCATGGTCACTACGGACAACATGTCTAGGCTAAGCCAGTTTTCCAAATTTCCTAGGTTTCCATAGGAAAACATGAAGTTCCTGAGGGCAATTCAGCTATCGCTTTTAGCTGAATAAGAGGAATCCCACCAAAAGATACCTTCTAATGGCTCACAGCACAGCCAAGTTAGCCAGGTAAAGATAGGATGAACTGAGCACAGTAGCAGCAAAACTAGCAGCACATAATCCATAGTCATTTATGGTTACAGCCATTGTAAAATATTTGGCTGGGAATGAATTATTTGTGCAAACAAAGCGAGCTTCGAAAAACACAGCAACCCATGAGTTTGGTGTATAAGGATGCTGGCACCATGTTTTGCTTTTCTTGGTGCTACCTTTGCAGTGATTTTTGTCTCTTCAGAATTTTAGTGCCATTTTCCAAGAAGGTACCTTGCCTGGAAAGCCTGAAGTCTAAGCAATGTTAGGATACAGGGCAGGGGGGAAGAAAATGCACTGTATAATTCATATTAAAAGTTGAGTTCCAAGAATGGAATGGTAGTACAAGGTTCCAATACAGATTTTCAGTGAAAATTAAATTTTGTTAAAATCTGACAGCAAATTTTAGGTTTACTGATGAAAAGGGGTGAAAAGGGCAAAAGTCAATGCAATACCACAAGCTCTATTCCCTTAGGAAATTAAGCAAGCAATATACTTCAAATTCTCCACTAAGCAATTTGTATGGAAAAAAAAATGAAAATTCGTCTTAAGCATTCTTTCTAAAACATGCCAAATAAGATTGTACTGATGTATAAAAAGTGAACAATGTTCACAAAGACAGAAATTTGAATGTAATACTACTGCAGGCAAAAGAATGGCAAAATGGAAGTTATTTCAAAACTACAGCATGAATTTTCAGCTTTGTATGATAAAATTACCTGTCTGCAATTAAGTGCACTTGCATATTGCATCAAAATAGCATTTTCTCTAAGACCAGATGGTTAAGTGGCATGCTTCACAAGTGCTATGTTTTAGTGACCTGGAAAGGCTGTTACTTTCGATCTTCATTTTCATTTGTTTTAAAAATAAAGATGAAAGAACAGGACGCTTGCGGCAGATTCAGGTTAATAGCTATAAATTGTGCCCTGGAGTATTGATTCTTTCAAGCCGGTTATTGATTCCTATAAAACAGCCTACACCTAATTATTTTTTATCTTACTGTAGAAAGTGTGTATGAAATAACTACATGCATATAAGGTCAAATCTTGAAATTTGTGTTCAGCCTTCAGTTCTATATTTAATGAAGTAACACTTGCACTGACGTATAGCCAGGGAGCAATGGAAAACTCTCTTTTGTCCCTTGAAGCTTTTACGCACGCACACACACACCCACACACACACACCAGTTTATCCAGTAGTCTGGTGAACAAGGCCCTCTGCATATTGTGGAAGGTCCAGCAGAGCAGAGGCTTGAATTTCACGTAAACCACCCAACCCCCAGATAAGTGTGGTTATCCCTGGGTTACAGGCCGGTTCATGATGTGTTTATGTTAATCGTGCTGATTTTAACCTGGAATGTCATCTTGGACATGAGAAACTTTCCCAAGGAAAGTTTTCACGACTGGTACATTCCTTTTGAAAGTTTAATGTCTGAGAAATTCATGTTTTGTAACACAGGATAAAAATATAACCTGATTCCCGAGCTACTCTGTGATTTGTGTTACAGATATTGAGAACTGCTAACATTGGGCTGTAGCTACACAAAAAGTGAGAGTGGGATTCATTCATTCAGACTGACATATCCACAAGGCAATAAACATTGAATTAGCTGTCCTGATGTCCCTTTACCATCACCAGAGAAAAACAAGCACTTGTAAGGTAAGACTCATCCCATCCTATCATGCACAGCTAAAACAGATCAGACAACTCAAATCCCAAACATGCCATTTTTACTCTATTACTTCAAGAGACCTTAGTGGTGACCAGCTGAGATGTATACTTCTGCAGCATGGTGGGTCAAATCCCCATCAAAGGACTCTTTCTCTGAAGGGATAAGATCATGGAGAAGGGAAGTCATGCCTGTTGTCACGTTCCAGATCCATCGTTAATGTGGTAGCAGAAGCCAGGCTGCACTCGTGTTTCCTGAGCCACGGGGCTGTATGGCCACCCAGTCAGACTGCAATTCTACCCAAGACTTTGTGGCAATGTTGATGGGTATTTGGGGTTCATGGAAAAAACCTTCACTTCATATGGAACAAAATTATTTCAGTGTCTACTGCCCCATGTTTTAGGCAGTTACTTGACATGGTTACTTGAAATGTCTTATAACTGATGGAGACCTCAGTCTGGCTTTTGGACACAGAAACCCTATCTGGGAGTATTTAGCAACTGATGTACCATATAATGCAACAGTTTCTTTTAAGATACAGATTTAATTAGAATTGTGACATACAGCACAATGAACATTTACATCTTAATCATCAAAAATAACACCCACATAACAATACAGCTGTTGTTTCCATTCAAACGTGTTTCTCAAATGTGTCCATTTGTTATAATGAAGTACTGTCTCTGCAGCTGTGTTTCTTCTGTGATTAGTTTGGTCTGCTTCAAGCTCCATGAATTTGCTTTACATTACCAGGACTAGCCTCCATCTCTTTTAGTCTGTGCTGAAGGAACTCTAGCACACAACACCTCTCAGTCTCAAACTCCAGCTCACTGTGTCAGTCTTCCCAAGATGTTTTGAGGGTCAAAGGGTTTTGAAATCCTTATTGAAAATTTACCCTGGGCTTACCCACTGCATTTGGGTATCAAAGGGAGAGTCAAATCAAAACCATAATGCTTGATTATTACTTGTGAGCAGAGCCTTCAGGAAAACCTCCACTCAGGAGGGCAGGCTGGTGCCTGGCCGCTAATCTTCTGCCACATCTTTGCGGGGAGCTCAGATCACACCTCCTGATCGGCACACATGATGCCCATATCTCTCTTTGACCTACTGCTGAACTGGTACAGTTGTTTTCCTGCCTTATGTGTCTCTAAGACTGTATGCAAAGGAGTGGAGGTTTCTTAAAATCTTCTTACAGAGGGAGCTAGGAAGAAAGAAGTTGGAGGGAGCACTTCAGGATTCAGCCTTCTGTGAGTAATGTCACAGCATCCCTTTGAGAATGTATGCTGACTGAGGGACCACCTAAATCACATCTGAGCTTCATTCTTCCCAGCAGCAGAGAAACTCTCACTCTACTGAAACTAGCAATTCATGAATGCAAAGTGAATGTCAGTTTGGATTTAGAGCTCCCTCTTCATTGGACATTGAACTTCATTGGACTTGATTATTTACTTAGAGGGTTCCCATTTTTATTCTTTTCTGAAACATTAGCTTTGTCTTTCAGCCCCACTGGAAATCATTTGGCCTCTTTTTGAATGAACTGACTCTGAGTGGCCAATTCATTACTGCACTATAGGGAAAAATTATCACAGAAACTCTTTGCCAAGCATCCTGATATCCAGCTGATGCAGAATAGTCAGCACCAGTGGGGTGATCATTCCTTGATATCCGTCAGATTGCATGTATCAGTAAGATTATTTATTTAAGTGCTAGCAGCATCTGTAACCTCTTCAGAGCACAATACCACAAATTAATTCACAAAGTTGTGCAAATGAACACACCACATATTGTTTTTCTTGTTCTTCCCTTATTTATTTATTTGCTTTTTTTTATTGGCAACGTATTTTAAGATTTATATTGTAAGCATAAGAGCATTTGTACAGGTCAATCTACTCCATTGTCCGGACTGTACTTCAGACTAATATCAATAGCTTTAGGAAAACTCATTAGAGATAGAGAAGACATATTGTGCTTTTTCTTCTCATGTATCCTCCCAGCAACATGTAACATAGGGATGTCCTGAGCTGATGCCTATGTGTGTGCTTAAGCAGAACTGGTAGATTTTCACCTTCGATAATCTTAACTCATTTATAGCTTTTGCCTCCACATCATGTGACAACCATCATGTGATAACCATTCATTTCACTACTTAATTGTACATCTGGTGAAAAAAATACTCCTTTGCCTACAGCTGCCTGATAAAGTCATTGGGCATCTTTTAGAATCTGTGTTATGAAAAACAATAAATGAATGTTCTTCAACCACTTCTGTATCCTAACATTTATTTTATGGTCTACTGTCTAAAACCCCATCAGACATTTATTTTCTACCCCAGTGTTAGGTCCTGGTCTTCACATGGAGACTGACTTGGGTTGTTTTCAGCTGTTGGATTCTTCATTTACTTTTTCTGCAACTTTTTTTCTTTCTACTATATCCTGACAATTAAGACAAAAACTGTATTCAATATTCAAAACATAGACACACCATGGTTTTATACACAGCATAATAAGGTTTTCTGGTTTGTTCTCTACTCCTTTCACAATCATTCCGAGCATCCCATTCGGGTTTTTTTTGACTGAATGAGCTGTTCTTTACAAAGAATGAACAGGGGCAATCTCTGTTCTGAATGATAATGGCTAATTTTGAGCTCATAACTGTGTAAATATAGTTAAAGTTGGTTTTCCTTATGTGTCCTGCTTTGCATCCTATCAACACTGAATTTCATTTGTTACCCACTTTCTCAATAATGCAATATTCTCTTAAAAGTCTCTTTGTCAGACTTCCTTTTTTCACATCTAATTTCTGATCTGCAGCAAGCATCATCCCCTTACTATTCATTCTTCTTTCCATTTCGTTAATAAATACAAATCTCTTTTGTATTCTATCAATAACCTTTCCCTTTTAAAGAATGACTTTTTATTGTTAACCTTTGGTTCCTGTCCTTGAATGCTACCTAGTTCTGTTTGTTCATCACTGTTCTTTCTAGAGTTTTTTCTAAGACTTCTTCCACCACTCCACTTTGAGAGAGCTCTTCTGATCCAAGAGAGAAATTTCTTTTCAACTCCTTTTGCAAGAAATTTAAAAGCTTTTGATGTCAGTTGTGATAATACATTATATATATTATTGTTTGTCAATTAAATATTCTAATCACTTTAGTCACAACAGAGTCTTTACCTAGGAATGTAGAAAAATTTAGAAAAGCAATCAAAGAACAATACTTGCCTCAGTTTTATCAAATTCAAATTTCATTCCAGAAGTTTATGTTATTCAAAGAGGATGCCAACTCCCTATATTTAACTAGACTGAAGCAGTTTGAGATGTGCTTAATTGATTGAGTCTGAAGTATACAAAGAAGCTGCTCATTTTTCTCAGTGAAGGTTTTGTAACTGGGGTCCATACTGCTTTTGAGCATCTGATTGATGCGAAAACAAAAGTCGTGTGGGAGAATGATATGGGTTATTGACTGCGCTGCAGGGAATATGAAGGCAGAAAGGAGTGCATTAGTGTTTACATACAGCTGAGCTAAACAAGGATGCCAAATGCTCCCTGCTAAGAAGTATTTGAGCCATGACCTCTAACTAGTAATTTTCATTTTAGCCAACATACTCTTTTTCAGTTCAACACAGATCACCACTAAGGCCAAGCCTTATTTCTTTCTTGCTCATTTTACAAGTTGTTTAAATACCCGAAAAGAGTTGAGCTGCTGGAGAAGAGCACTGAGGGGGAAAAAAATACCTGGTAAAAAAGGTGTGTAAAGTAGCTGCTTTTAGTACTTTGAGACTGAAAAGCAGAGTTACCTCTATGTGGGATTTTCCACCTCCTGTAAAAGCCCTATAAAGTACTGCAAGGTTGCTCAGTTCATTGTCAAAGGTATAACACAACTGCCAAAGGGCGGGCATAAGTACCAGTCTTTCATGAAGACATGAAGACAATGTCCCGGACATTGGCTCAGGGAGAAAGTTTGGAGCTTAGAAGCACATTCTGGGAGAAGATGAGTTTACTTGCTTCATCTCCTTTCATGCTTTCTTATTGATGGAAAGAACAGATGTGCTTATTTTACCGAAACTTAGAAAACAGGGAAAGCTTGAACTCCGTAACAGTGACCTCAAGAGAGGGTCACAGTTCACACTAGGTGTAAACAGAAGGAATAGCACCAGAGAAACCTGTTTGGGGTAGACTTTTTCCTTCCCCAACTGATTTGAGAGAACACAACTGTATTTCTGGAAGCACACCTGGCTTTGAAAACAATCAAACAAGAAGTAGGAAGAGAAGCAGGAAAGAGACATCACACCTGCTAGAGGAACTTAGTGTGGTTTTTTAAACAGATCGTAAAGACCATGGTCTTGACAGATCATCATTTCTTCCCCAGAGTGTTTACAGGATTACCGGGAAAGTGTTCACCAGGCATCATGCTGACAGACATTGAGAGATGGAGTAAAGAGGGTGCTTCTTGCTTTTCTCAGGAGCAGGGGATCATTGTTGCATATTAGATAGGCAGAGGATGATCTTAATAGCCTTGGGGAACTGCTGTTTTGGTTTTCTCCCAGCATCTGTAAATTCTAACTTAATCTTTCCATGGGTTTACTGATGAGGGACTGCCTTTAGATAGGCAGTCTTTTAGATAATTGTCGTATTACAGAAAATAAGTAAAACCAAACCTGATTCTGAACGTATGTAGAGACCAAACTTAAAATATGACCCAACAGTTTAACTTTAATGCATTAAGAATGAAAATGCAAACAGAAATGAAGCTACTGATCAGTTACGTATTCAGTAATTTTTAGCTATTATTATATTCTAAGAAATTATCACACCTCTCTGCATAGATGTCTTTCCAAATATCAGGGATGAATTAACAATAAAATAAAATATGCAAAATACGCAAGACAAAGGGGTTAATTCAAATTTATCTAATATAGATAACATCATAGGTCAAAACTGCAAATAGATCTAGTCAATCCTCTTTATGAAAAGCATGTTTCACAAGAAAGCAGAAGCAGAAGAAAACATGTAGAAAATGAAAAATGTTTAGTTGAACTGAATTGATTTGAAGGAACAATTGAAAAATCATTTTGATAGAGCAAAAAGCAAAATTTGACTTGTAAACCATAACAAGAAAATACTTCCTTACTGGTTATGATATGAAATTAACCACCCTTGTCCCTTTCAATGTAAAATGAGCTGATTTAATTTAAATCAGTGTTGATAATTCTCGCACTACATTTCATACATAAATTCTCTCATGTGTCCTATACTAAGGCACATTTTTATAAAGAGAGTAATGTTGCATTTCTGTCTAAATGTGGGAAATCTAAAATGAAATACTATTCTACAAACCAGAACTGAGTAGACTCTCAGAACCTTTGTAAAATACCCCATGCACAGAATGTAACTGCCAATGGTGGTGGCAACATCATCTTCAATTTAAATCAATTTAAATTTAAAGATCTCGTCCTCTGAAGTAGTTGCAAAAAAATGAACAGTGTTTTAATCTGTTTTCTCTTAGTTTAAAAAACAAACAAACAAATTCAGTGACATGTTACAGTAACACACAATGTGTTAAAAAACAGTATAATGACAAATTAGAACTACTAAAAAAGCAGTGAATATTCTGGAGGAAAAGGAGCACTCAAAACCTCTCAAATGAATAAAGACTTATATCTCATGTATGTAGTGACATCAACAGTCTAAAATAATAATCTTACTTTACCTTCTTCTCAAACAATCCTCACTAGGCATGTGAAAAGTTTATTTAAAAATAGCACAAAACTAAGAGAAATTTCAACTTTTCAGGGGGTAACTGAAACAATTTTCATTTGCAGAGGTAGAAATTTGCATATTTGGTTTTATTCCTTGGTGCTAGTACTTAGTGAAGAAAACCAAAATTCTTTCTCATGTAACCCAATTACAGCAAGAAGTTACACCAGGAAAAACTTAGTCTCACATCAACTGCAAAGACCACGCCTCTAAAAGGAACACATTAGCTTTTTGTTTGAAAAAAGTATCAGACCATTTTCAGGACTAATTAACATTAAAAGGCAAAAGTTAGATTAACATTCAAATTTTAACTTGAAATTGCATTTAGTAAAAATGAAACATTTTCAATAAACCCTAGCATTAAACAGAAATTGAAATTTTGCTCCTTATTAGCACAGAAATTTCATTTTTGAAAAGCTAATAACCAGAATTTTCATGTGAATGGAAATTATGCACAGAAACAAGAAGCAATAAGAAATATCACAAAATCAGCAACATGACAGATCTTAAAGCAGCTGCTCATCCTTCTTGAATCTTGACTGAGATTGTTGATCAACTTTAAAGACAAGGCATGCGATTTTCTGACAGTACATGGGGAGAATTAATAAGTATTTGGTTCATGTACAGCCCTTCAGTTTACAAATTAAAGAGCCCATAAAATTAATGTTGAATGCCAAATATTTGATTTAAAACATTTTAAACTTCTGCACAATTCAATGTTTTTCATGGTGTACACACAAACAAGAAAATAAAAGCTTGTGGTATCTAACAGCAAATGGATTGATACTGCTATGGATAACCCAGCTCCTAAATATTTACTTTATTTGAAAAATATATTTACAGAATAACTAGTAGCAAATAAAAAATATATAAAAATCAGTGGAATATATAGTTTTAAATCATTCAAGAAAAAATAAAAAGCAATTCAATATTATGCGTAGATTAAAATGTTTCCGAAAATTTTTTGCATTTTATTTTCTTTTATATTAGACATTTCAAGAATTTTTAATTAAAATTTAATATAAAAATTGTTTTCAGAATTAAAAAAATTTAACAAAATTTTATTTTGGTATAACCAGATTTAATTACAACTTCTTTGCCCTTACCCAGCTAAGGTTTAATACAGTCTTCATATACTTTTTTATATCTTTATCACTTAATGTGCATAGATTCAGAAAAATAAATAATTACAGCTATTCTTTGATAACACTGCCATCTAGTGTACACTCTAAATTAGGATGAAGCATTTACTTTATTTATTTTCAGTCTGCAATTTAGTCTAAGGGACAATTACACTCCATGTACAAACTATGTGTTCAGTACTACTTAACTGTTATGAATAATGATATTTTTGTCTTATGCATGTTAAATATACAGACATAATAATTTTGAAAATACACTGTAAATTTCTGTTATATAATACACTCACATCGTAAGTATACCAAGATAGTTTTGCTAGACAGAAATAAGAGAATATACAGCTAACATCCTACCCACAAATTTTAGCATGTAGTACTCTCAGTCTTATCACCATTCCCTTTCACATTACTTGAATAAATTACACTGAAATTTGTTCATTGAGATTGACTTAAGACTTAACTTTAGGCAAAACTCTAAATTTCACACTTGTATTTGGACAGTCAATTGTTTTGCTTTTTGCTCACTTTCATCTTACACCTTAAAGGTTGCACTCTTTCCATCGTAAAAAAAAAATAAAATTGTTGAAAGATCACAGCGACAGTGTCTTCAAAAGCTTGAAGAAAGAAAGGCAAAGAGAAAGAAATTTAAAAAGGTTTAAAACAAGAAGTACCTTTGTGGTAGATCAGCAGCAGCAGATTTGGAGCACAGGTGAAATGTACTTACCACTTCTTAGCTTCTGAAGGCTCATAAGAATAAATTTCTTACTGAACTAAACCTAGATTAATCATTGTTGATGAACTAACACTGTTAAACAAGACAACTGCCCTTTGCCTCAGTATTCTGAGTTTCAGCTTCAACACTTTGTGTCTTAAATCAAAATATCTACTACCTACAGCAAAACACAAACCCAACATCCTGTAAGGCAAGTGCTGTGACCAATACCTTGACTGACAGACTTCCCAGTACAGTGAATTAAAGAATCAATGTAACTGCTTTTTTATGAATGTTATCTCAGGATACATCTGACAAAAGCCAGAAAAAAAACAAGGTGAACA
>JAOXNG010000001.1:133085032-133096819 GCA_028566535.1 Scolopax minor | reverse complement strand
TCCTTGAATAACAATACACTTGGGCAGTCATTTCTGACTTTTTGGAGGACAAGAAGCTTTTCTGTCATGACATGCTGAAAATGACTGAGATCACATCAGTAATAGCACAGTGACAGGGCTGTAAGGCCAAGATGGCTCTGATTTGAGATAATATCATTATTCTGACACAGTGCATGTAATTGTCTCTGGGGAGACATTTTAATTAAAAGGGGGGAAAAAAAAGTTTATTTTCAAATTCAACTTCCTTCTACCTCTCATCAAATAAAATGTAGATGATAGAGGATAATTAGTCTCATTTGCCTGAGTGGTTTGTGCTTGAAGCATTTGTGATAAAGCTTTATGCTTTGTCTTTTTATTACCCGTAGGATACTGTGGAGTAACAAGTCAATACTGAACTGTATCAGTATAGGCAGCCTTGGGGGCTCATATCTTAATATATGTTTTGACATCTGGTCAATCTTTAAATTTAACATATTGATTTATGTGCTGGTATTATGAGCAGCTCCCTGTGGCTACTGGACTGTGTGGTGTTTGGACACACAAGGTCAGCAGCAGCTTCCGCAGACCAGTTCTTTGTGGTCTGTGCCATAAGCTGATAGGAAACTATCTGCAAATTTTCTTTAGGAAAATATAAAGTCCTTGTACACTAAAGAGGAAAAGCTGTATGTAGGAATATAGTATGAATAGTGGACAATGGGATAAGGAAATGAAAATGAAGGCAGAGCTGCATGGTTCTGAATCTCAACTTCAAAATAATCATATTTTTTCCTCCAGGTGAAAGCATGAGATGAACACCATTGACTTCCCAGACCAGAAGTTTGGGAAAGAAAATAGCGAGACAGAAAATAATTGACATTTATACGAAAGAGCTCTGGTAGATAAAACTTTGGATTTCTTAGTATCACCAAGTAAAAGAAACAGGTGATAAAGTACACAGTAAAGAGAGATACATTTCTTTTTTCTGCCCTTAGTGTTTGGAGTTCTAAATCCACTTGCCAGATCTACTGTTTTATTTCTTCCTTGCACCAGGATAGTCACTGCTTGAAAAGTAAGATACTTTTTAAAATTTACTAGCTTTTTTATTTAAGTTGTTTGTTTTGTTTTATTTTAATTTAGGAATTATTAAGATATCCCTAACAGCTTTCAAAGCCCGTTTTTCTCCTACCTTGGCTAGTGAATTCTAATACTCCAGGCTTTTACGTTGAAGTTGCAGATGAGGAATTACAGCAAAATCATTGAAGTATCTTGTTAATTGCTGTCTGGTTGCTTATCAGGGGTTCTGACTTGGCAACTTTCATTGGAAAGTACTTTGTCATAATCTGACAAGACAAATTAATTAGTGTAAAACTCCGCTGTGCATTCATTAATGCTGATGTGCTTCAAACCTTTGACATAACTGCTGCTCCAGAATTTATGCAATTGGCAAGGAACACAGAGAGACCTGGATTTATTTCTATCAGAGCATACAGCGTTCGCTCTTTAAACACCTGCACCTCTTAACAAAGAGATTAATATTAAAATGACTTCTTAATATTATTGAGGTGCTGTATCACTGGCTGCTGAAATAACCAGAGTGTTTATACACCTTCTGTCTGCAGAAACACAGCTTTAAAGACTTTCTTTCTGGTGCTTTAAAGGTCTCACAGATGCTTTACGGCCCCTCTCTGTCTCAGTTAATGAATTAGAACATGGCTAATTTTCCTTGGTAGACATTTGTCCCTGCTACATAAATGTAAAAGCCTACAGACTAGGCAAGCAGAATCTGTTGCTGGAGACTTTATAATTCAACTAAATTAAGAACATTTTCATTTTAGAAAGATGAGATTTTTAAAAGTAATAGGGATTGCTGTAGAAATGAACTCCCATCTGGATCTGGCTGTGTGCAGGAAATGAGGTCATGTGGGTGAAGAAATGTGCCTAAGCCATAGGAAGCAAATTCTACAACTCTTTTAATACTCCTTTAGCCAAATCAACCATATTATCTTATGTTTGAGGAGGAGGAGTACTGAGTATAGGCCCACTGAGGCTGCATGGTGTGAATGCACACAGAGGTCCTGACCCCGACTGTGCTCGAGTCCATAGACAAATTCTTGCTGACTTCAGTGATCAAAAGAACTTTTCACCCCTTTGTACAAAGAATGTACAATTGTAGTTACCAACTTGCAGAAAAAGAAAATCAAATTCCTAGCAAGAAGATATGCTTCTATTTTGTTCTTTGTATGTTGTTTTTAGGGTGTAAGGCAGAGCCAGAAAGAACTTCTCCACCACAACGTCAGCAGCGGTTGCTGCTATCTCATCATGACTATGGTCCTGTATTTCAAACACCCACAAAAATATTGATTGCCTAAAAGTTCCTTTTATTCTGGTATGCTGCCACTGACAGAAAGAAGAATAACCCATATCTGAAAGAAAATTACAGTTTTTTTCCCTGGTGGTCGATAAACAGGTGAGTCAGAAGCAAAACAAAAGAGTTGTGAACCATCATCACCTAGGCTGCTATTTTGCCTCTCTATACAACAGAGGAGAAAAACGCGGGTGGCCCTTTCCTGATCTTGCCCCATAGCTACCTCTCTGCTGGGAGCAGCCTCTTCCCATGAGGGCTGCATGCTCCCATGAGGGCTGCAAAGCCCGCAGGATGGCATGGGCATGAGATGGCTGTAGAGGCCATGACCACACAAGCAGAAAGCAGCCCTGGTTTGAGGCCTTACCAGGAACCAGGTTCCCCAAAGCTGAGAGACCAAGTCTTTACCTTAGTCCCCTGATAACATTTTACGTAATTTTCCTTTACTCGGGTTTTATTTTAGAAGATGATAGTTATAAGCACCGGCACAGTTCCAATACAGCTATTTGCAGAGCTCTGAAAAGTCAGTGTATTAATTGCAAGCCTTCTTTCTGTATTCTTTGTTTACAAATGCCTCACCTATCTGTTTAATTTGTAAGTTACACTCAAAACTCAAATTTCTGCTAAAGAAAATGCACTGAGACAATGCCAGGACTCACATCAGTTCAGGACAATAGGAAGGAAACAATCAACAAAAATTGAATCATTGTAATATGACTAAATAGAACAAGAAGAGGAAAAGCAACAATCATGTGCACAGTACATACGATGAGAGTCTGGAAAACAGTTTTGGAAAGATGTCAAGGTGACATGTCTGTGAAAGACAGTAAGACCAGAAAAGAAAGGAAAAATACCCTTCCCCAAGGAGCAGAGTAGTCTCAATGGTGAAAATCTATCATAGGGACGGGAAAGTGCTACAATGTAGTAAGTATGCACTTACAAGATCAAAAGAAAGACATACTCTTAATAAAACCTCAAGGCATACTCTTAACAAAGCTAGCAACGAGTTTTCAATGTTTGTGACAAATCAAAAGACTAAGTGGATTTGAGCTCAGAACAGGGAGCTTGGGTCAAGAGGTATACAGCATGTAAAAAAAGACATGGCATTTGCTACTCTCATAATGGTATAAGGTGAAAGAAAGGCAAGTGTAGTAGGAACTGCAATATATTTTATCACTTAAGTGTTGCACTTTTGAACAGCTGACGTGCCCAGAAATCTTGTTTATGTTTGTTACAATACAACAAATTTGAAGCTCAGTCCAGGTAAGGAGCAATTGCTGGGGTTTCACGGGTTGTATTAATCCCTTCAACAATTTGAGAGGAAGAGTAGTTATCCTAATGGAGCAGAGCTAGATGCAAGCAAAAGAAACAAGCTGTGAGGTCTTTATTCTCTGTGGGACAGAGGTAGATAATCAGCACTTGCAGAAAACAGGTGCTCTCCAGCTTCTTTGCTGATGAGTTGAATTTACTTACCACTTAGTACTCTATTTGAAGACCGGAGAGGCTGTTTAATGATACAGAAAGGAACATTCTCAAACTAATTACACAAACTATAGTCAGTCTGGCAGCAAAGTAGATACAGCCTATTATAGGAACAGCTGGTAAAATAGTGACTCCTGGATAGGTCACTTTTAAGCACCTCTAATTGAGCATTCAGGTGAGCATTTTCTTAAGAATGTAAAACTTTAAAGACACTGAGAATAATCAAAATTAATTTCATAGATGTGTAGAAAGTAAGCATCCTTGACACCAACTGGAAGTCAGTGTGGTAGAACTTCTGGAAAGGTCACTGGCTGCCTGACTACATTTTTAGGGAATAAACAGAATTTAAACTGTTGGTTGTCTATCCCAAGTCTTTAAACATACGAAGAGCTACTAACAGCTGCCTTTCCACAGTCCCTTAAGCCAAACTGTACAAGAGGTTAGGATCTGCCAGATCCTGGCTAGGACACCTAGAACTATTTCTTATCCTCAGACACTTGCCAAACCACTGTCATATCTTCAACTCCCATTCAAAGCCAACTAAAGATGTTTTGGAGGTTGGAAATTTCCATTTTGCTTTGAGTTTTTTATCCATTTTAACCAGTAAGGACTAGATGATCTTAAAGGTCCCTTCCAACCTAGACAATTCTATGATTCTCTGATTCTACATTGTATTTAGTAAGTACATACCCAAGACACTCCCTTTGTATTGGCAATGCCTATTAGAGCTGTGTCTATCAAATATAGTGTGCTATATATTTTATATATATATATATACATACACTATACATATATATTTATAGTATATATATATATACACTATAATTTTATGGAAAAGATTTTAAAATATGTTCTTTATGCATTGGAAAGATTTTGTTTGATTGCTTTTTCTAGAGGGCAGGTAGCCATCCAAATAAAACTAAAGGGCATCCTCACAACTATCTACTGTTTTGAATTCACGTAAGCATGCATCCCATTGTGTCTCTTCCCATTTGGGTAAACGATGATTGTCAATAATACCTTGAGCTTTATCTAATGTTAAAAGTAAAATTCTGTATATTTTTAAAAAGAAAAAAGAAAATAAAATAAAAAGTCATTTTAATTCTGTACAGGCAATGAATAGCTGGCTCCCTATATCAAATTAATTCTAAGCCATCCCATCCTCTAGCAAACTCCTCTGAGTGCATTTTCCCTTGAAGTACATATTGAAGTGATAGTTAACTGAATAGACTACCAGAAGAAAACTTATTAACACTAATGCACATGTTTTTATCCAAGTGTCATTAATAAAGAGGCACATCTAAAACACACGTGTTTCTCCATTCTACTAAGATGCATTAGCTATTTAATATATCATGTAGTTAGCAATGAAGCACAGTTAGTACTTCCTTTGTACAACTTGCAAATTACCTTTTAAAGTTTCTCTCAAGATAATATTTCCTATTGAAGCATAACATTTCTTGCCATTTCACTACTACCATAAGGCAGAAACATCAATCAAGATTGCTTAGACAATGAAGAACACCTAAGCATGTTGCAAGCCAAAGTACTTTAGAAAAACAGTGAATTGATTAATTCTGTAAAATTGACTGAACATCCAAGACTCATCTCCCTTAGCATTAAAATTAGATGGTTCACGAAAATAAACATTATACATAGGAGAAGCTAATAGAAATTTAGACAAAGTTCAAAGATGAAAAAACCTCCAAGTACTATAAACTATGGAATATTATAAGCAAGAATAATCTTTCTGATCTGCTTGTGAATCCACTAAATCCTTTTTATCTCCGATTTCCGGTCAAAGACTGCCAAGGTAGGTCTTACACAGAGAGATCTTCCCAATAATGCCATCTACATTTTAAAGAATGCAGAAGTATCTGTTACGTTACAGCTTTTCAGCCCTCTGTGCATACAGACAGCACAGAAAGAAGAGCTGTGTTCCTTATGCTGTTATACTGCACAGAGCATTGTGCCTACCCACCTTCCCTACCCTCCAATTCCCAGACATTCTCATTGGGGCACCAAGGGCAAGATAAATAATAAAAGGAAAATGATAAAATAATTATTGTAATGCCTAGAGAACAAGAAAACTCTGAGCCTGATATTAAAATTATAAACTTTTCACAGGTTATTTAGTATGTCCTTGTATTAAAGACAGAACAGCACCTACTTCTCACCAAATTAGTTCACTGGCTTTATAGGCTCTTTCTGATGGGGGAGCTTGTCCCTAGCTACTTCCTGGGCACCAAAACCTATTTACTCTGATGTCAGTGAGATCAGTGATAGTTTGGCACTGGCATTTGAACAGAACAGGAAGCAGCATTCAGTATGATGTTTACTTAGATATTTACTTTTTCATTTGCATTTTATCTACAAAGTAAGAGATACCTTTGGAGGTCACTGTGCTGATGTTGGCTACATCAGTTTTCCAGTTCTTTTTCTAGAGTTTTGGGCTTTTTAATGTCTAGAAAACACTGAGGAACGTAAGGTACAGAAGTTACAAGCTGAATCCCCAAATTCTTCTCATGCGTCTATTTGCAGGGTTAAGTCAGCAGATTCTCACTGTCACTTCAGTGATTTGGATTATGGCATAGCTCCACAAAACCTCTTAAAGGGACTGAAGATGGAGTGTAAAACTGCAGCTTGAGTAGAGCCAAGCAGCTGGGAAAGGGGTGGGGGGGATAGGGAGAGGTGTGTTATTTAAGTAAGTTATTTTTAGGGTTGACATCAGCTTCTTTTAGTGCCAGCCCCCCAGCAGGCTGGGGTAGAATCCAGAGCAAAGAGTCAGTCCCAACTGTTGCCCTTTCTCCAGGAGCTGATCAGCAGCAGTGAGGGCTTGAGGGCTGGTATCCAGTTTAAAGGACGTGCCACTGAAACACTGCCTAGAAGCTCTGCCCAGGAACCTGGAAAAATTGCACCAAACTTTTTGGCATTCAGAGAACTAGTGTTTTTTTCCTTTTGCCAGCACAAATCAGTTGGTTTAATGTGGAAGATGTGATTTAAAGGTGTCTCACCTGACACCAGCTTGCCAGGGCAGCTTTGGCAGCAGTGCAGTCCCTTAAAGAATAAGATCAAAGGGTTCAAACTTGAAGCCAAGATCATGAGAATTAGAATGAAGGATTCTTTCCTTCCAGCATCTTAAAGATCTTTCTGTCCCATACACAATACATTTGCTGAACTTGCAGCAGCTTGTGTAACTCTCTTCCAAAAATACTTTGCCAAGTAGTCTTCATTTCCAAGTATTTCTCTTTTCATGCCCTCCAAAGAATTAGAGAAACACACACAATTATTTTAAAGAACAATAAATGAAGTGAAAACTGTCAACTTTGCTATGTAATTGCATTAAATCCATGCAATTATGTGCAAGAACGATTTAATTCCTTTTACTGATTCATTACAGAGTTAGAATTAAGCAGGATTAATGCTAATTTTTCATACTTAGAATAATTAATTTGCCTGAGTTTATTTGCTTGGGGGATGACTCTGGCAGGAAAACACTAATCGCTCTGGCTAGATAATGTACACTTAAAAATCCTTTCCCTTGGTGGCATGTGACAATACAAGGCTTTCTGCAAGATCGCTGCCACATACTAGGATCAACATCAGTATTTCAAGCAGGTTCCCATGGGGTTTTTTTGAGGACTTTGCTAGGATGTAGACTTCTCTTTGTTTGTACATTTGGTCAGTAGAAATAGAGGAAAGGGGGTTTTAGCCTTTTCCCGGGGCAGGTCCACATTCTTCCATCAGCCCTGTGGTTACTTTCAGAATGTTTTCCTGCTCTGTATTTAAGGCTGCAAACAAAGCCCCCAGTTGTGGATGGATGTTCATTCTGAAGTGATAGTGCAAGGAAAATGTGGGGAAAGGTTTCAGTTTCACACTGCATACAGGTCTAATCTTTTTTATGTCTTTGTGGACCCGGAAGACCTATTTAAGCAACAAAGATAGCCCTTTCCAGGGTTTTTGGGTCTGTGTGTCAGGCAAGTGCCAGCCACCATCACACAACTTGAGAAGAAGTCAAGGAGAACATTTCACAGGGCCAGCAAAAGAGCTTCCTCACATAGTTTCTGCCACATGCTTTCCTTCAGAACTTGATTCTTACATTGATAGATGTAAATTTACCTAATAGGTTCCTAATTTCTCAGAAAAATTGACGCTATTTGAAGGAACAAGCTAGACCAATGAAAAAAAGGGGAATCTCAAAATATATTATTTTAGAGCCAAAGTACAAGATAAATGGCAACCTTATTTAATTTGTCAGGGCAATCACACACATGACTGAGCAATCCAGTAAAACAGTGGGCAGACCCCTCATGTAATCTCTGTAGAAGGGAGGAGCAAAACATACTTGGTTAAATCAATACTGTAGGCATTCATTATTTTGTCTACGTACTTTCACACTTTCTAAGGAAAACTCACAAAAAAACAGAAAATCCAAACATAAGCTAACATTTGCTTGCATCAGGAGTGTCATGTGTGATCTATTTCGTATGGATTACACTGATTTATTTTTGCCTAAATTCTGCTATAGGCTGCCCTTACATATATGACCTTCGGAAAGCCCCTGTTAAGACTTCACATCCCCACCTATTAACTTTATTTAATTTTTCAATGCAAGACCTTTTTTTTTTTTTAATTGGTGAAGTCATTTTTCAATTCCAGCGTTCATTTTTCAGAAAGTCTAGTTTGAGTCTACTTTTTTTTCTCAATACACTGGTCAATAAAGAGGACAGAAAGCTAAGAGCAACATAGGGGCAGTTTTAAGAGATGGATCCAAGGAGGAGGGACAGGAGGAGCAGGTAGGAAAGGAGCCTTGCAACATGCAGGCACACTTGGGGAAGAGGCATTTTCAGCAACTTTCAGTGCAGAGAACTTAATCAGTCTGTTTGTATTCTAGGTCAGAAAGGTCAGAACAACACCAAGAAAGTTTCTTTTAAAAAAAACACAAAACCTAAAATATTAACCATTCATAAATACGTAA
Organism: Scolopax minor; assembly: GCA_028566535.1. Lineage (NCBI taxonomy): Eukaryota > Metazoa > Chordata > Aves > Charadriiformes > Scolopacidae > Scolopax > Scolopax minor. Next base: position 133,088,018 of record JAOXNG010000001.1, on the reverse strand, counting down.
GTAATCAGCTGATGAAAGTGAACACATAAGAAATTTAGCAACAAGTGTGTGAAATTACATTTCCCCACATTTTATCAAACTAGAGCCTTTCCAAGACACTTTTGCCACAGAAACGACCTTTAGGGGAGTAATTTCTTTCTTGGAAATGTTAAATTTACGTTTGGTTCCTCAAAGGCTTGATTATTTCAACTGTTGGTGTTACAAAGTCAAGGAGTGCCTTGAAGCATTTCTTTGGGACAATGCATTAGAATCATAGAATTGTTTGAGTTGGAAAGGACCTTAAAGATCATCAAGTTCCAGCCACCCTGCCAAGGCTGCAGGTTGCTCAAAGCCCCATCCAGCCTGGCCTTGAACAGATCCAGGGTTGATGCATCCACAGCTTCCCTGGGCAACCTGTTCCAGTGCCTCACCATTCTCACAGTAAAGAATTTCTTTCTAGTATCTAATATAAATCTCCTCTCTTTACATTTAAAACCATTGTCCCTTGTCCTTTCACTATACTTCTGGACAAAGAGTCCCTCCCCATCTCTCCTGTAGCCCCCTTCAGGTACTGTGAGGCCATTACAAGGATTCTCTCCTCCAGGCTGAACAACCCCAGCTCTCTCAGCATGTCTTCATAGGAGAGGTGCTCCCCCCAGTTTTTTTTTTTTTGTTTAAGTGTACAGAAAAGTACAATAAAGGAAAACATGAGACTGATTTTGTGTGTGAAGGTAAGGGAGGAATTGTGTCAAAGAAAGGAAATAAGGTAGGTTTCTGGATCTACAGAACAACAAATCACTGGCTAAGACTGTGAAATGTGTAAACTAGACATGGGAGAGCTTTTCCTAGAGAGATGGATAATGATACACTGGGCTGTTAGGGTTGGGAGGCTTTCAAAAGTAGGTTAGAAAATCATTGCTCATGGATGCTTCCTGCAAGGTAAAATGCCTCTAGAGGTAGGAAGATGGAATAGGTCTCTCCCTATGTTGTCCATGATTCAGTGTTGTTCTTCCAACCCTGGGTTTTTTAAGGACTTGGGAATTCCTTAACAAAAGTTTGTTGTGAACTCTCTAGTTCCTAAAATATCATTCCCTACTTTATACATGCTTCTTGCAGACAAGCCTTTTTGCTGTCACAGCGAAGGAGCCCACTTTGGTCATTCAGTCAGTATCACACCTCAGGAAATAGGTTTTCATTTACATATGCTTTTCCACAGCATTGTACATTTTTTGTAAGAGTTTTAAACAAAGAAAAAGAAGAGTACCTGTGAATGAGCTGTTGAAAAGCTAAGTCTAAGGCAAATCACTTTATGTGTTGGGTTTATTTATTTTCTAGGTAAAATGTTTCTTAGAGGGTTTGTTTTCTGGCATATGCATATTTTTTTTTCAGAATAAACTCCAGGTGTTGATTGGTTATTGATTTCCAGGGAGCAAACAATTTCCTGAAATAGCCCCATGCTTGTCCTGGACCCTACAGAGGAAAGAAAAGACTAATAAAAGTGATTCTTTGGTGGGGACTGTTTATGCGGATTATAATTGGTCTTCATCACCAGTTTATTGACTGGTTTGTTAGATCATTAATCGCCCTTGGCTTTGATCTAGGCCATTAACTAACAAACTTGTTGTTAGCTGTTGGAAAATGACCGGCTCCTTTTTTTTTTTAAGGATTATTGCACTGAGCATTCACTGCTGTTAAATCCCAGAGGGTGGGAGGCAGGGCTCTCCAGAGCACTGTTTGCTTGGTTCATTGGTATTGTATGAGCATCAAGCCAGCCTGTTTATTTTGCAGGGATCAAGAGCTATCTAGGATGCTTGGGCACGAGTTTTTGTTCTTCCCTTGAATTGCTAAAGAGAGGTATAGTCTTGTTGTAAGAACAGAAATTTTCTCTCTCTCTGGTCCCTTGTTAAAAAATAATGAATTAGTTTGAAGTTATATGCTTGATGTGTTAGAATTTGCCTGGTTTACACCACCATAAGATCTTTGCTTGTAAGCTTATTTTCATGCCTGCAAAAGGTGTGGGACTGAAAGCTATGGAGATTAAAATACACAGCACAAGCAAAAAGAAGCTGGACTCCATCCATTCTTCCTCAGTAGTGTCTCTCAGACCAGATTTCAGATGGCAGAGGAGAAGTCTCTCAGTTTCATTGAAGAATATCATCAATAGAGTTGTTAGTGCTTGTTTGCCTTGGAGTTTCTGAAGTGTGAGCACCAGCTTCGTCAGAAATTGAGGAAAGACCAAAAAAATCCATCAGGGAGCCATGAAAAGGAGACTTCCTGTTCTCATGCCTTATTGTGCCTTGAAATTAAACATTTAAAAGGAATAAATCGGTAGAGGGGATTTTCTAATCAAAATACATGTGACCTGCCATTTATCTGTTTTGTCCTTCAGAAGGACCCCAAAATCTCACCATTAAGGAGCCCCCATTAACCCCTGCTCAGCTGGCATCAGGGAGGGGAGAAATCCTCTTTTTTCAGGTATTTTCCCACTTGATCCCGGCTGCTTGGCAGAGGCAATGAGAAGGAAAAAATCCTTTTTTTTGGACTTTAGCTTTCTTTATTATCAATCCATCAATCCCACATAAGAAATGAGCTTTAATCTTATTTAATCTTGCATAGGGAAACCTCTGGGAATATCGAGCCATCCTGGCATCGATCACTTATTCTTAATACATCCTCCTTGTGCCTATGGATTATTGATAAAGCCTTTAATTTTATTCTCCCTTGTATTTGCCTATTAATAGTTGTCAAAGGTGTGTAGCATTAATTGCTCTTATCTGTCTGTCTGAGACTATTTAAAATGCACAGTGGCTTCCAAAATAATGGTGTCGCCTTGGTGCCATATATCTTTTTGGGTTCACTCTCTTATTATTCCCAGGAAAATCATCTGCAGAGGTGATTAAATAAACATATTTAAGAAGAGGAGTTGTCCTATGGGAGTCCGAAGTATCACAAACTGAGAGAAATTGGCTTGAATAGAAATCCTCCATGAGCTAAATAGTTAAAATTT
>JAOXNG010000001.1:132983721-132997718 GCA_028566535.1 Scolopax minor | reverse complement strand
AAAAACCCACCACCTATCATTTTATTAATCATCCCAGGACCATTAAATTTTGTCTTTGTTTTGCCTCGCATCCTGCAATCCCATTTTGAGCAATGTATCTATCTTGATTCCTTGTGGGAGGGGGAGTTGTCTATTTGGGTTTTGTTTGGTGGTTTTGATTTTATTTTTTTTCAGGGGAGAGGAAGCAGGGAGGGAGGAAGGAGACATTACTTGATTTGAACAACTGCTTGGAAGTCAGCTTTGGAAGAAGGTTTTTAGGTTTTTTGCCTTTTTATTCTGTCTTTGTCTGGTGAGCAAATGATTTGTCACTGCTGAAAGAAATTGCTATACATGTAGCACTGATCAGAGCATCAGGAGAAGCTCTGACCCTAAAGATTAATTGACCACTGTAAAGAGGCTCTAAGACACTCAGTACAGAACAAATGGAGGGAAAGCTGACAGAAGCAGGAAATACAGTGACAGGTACTGATGAACATTGATCCCTGCTGAACATGGCTATGAAAAAATCCCAGCAACACAAACTGACAAGGACTCAACCCAAACTACAGGAAGCCATTCTTTCACTGACTCTTGCATCATTCTTCTGCAGAATTGGTCAGTACTTGCTGGATTTGATCTGATCAGTTTCAATCACCAGTTCATCAGTAAACACACCCAGCCACCTACAAATGGGATGTTTATACTAACATATTGTTTAGAAACAACAGGACAAACATTTTAAAGAAAAAACTGATAGATGCAACGCTAACAGTGGTACAGAAAGCTTTCCAACTTGGCAAGTAAACCAAAAAGACACTCCCCATTCACTCAAAAACAGGAATTTAACATTTTTGGTTACTGAAAGAAGCTGAAAGGATCACATATCTGCCAGCAGCCCTCACCCCCTTGTCCCCCAAAGATATCCTAGTCCCAAGCGAGCCCCATCATTGCCCATCTATCTAAAGCACTCAGCCCTCTAGGATGAAATAAGTTGCCATAAAGCCACTTGCAGATTTCAGGTTCCTCAGTGCTCCATTACTCTGACTGAAATAATGTTTGTTTTCAGAAAGATGACCAGCATAATGTATAAGATCAAAGCAGAAATCATCAATAACTGGTTCATGCAGCTACACAGCAACATGAGTAACCAGTTTGAAAAATTCTGTCCTCCACTCTCTTCATGAAACGACAGCACAGTATCCAAATATTCCAACAAATATCAGTATAAATTTCTCAAACATTTAAAATCACATACCATGTCAATGTCAACCATTTTCCAGTTTCGGCAATCCTCTTTTCCAGAGATTTATTGTTTCCTGTTTTAGAATTAAGTAATTGCCCTACAGCATTTATTTAATTAAAGCCTAAAAACTCTCTAAGAAAGATTCTGCCAGACTAAGCAGAAATTCTGATACAGAATGTTCTGTAACATTTTCTTCAAAAAAAGTCATAAAGGGTGTAACCCCTTTTTCAAACACTGCTTACTCACTCATAAGCATAGTGCAGTGAACTGAGAAAGTTAATGGAGATGTTGATACACAAAACCCATATAGATATTGCTTAACAGCATTTTAAAACTCATTCTAGTTATTCCAAATACATCTCAGAGTCAGCTTAAAGACTTACTCAAGTGGAAATTTTCAGACTGTTAGTGAAAATAACAGGGTAGACAGTGCTAGCTATAGAAATATGCCAGAGTGCCAGTCATGCCATGCCAGGAAGCGCAGGATTTGCCATAGATTTGTATAACTAAAAAGAAATAGAAGAGTGTTCTTAGGTTTTGACTGGTATGGCTCACATTACAATTAATGACTAAATACTCAGTAATTTAATTTCAGGAAGATTAGCATGTCTGTAGCTCAGAGAAATCCTTCTATCATGTACATCTATTTAAAAAACCAGAACTCTGCCACTGCCTTGAGAGGTACTTCTCCAACTGAAATTGCTAGTAGGTGAAATTTCGCCCTTAGGAAATTCACTTAAATCCACATATCAGAGGGAGGAAGGCATGAAGTAAGTCTGTGTTTCTGAGTATTCTAAGCAGAGGGAAGAACCTACAGAAGGAGACAGAGCCTGATCTGTCTTCGTCAAACATCTCAGCCACAAAGATGAGATAACAAACCCCAAAACATTCCCCAAAGATGGGGATATACAAACACAGCCCAAGATTATTTAAACAGTAGTACAAACAAAGCACAGCACACGTTTTACCCTCCAAACTGTCCACCTTGTTCTGTACTACCTCTACCCTCAGTTACCACGCATGAGCGAGTATCCATTCCACTGCTTTCTCATTCATTAACAAGGTAGCATTAGTTAGGATAATTTTATTATCAGTTATCTCTGCCTTCGGCAAGCAAGGCAGAAAATACACTGCTTACTTCAAGTGCTCACTGCTCGAGGAAGAGTGAGCTCCTCCCTCATTGAGGAGAATTTCTGGTATCAGCTTCCAGGCAACACTCAGTACCATGATCCACACATTTATTGGAAATTCTGTTCATTTGCAATAAAAATCAGCATCTTCATAGGGAACAGGAGGAGAACTAACAACTGTTTTCCATCCTATTTCTCTAATGTAACCAGACCACTTCCAGACTTGCAAGTAAGTCTGCCTGGATTCCAACCACTGATTCTTCTCCCAGAACAATGTCACTAATCATCCTGATATCCTGTCCATCTTCCAGGTGATTTGGTACTTGATGATCAGAGATGCAAAAACTGAGTCATTTCTTTTAGAAAGGAAGTGAGTGGGCAGTAAGTAGAAAATTATAGATTGACCTACTTAAATTTTTATTCCAGTTGGAAGGTACTTTTGTTGTGCTATAAAACTTTCCACCTAATTTAAGAGCTTAGAAGAAATCCCTGCGAAGGTCCTGGATCAGTTGAAAGAATTTTTTTGAGTAATGTATCCCAAACACTATTCAGAACAGCAAACCACGGCCATTTTTTATAAGCCATCCTCCTTTTTCAGGCCTGCCAAGGCAGGTGCAGAGGTATGTTTGACCCAGATTTGTTGAAATTGTGTGTGTACATGCTAAAATATACCAGTTGTTGCAATGAAAGTAAAATACATCCATGGACTATTTCTTTAATTTATTGGAGGTGGAAAAGCATCCTATTGAAAGGATAACTATTTGAGCAGAAGTAAGGTAATGATACAATACTGTACTTTGATATTGAAAAAGAAAATGGAAGTCTTCAAGTAAGAGCTCTACTCCCAGAGGAAAGTAAGACATAAAAATGCTATCTAGAGCTTGAAATCCATGTCAGTCATAAGAATACAAACCTGAACTATTTTTTGTTTAACTTCTGTTTTTAAAAAAATCGTGTTACTCTGTCTGTGATTCAGCCTGATAAGTAATTTTTACATAATCTGACTGATTAACAACTTCATGCATACAGTTTAAGATGATTGCACCAATTAACTTTTGTTACTGTACATTTGGTTAATATATCATTAAAATGAGGTTTAAAACTGAAGGGGAAAAAAAAAGGTACTATCACATTGTTTGATACTATCACAAGAAAATGTCTTCTTTTGAATTTGAAGTAAATGAATGAAACAGAAATAAAGTATTCTAGCTCCATAAAGACTTCCGTGCTCAAATAGGGTAGGAAGCAGCCCATTACCAGTCCTTCCACAATTAGGGCACCATGCTTTGTATCATGACCAAAGATTAGTGGCAGACCATGAGATTTAACAATTGATCAGCTTTCAAAACAGACACCAGAATTTAAAACATGGCACTTCTACATCAAGAAGAGAATTCTCTACCAGCTGAACTAAATCTCTGATAGGTGAGAATTTTATGAAAATCAGTTGAAAAGAAGGAAACCAGAATATACTTACTCATGAAAAATTCCCTAATGTTTAACTCATAACTTCTAAGAACAAAAATCCCCATAATACAATCAAAGATCCCAAGTAAAGGCAAAGTAGTGAGAAAATATCTTTAAATGCTTTAAAGACACTGCTGAGCAAATATGTTAAACTTCTAGAAGGCATTTTGCAGGCTGTGTATCCGTGCAAAAAAATCCCACTAAAGTTGTAGACAATACAGACAGTTTGTAAAAGTAAATGTTACTCTACTCCTGGTGCCAAAATCTCATGCCAATCTAATTCATTTAACAAGCAACTCAGCTGAGTCCACCCTGCAAAACCACACAAAACAACCAGCTCATGCCAACCACCGTAACCTTTAATTGAAGCAATTTGTTCTGATGAGCAAGTCTATTTTTTTTTCAACCATTTTTTACATTTCAGCTGCAAATTTATGGAAACTACAATAGATATAGATAATGAAGAAATGTAGATAATGAAAGCTAGAGTAGCCCTCATACTCATTTACAGTATAGTCATGCTTCTTCCTACCTTCCATTTCCTTTTCTTTGTTTCTGTTTTTGCATTTTCAAATGGCATCTCACAAAGGATCACAACCAGGAATAACAAACACCGTGCAAGCTAAAGTAACTGGTTTTGGAAGGCAAGCACTTTTATTGTTTAAACAGAGATTCATATCTACTATGCTGATATCTTGTAATGTTTTATATGCATTTTTGTATTGCCCTCCTTACCCTCTTCCCCTTTGGAAACTTGTGTTTTGTTTTAACTCCTGTTTAAATGTCATGCCAGTTACCTCACCTCTATTACTCAGTAACATTCTGCTTCCCATAACAAAAGCATACAAAATAAAAGAACCTATAGAACTGAAGTTGGCCACCCCATTGCTTAGTAATCCTCTCCCTTAAATTACCAATTTGAGACATTCTAGTAGTGATAATTTTATGGACTAATTGCATAACAGACATATTGTAACAGGCAATTTCTAGGCAGAAAGTCTGTGGCACCATCACTATAATTTTAACTATTACTACTTGTCTTCCATGGCATACTCAAAACAATAAAAGTATCTTGTCCTATTGAGTTTCTCATGCCTGTAATTTGGCCAAAATAACAGAGAAAAATCTAAAAGCTGGATATCTCATTAGTCATACAGAATGGACATCTAGTCCCTTAGAAAGCTCTCCAGCAAAGAGTAACGGGATTCTCTTTCCCCTACAGAGTGATAGAGACAGCAGTACTGGAGATTATTTTCATGAGTCGCTATCCTCCCTACCACACACACATCATAACATTTCTCATTCCAACTGGAGAACTGTAAGAACTAAAGCAAGTGCTGTATATCATCTGATGGTGATCAAGGCACTGACTTTCAACTTTAGATTTCCAAAGAATGCTGTAAACTATGTAAGAACAAAAAAAAAAAAAAAAAAAAACCAAAACAAAAAGAAGACAGCATAGATAGATAATTACAATGATACAACATTAACCAGTGAAATTATCTTGCAAAAAAGCACCTTGGCATTTTCACTACTGTCTATGCAACACCATTACATATCTCACCAGCTTCCGAAAACCAAAAGGGATTATATATATTAATATCATAGTAGAGATCAATTATCTTAATTGCCTCTGCCAGACACTTCAGCGATGCTTTGGCTCACAAATTGTACATTACATTTAATAGTTTCCTGCTTCCACTCGGAAAAGCTTCAGCTGGCCAAAGATCATCTTGTCTGGAAGAATCTTAATTCTGGCAGAAGATTGATGACCTAAAATTCAAATCCTTTTTATTTCGAGCAGAAGCTACAACGTCTTCCTTCTGAACAGGATCCCTCCTGTCTCACTTGGTCTGTTCTGCCTCCTCCAAAAACCTCATAAATATCACTGTCCAGATCTTAATTTAATACCGCAGTCCATATGATCTTCCCCCAAGCACATTAATTCTATCGCCCTTAACTTCAAATGACAAGAATTCTTTGGAATTTCTTTTCCTTAATTGTCTTTATGCAGGTATCAGGGGTCAAGTTCAGACTGGGTTTAAAAATGGAAGTTGCATACATGCCACCTCCATTGGCAGAGCTCAAATGTTAATAGCTGCCTCCCCCAGCAAAGCACCAGTGAGCACCGCCAGGATGCTTGGATTCAACTACAATGCCCAGAGTTAACATGACAGTACAGACTTGTGAGCATGACTCTGCAGCTCTTGTTTGCTAACAGATCATAAAAACAGAACTGAAAATCTCCATATTCCTTTTTAGAGATGAATATGGTACACACTTTTAAGATAAAATCAGATTGGAGGAGATAGATACAAGGAAGAAGAAAAGCAGAGAGGATGTGTGCATGCATGTGGAGAACCATTATCAAAAAGACCAGAAAGAGGAAAAAATAATCCTTAGATTATTTCTCATTTAGCAACAAGATGGTGAAAGCCTACAGGAAATACTTTACCAACATTGTTTCTAAGAATGTAACATCTATAGAATAACGTCACCTTTATACTAGTACTAATCAAATAAGCATTTAATGAACATGACATCAGATGAACACACCCAGCATAATTCAGACATCCCCTGTGAAAAGTGTGGGTGGCCGGGTACAGATCGATTCAACAGATAATGCAGTGATCCACTCAAATGCCACAACTGTTCACCAAGCAACCAGCAAAAGATATTGCCACACAGCAGAAGTTCTAGGCTGTGTCACCAGCGGGCACAGCACCACACACAGCACTGCATCTAGTACAGCAGCCAGCTCTCACACAACACAACACAGAACTCCTACAGCCTCCCAAAATAATCTGTTATTTAACGGTGCCCACAACAAAAAGCATTTCTATCCTTCACCTGCTAATAGTTTGTGTTTCCAATGGCAGAATGAAGAGTTAGGGGTGCATTTCTAGTTAACAATTTCTAGTTAAAAAGCACAGCTCTATAGTGAATCACTGCCAAATCCAGTTCTGCAAATGCAGTTCTGTTGTTCAGTGTGAAACTGCACAGTATGGAATGCCTTCTCAGCACATACAAATCAAGGATGGGAGGGAAATAAATACAGAATTCAGAAAACAGAAAACCTCATTTAATAAAAAAGTCTTCCTTTTGATTGAACCTTTGTATTATTCTTCCACCTCACTTCCAATAAATAATTTGATAGTGGGGTATGCTTTAAAAATAAAACTTTGGATAATTTTTTTTTATTTTTAAATAAAACTATACAGTTCAAAACATAATGAACAGACCACTCACATCTCATTAAATCCACCCTCCGATACACTATGCAACCGATCTGAATTGCTCAGGTTTTTCTTGTCTGTGCACTTTTAGGCAGAAGTTCAATTCCAGTTCTCAGTCCCGGGTGTCTACAAGGCTGTTACAAACAGGGTGGATGTCCGTAGCTTCACAGATCTTCTCTTTGCAGGTATCAAGACACTACAAAGGCAAGTGTGATTCATTGGTATGAGAAAAATAAGGCAGATTAAGTGATTTGTTTAAACTGGCAGAACCGGGACTTCCCTGACACCTGATTTTGCTCCTACAGTTTAGAAACAAGGCAATTAACAATACAGAACCTCACACATTTCCAGGTGAGCTTCTAACAAGGCCTGTGCTGTAATGTAACTTTGTCAGTTACCTAGGCGGGAGAAACTTCTATGGAAATGGCATTCATAATATAGAACATGATTTCATACATTTTTCCATGTATAAACTGCAGTATACAGGTAATCTATTTCATGTTTCCTATCTATTTTAATACATAGTTTCCACAATCTTGTTTGTGTGGGTGGTTTTTTGGGGCCAGGGCTGTGGAGGAGGTGCTTTGGAGGCATTACATTTAGTGACATAATCACAGTATTAAGGGATCTGGACAATCCCCTTCCAAATTTATCTATGTTCAAATGAAAACAAAGAAACACACATACTTTTAAGTTGAATATATAAATACCAAATCATTAGTCTGCCCTAAAATATTCGAGAAGCAACTTATAAAAGGCATCAATTTATTAAGAGTAAATTATTTTTCATTCTTTTTCATTTAAGGTGAAAAATCTGAAATTGTAGAGCTAATCAATTATCAGGTTTTAAAAAATAAAATAAAACATACTCAAAGAAGCTATCGCCACGGCTCAGAAAAATTTAGCATTTTGCTTGTGTGCACTGTCAAAGAGTTTGAAAGGCATTCCCATGCTAAAACCTTTCTGCACGGGAGGCTAAAGTGTTAAAAGAAGTGGTTACTAAACAAATAGATGAACTAGGCAGTAAAAAAATCAGTGGAAACAGATGGTAATCACTCAGTTTTGAAGAAACTGAAGGGTGAAATAGCTGATCTACTAACTATGGTGAATAAGCTTTCAGCAGCCTCGTCACCCAAAGACACTGAAGTTGCAAATGCTTCAGAGGAAATATAGAGATCTACAGACTGAATCGCATGGTTTTTCTTCCTTTTGTGATTGCTAATAATGTTGAATAGCTTTTGACTGTCACTGTGTTGAACTGACGTCTTCGTATAACTCTCTATTTTAGTCTTAAGGTCCTGTTCCCAAGGAGCTGTGATGAGCTCAAAGCCTGTAACTATGATGTGAAATTAAGCTTGTTTTATCCCCTGTGCATGGATTTATATTTGATTCTGCTGAACAGAGGAGATCATTGTAACAATTCTATGTATGTGCTGGTGACAGTTTATACTGAGCAGTTTAAGTCTTCCCGTCTTCTCTGGTGTGAAAACATCTGAGCTATAAGTTGTAGGACACAAGAAAATATACTGGGAAACTTCACTGTACACCTGCTCTACAATTATTCATAGATGACAATGGAGACAAGTGATGGGCCAAATGGGCCTCTGATCTAGATGGAGCTGTGGTCTGCCCCAGTGTGCTTTTCTTGAGTAAAGGCAATACCATGAAATGCACTGGAGAACACCAAACACATCTCCTACCTGTGATATAACCATAGCTGTGCTCAGTTTACAGATATATTTCATGTGTTCTACGGGTTTTACTAATTTGCAGGGACATGGTGCATGAAGAAGAAATTAAATAAATTCACTGAAGAAAGAATTTTTAGAAACTTTTTCCATTATTTCCTTAAGTAATGGCTCTCTAATGCCCCCAAGAAGACAGAGACAATAAATGTGTCTTGTCACTTAAATTTCAGCTCAGAACACACAGGCAAAAAGCAGTTAAAGTGGGTGAGAAAGTGCTAATATATTCACCACATAATGTTACTAAACATACTGAATTTCAGAACCAGTAATTTATTTGGTGTTACAGGATTCATATAATTTCTGTATACTGTCAGTTACTATTCCACATTTACAGTGAAACAGCAAGACAACACAAACCTTGCAAGAAATCTAATTATCTCTACATAACAATGGATTATTTTAAGGAAGTTTAGAGCATTTTTCTGCCAGAAGACAAAAAAGTTTTTCACAAAGTGAAGCTGTGCAAGAAAACAATGCTTGCTGATCGGTGTTGTTTGCAGACACAGCATGTCTGCTGTGATTTGTCAAAACTTACTTTTCAGTTTACAGATTGAGCAATACTGAGGCTTTGGTATTTTTGCCAGGCTCTTGGGCAACTGTTAGGTTCCCTTCTCATCCGTAAAGACCAATGTTAACAGTTTCATGGCAAGTTTCGTCTCGGATCCCTATGCAGCTTCTCTGTAATTAGCCAGGCCAAATTATAATTCCAATGGAAACCACAGCTAATTAAATCCATATTATCTTTTAGCCGCAAAAATCACCAAGTGGTTTTATATATGTATTTCCATTATTTTCAAATCTATTTTTCCAGATTCTTCCTGGCTAGATATTATGGCTTTTTAACCCTAGGATGTGATGGACAGTAGAAGGAGAGTGTGTAGAAGTGTTTAGTAACATCTCAGAGGAAAAACAACGTTTCTCCTTTTTTGATGTTTTGCCAGTTCTGACATACAAAGGCCACACAGCATGTACAGGTATTTTGGGCTTACAAAGGTCTGTTCCAAACTGATGCTAGCCTTAAGGCCAAGCTCCACATGGCACCTGGTGCACACCTTTACAAGCTAAAGACACTTAAAACGTTTTTAGAAAATCCTCTCCACTCTTGATTCTGAATCTTAAGAAACTTCTTAAAGCTGTAATTTGTTACAGTTTAGCTGTGAACTTCTGTGTATTACAGGAAAGAAAGAAAAGCAAAAATCAAAGCTTTCTGTGCTGAAGGCAAGACTAGTCACTAATCTAAAATAAATGAAACTGGAGGTTGAATCTTAATTCAATTTACTTGATACTTGGGTTCCTCACCAGCACAATTGAGAAATGAGTTATGATTGACAGTGATAATCTCTTAATTTCAGTTTATACCAAAATGCAAATCTACTTCTTTGAAGTTTTGTTTTACTGTTGTTTATGAACTGCTTATTTGACATATTTGTGTAAACTGAGAACTTCCAAACTACTATTGTTGTTACTTATTGAATTTATTATAATTTGACTTTGATTTAGCAATCACATTAGGTAATCAGAAAATCTAAAGTTAAACTAGATACACAAGCACTATTCTTTCTTGACTACAGTTTTTGTTAAGTACCAATAGCTTCATTTCTTTCAATAGGCCATAATTATATATAAAATACTTATTAAACAACTTATTGCTCTATACTGTTAGTTAGGCAATGGCTACTCTTCTCATAAGCCTGATTAGTTCCCTCTGATTTAATCTTTGGTTTTCCCTCATATCCCAAGGTAATCCTTAACTTGATCAGAAGAGAGGGGAGACTTCTCCAGCTGCCTTGTGCTTCCATTGTCCCAAACTCTCATACCAGAAAGAACTGAAACAAAGTTATTCATGGTAATTCACTTAAAGAACATTTTGACGGTCTTCCTTTGGAAAGAATGTAGTAGATATCTATTATATCTACAAATCAACACATCAAAGTGCAAACAGATGAGGGATGCAAACAGATGCCAAAGGTAAAAGCATTACTTTGCAACATCATTTCTGTTATGTTCCATATTGATAATGAAATGTATCCCAGAATAATTATCTGATTTTACATGGCATGGCACACTTACGGACTTCTAAGAACTTGAAACTATTGCAGCTCAACCAGTGCATGTAAGCACATCTGTCTCTTGAATCAAAGAGAGAGCTCCAAGGTTCTTACCACTATGCTATGTCTCCTCCACAGCATTTTGTGCTGCTGAGCCTGACAAGGCCAGTGAGGCTGATCGAGCTGTTCTTACAGAGTGCTGAAGGTAAACAAATCAAACAGGGAAATTCAGAGGGTGCAACCAAAGAGGCCTTGTAAAATGACCTCCATTTATTTCTCCCTAAGAGCACCTCTCATGGTTGCTGCTGTGCTCCTCAACAAGTGGCCATTTTCTAGCACAAGCACTTTTACTCAATCGTGCGTGTGGCACTCTCTCAATAATTCCCTTCTACTTCAGCAGTGAGGCCAGCTCAGCTGCAGCGGGGTCACAGTGACCTAGAGGGTCACTGCAGCATAATTCTGATACAAGGACTCAAGTGCCCAACTTCTAGGGGCTTGAGCATCATAACTGTGCTGAGGGCCCACTGTCCCTACCCAGTGTACAAAGACATCCACGCAAGAACACACGGTGGTCCATGTGGTCAAAAATTCAGAATACTCATTCTCACAGGTCCTGCTGTTTAATGGAAAAAGGCGAAATTGTTTCAGGCAGGGAAGCCAGAAGCCAGGTTTCCCCATCTTCCCCACATGCACACAAAGAAAATCAAGAGTATCCTATCACATCACCATACCATCTCCAGGCTTGCTTTAAAAGAAAGTGTCACTAACTCACATCATATCATGCCCCTTTCTATGAAATCACATTAAACTATGAGAACACATAATGGAATAGGCTCTTCCAGGACTGAGACAACCAGATGTGTCATTTCTGACTCACTAGTAGGATTATTACATTGACAAACAGTAGTAGTGGACTTGCATGGAAACAGTTTCTAGGTATTTCTAGGCAAGATGAAAGCTGGGCAAAGGAGTTTTTTTACTAGTATTTTCACACTTTGGGATTTAGGCATCTCTGTGCCAAGTAATTTCTACATTATGCGCCCAGGTGATTTATTAGGTTCACCTCTATACTTGTTTGAACAGTCCATCAGGTTTGCATTAAGAGCAACAACAATGCTTTGAAAACAAACTGCAGAACACAATTCTATGTCTCCTCATCGACTTAATTTTCAGAATGGAGTTCCTAAATAGAGCTGAGACATCTAGAGAGTACAGGCATCTCTCCAGGTCAGAGGACCAGGGTTTCAGCAATTACACTCACTGTAAATTTCAGCTGTGGCAACAAAAACAACCTTACTGCACTGCTGTATGAGACACGGTTCACAAAGTGGAAGGATAAAACCTCTTCTTGGAACACATTCTCCCTCAAAACTGTCTCCTGCAACATAGAGTATCTACATCACAGGGAGTTCCAGCGATATAATAGTTTGTCTGCCAGATGTGTATATATGACAGCAACAGCTGACACATATAGCTACAATGAATAACACACCACCAATTTAAAGCTTACTACAAACAACGCATCATATGAAATCATTCATGCCCATAGGAGCCGCACCCAGTCCTGTTTAAGGAGACACCCTCAACGTCTCATTAGGTTTATGTCATACTGTAACAAGGGAGGGCCTGGAAGAAACTCTTGTCAGGATATCCCATACAGTTCAAGCTTAATTTGTGAGATGAGACAAGCCTTTTACACGTCACCACTGCAGGTTTTTACAAACAATGGCAATTTTAACATAAGGAATGCATCACCTGTGACACACAAAAGACTTTACAACCCATCCTCAACTTCCATCTAACAGTTCCATACCTCAAAGCAACGCCAGGTTCTCTACAATGGCTGTAGTGCAGTCTGCTGAACTTCTCACACATAATTATTTGATGTTTTTCAGAAAATTTGTTACCTGGATGTTCCTTCTCTCAGCCTCTCCTTTGTTTCCTCCTAGCCTGACAGTAAGAACACATGGCAATGGCAACATTGAAAAATTCTACCACAACTCCCCCGTTTGCACTAGAGTTAGTTCCCGCATCTGCCAACGTGCACCTTGAAAAAGGTCCTATGCAGTAGACTAACTATCAGGATACCAACTTTAAAGCCTTTTCCCTTTTACAGGTGAAGTAAGAATGTCTGGAGATGACTGCAGTTGCAAGACTGATTCTCTGCAGAACTCACCAAAGCCCTTATAGTCAAAATGAATACATATCGTGGTAGCAGCGGCCATCTGCATCTCCACGGCTTTCCTTTTATTATTTGCAAATTATCTAAGGTACAACTATTTTAAAACAGTATATTCCTACCTATCTATTATTGTATGTATCCCATACTTAACTTCAGATCAGATTAACTTCAGATGGGGATTGGTATTCTAAAACAGGCATAGACACATGTACATTCTTTATACAAGCACTGGTTCTATACAAATATTGCTCTGCTACTTTACTTAGTAAGAAATCACTTACTTGACACCTATGCAAGATTTCTTTGCAAATCAGGTAAGAAATCATATGTTCCACAGAGTCCCTAATCCAACCCAATTTATTCACAATGACCCATCAATCTTCTCCACTTCCAGTCCAGAAAGTAACCAAAGTTAGCAAAGGGCTTTTGATCTAGTGACTGGTGTCACTAGAGATGATGCACAAGCAGTATACAAGTAGAAATAAGTGAATACTAAGCACAAAACCACCTCCTGCTCTTTCTTTCCAAATGCACAACATCCACAAACATATGTTCTCCAATTTTAGCCAATTTCATCTTGACAGTAGATATTTCTATACTGTGGTCCAGCTGTAACGTAAGCCTCACAGAGGTTCCTCAACTAGCTTTTAAGTAGTTGGGACCACACAGAAGTAACAGTGAAGCTGCTACAATAAAATACACAGAAGAAACTGGAAAAATACTGGAGGAGTAGGGCGTTAACCCATCAGCAGAGGATTAAATAGGATGACCAAGATAGTTGCTGCCCCCAGGTGACAGCCCCACCCCTATTGAAGGTGCCTTGTGCCTTCCAACAGTGCCAGTGAATGGCATAGAAATCTGTTTGTAGACCAACCCAATTTATGGCCCAGCACTTTAAGATAAACAAGGAGCACAGATTTACATACCGTTCAGCCATCAATGGTGGCAGGAAGGATGTAACACG